>ML794796.1:134369-169629 GCA_009831015.1 Picea engelmannii
ATGCATTCCATCAATTAACCATGGGCGAGGGTAATCATTACCATTGACAATCATGCACCAACTTTAATTAATTGTGCATTAAAATGTAGTTCTAAATCAGTCCAACATCATCAATAAGTATTGGCGCATTAGAACACAAATTAATTCAATCATTATATCTACAAGGCATAAGAAATCCAATTTACACAACCAATCACAATCATATTAATTCATGGCGCAAGAGAATCTGTAACTAAATTCCACATACATAACATCATTCAATGCGCAAAAATAATAATCGACACCCAAACATTCTAGTGACCCTTCAACGCGCGCCAATAGAGAAGTCCCAACAGTGTACCACAATACCTTACAAATTCACACGCGCGAGAGATCACTGAATTAAAACCATTATTCAATAACTAAATGAATTACATAACTCAACTAATACTAATATATCCATCATACAATTAAATTTATGAGTGCTAGCATTCAATCACTTAATTAGTCATAAGCCAACTTTATTCCAAGTGCGCAAGCCACACTAAACACTCTCCTAAATGATTAACCTAAATCAAGGAATGGAAAGCATTAAATGAAATACTTAGTTAAGTCATCAGTAAAAATGATGCCTATCCAACAAAAATGGCACTATGAGAATCATTAACAACATGAAATCAATGGTGCATTTCTTTTCTTAAACCCCTATTAATTTTGTATGTTGTAAAGAAAAATAAAGATATGTAACTTCTAAAAGATCTAAGTTCAGTCAATCAATCTAAGAGGAAGTAAAAAGTCATTCTAAATTCTCGAAAAAAGTGTTTGTCGTTCCACTAACTTAGAGAATTTCACCAACTCTTTAACCAATCATAATTCTCATGTTCAACTGGATAAAGGAGACAACTTAATAATCATTCCCTTACAAATATAAATTGTTCCTCAACCCCTTTTTCAAACATAAACAACAAGGAGTTAAAAAAAATTGTAATTTAATTATGTTCTCAATGTAATCCTTATTGGAATTAAATTCTGAATTTAGGAACGCCACAGAAAAATTAAACCGACACGTTCCTCTGAGTTGGAAATTCATTTGGTAATGACAACAAATAGATTTTTTTTAAAGATGGAATTAGTCAACTAATTTAATTTAGAGCTAAGAGTTGTGACTGACAACAGGATTTCAAACGGTAAACGCCAAAGGTAAAAACTAGTTGGATTTATCCAGCCAAATTGAAGGTATCCACAAAATTTATGGGATGCAACCGTAACCAGATTTAACATTTTTAATCAACTGGAATATATAAAAATTGCTTTTAAATAATTAAACCAAAAAATATTTATACAACAAGATAATCAGAGGTAAGAATATCTTGATACTCATAGACCCTAAGTCTATTTCTAAGGTTGCAAATCTTGAGAAAAACGCATTCGCGTTTCCTCAACCTCTGAATCCGTGGAGAGAAATCTGCTAAGCACAATAGGGCAGGCGGTCTTTTAGGGCGTGAGGAACGGTCTATCAGGGCGTGAGGAAGGGTCTATCACCACTGCGAGGATTTGTGAACACGTAGAGAAAGAGGTTGATCTCGTAGGGGGGCCCTCTCCCGAAATTTAGACCTCCACGCATATTTGACCGAGGGTAAACTCAGAAGAAAGGTACGCGCAGGGTTCTGGTGCCATTCAACGTTGGGATCGATGGGTAAGGAAAAGGTTTTCCTGACTGTATCAGTCAAGGACAAACTCGGTTTGCTGGAAAAACGTCCAAGAAACAAAACATGTGGTGTCGCCGGAATCGGCCTGGAAGGATGCTAAATCAATATCTTAAAATACTATATACAATTCCATAGGCAAACCATCCATCCCTATATTTTTATCTCATTTAAAATATGATAGGAATGCCTTTAAATATTTTTTATATCTCTTCCATTAATATTTAATTGTGTTGCTAATTTACAAGCCTTGGAAAATAAGAATAATGTTTTTACTATCTTTGCAATATTAATTCCATTTGGGTGTGTACATATGAGACTCTTCGATTGTGATTCTTAAAAAAATTTCCATTAAAAGTTGAACATTGATCCCACACAGTAAATAAAAGAAACGTTGATCCCTCACAGTAAATAAAAGAAACACAGTAACTCACACAGTAATAAAAACACAATAGAAAAGAAAAACGTAGAGTAAGGAAAAACACAACAATAAAAATGTAGTTGTTGGTCGCAAAGGAGATAAACGTTGGTGAACTAGAGAGACATCCCCAAATCATTGTATGGAAGCATGAGTTGCAGAGAATAAATCACAAGGATCGCAAAGGCTAAGGAGGGAATAAACGTCCATGAGAGAATTCCTTGTTGGGAGGAGAAATGATCCTACAGTTATTATCCATGCATAGGAAAGCAGGCATTTAAATCTAAATATTTAACACCGGAGTGAAAGACAGTTGATTCAGATCTTGGCCGAATGCTTAGGCACGGACTAATAACTTAAAGGATAAAGGAACAAAAGATAAAAACAAAAAAAAATATTTGTATTAAATCAAAATAAAAATAAAAAAGTAAAGAAGTCATTGCATTCAGAGTTTGGATTCGCCATGGGAAATCAAATCAAAAATACAGTGAGGATAAGGCTGGAATAAATTTGAATTCTTTGATCATAAAACATTCGGCTCATCAAGACAAATTCGTTGAAAGATAAAAATGAAATCTTTGGATAGTGTTACGCTGAATAAAACATAAACTTTAACACAAGAGAAGTACCTTAATTGAAGGCACATAAACATAATGTAACTACCCTTCAACCAATTTCACAAGCGTAAATTGACAGAACAGAAAATTAACTAAATTGTTAACACAGTGATGCACGCGTGCTTTCAATGTTAGAGAGATACATATATCAGGAATTTGACTACCATTAAATACAAATATAAAAATGTGTACCATAGCCAAATGTGAATGCTCCAAAGTCGTCGTCCCATGCGCACTCCATTCATCTCCCACTTTCCAACCGATGTGACCTCACCAGTACATCCTAACCAACACTAGGGGTACTCTTCTTCCCCCTAATCCCCCCGAGCCACAAAGGGTCCATGCACATGATACCAGAGAATGCTAGCACCCAGCTTGCCTCGCAAGGTCGAGCTACCACTCGTTACTCGAGATGGGTATCCCAACTCCCACAAGAGAAACTTCAGTCAAGATGAAATTTCAACAGCATAACGTTACGCAAGTCGGATGTGATCCATACTCCTCCTCTGCCATCCTTTTTATAGATTTTTCTTAGTCATTAGTTTTCCAAAACCCTCATTAGATTCATTTTTCATTTAATTAATTTTGAAAAACCTCCCCTGTACACGTCGCTCGATCCCCTAGTTGCACCAAAAAATCAATTTATTAATTAATTAAATATTCCTATTTCCCTCACCCAATCAAAAGAATTCCTAAAAACACTCATCGATGTCTCATTATTCCCTTACAATTCTTAAATGACTTACGCCTTACTTAATTCCTAGTTGAGTTCATAAATAGAAGTTCCAAAGGCTAGATTTTTTACTAAGTTAGACATTCCCCTTTTTTTTAAGTTTCCCCTTTTCTTAAAGTTTCCCCTTTTCCTTAGGTTTCCCCCTTTTCTTTAAGTTTCTCTTTTTCTTAAAGTTTCCCCTTTTTATAACTAAATTCAGAATTAGCAGGTTTAGACAAAAACAACCAAATACCCCTTTTATTAATTAAACCTTTAATAAAATTTCCACTTTAATTATTAATGCTTGAATTTTCTTTACCCCCTTCTGGTTAAATGTCTAATTAGTTTTTTTTTTTCTAAGGTTCTACTCAGACCTAGGTTTTCAATTCACTAGGTTTGGCGACAGTTCTTAAGGGAAAAAATAGTTATTAAACTTTACTTATCACATCATTCATTTTAAGGCCGACCATGTCCTAAGGAGGCATAGTTTTCTATGCACTAAGTTTATTAACTTACCAGTTAAAATTGTGACGTGCCCTTCAGGACGCACTACGTGATCCAAGGGTGCCACTCGCCTCTTACCATTTTTTTTGCACGACGTGCCCTTCAAGATGCAATACATGCTCCAAGGGTGCCACTTGTCTCTTGATAGAATTTGGTAGACGTCAAACCCTTGGAGTCAATACTTCGTCAAGTGATCTTGTGGGAAACTAAGGGCCTCTAAGGAATAAGGACCCTTCCTTATTGTGCACCCCTTAGAATCATCATGAGTGACTGTCACAGTCTGCCCTCATGGCATTGAGGGTCTTCTCGAACTAGGTAATAGTTAACCTACAGTTCGAGCCACGACGGGAGTGCTAGTAGGTTGTAGCATGGTTGTTGCCACACCTCTCCCTCAATGTATCTGGATGTTGTGCATGACCCCTTTACTCCAAATGTGAGTCTGGTCAGCAAGCTATCATCAGTCTGCATCCATTAATGAATCATGTCAACAGTAAAAATCAACATCATAATATATAACCATATGTACATATGTCACATCAACAACATTCAAACCTTAACAATTCACTCCCTGACTCGATCCGGAGTCCCAGGAGTTTCCTCGATGCCTCAGCATCCTCAACGTTTAGAGTCCTACACACTCAGGAGAACCTAGTCAATAGAATGTGTCAATGTAAACACAACAAAATAACATATCATCAAATCCACAATGTCTCATAATCATAATCAAAACAACCAATAGTATAATGACTCAGATCACTTGTATGCAAGTGTCCTCAAAGAATAAGTTTGCTCAGTGTGTGCAAGAGCGGGATGTTACATACACCCCCTCTTGTTTTAAACTTCGTCCTGAAGTTTCACAGTATGTAAGTGTCGAAATAAAGAGTATCAGAATATCATAGGTCTAGCTACCAAACAAAAATGGAAACATATCATATGTGTCCTCCCAGGTCGTCGAGTGTGGACTATAGTTGTCCCACTGAAACTTGACCTGATCTATTGTTCGATGTCGTAGTTGTCGAATGCGATGGTCCAGAATGTGGATTGGATCCTTCGTAATAGCACCCTCATCCAATACCTGCAAGGAACTCATGTAAATAACATGTGTAGGATCATTAACATAATGTCTCAAAACAGATACGTGAAAAACATCGTGCATACACTTCAAAGAATCAGGCAAGGCTAGTCGATAAGCCACCAGCCCTTTCTTTTCCATAATCTTGAAGGGTCCCACAAACCTAGGAGAGAGTTTAACACCCTTTCTAAACTTGATCAAACTCTTAAGCAATTTCACTTGCAAGAAGACTCGATCGCCAACCTCATAACTACGATCGACGTGACGCGCATCGACATAGCTCTTATTTTGATCCTGCGCTTCCTTTATCCTTTGTCTTATGGTTTTCATTTGATATTCCATTTCTTGGATCGCTTCTAGTCCCATCAGGACCCTATCATCAAGCCGATCCCAACTCAAAGGCATCTGACACAGTCTCCCGTAAATAAACTTGAAAGGCACCATCTTAATGGTGCTTTGATAACTGTTGTTATATGCAAATTCTACCAGTGGCAATAATTCTTCACAACGCTTCTGTTGGTCCATCACTTACATACGCAACATATCCTCCAAAATTTGGTTCATTCACTCGGTCTGCCCATCCATCTCCGAGTGATATGTAGTACTGAATTTAAGATGGGTTCCCAAGGCCTCTTGGAAACTAGTCCAAAATCATCTTGTAAACACCGATCCTCTATCAGATATAATCCTCTTAGGCACACCATGCAGCCTCACAATCTCACTGATGAAAAATCTAGCTATGCCAGGTGCATGATACATCATATGCATAGGAATAAAATGAGCACTCTTCGTCTGAGTGTCTACTACCACAAAAATAGATTCGTGTCTCCTTGTCGTCAGTGGCAGTCCAACAATGAAATCCATTGAAATGACCTCCCCTTTTGATTTTGGAATAGCGTGTAGTTGTAGTAATCCTATCGGATGTCTATGTTCAGCCTTCACCTGCTAACATTCTAGACATCTTGCCACGTAGTTGACTATGTCTGCCTTCTTTCCTTTCCAAAAGAATAAGGGTTTAAGGTCCGCCCTCATCTTCGTGACTCTGGGATGAGCCATGTACACTGCTCTATGAACCTCGTTTAGGATCAAACTCCTCAACTTGTCGTTGGGTGGTACGTAAATTTGATTTTTAAATCTCAATAATTCGTCATTGTCCAAAGTAAATCCTTCAAATTTTGGTACCATCATTGTGTTTTGTCCGTTAAAATCCTTGAACCCTTTGTACCAGTCATCGTCATGCTGTAAAGTTAGAATCTTTTCACGTAGATTCGTCTGAAGATGCATCACCAAAAATATGTGCGGTCTTAGACTCAATGCATCAACCACTCTGTTCATTGGTCATTTATGTAAGTAATCTCAAAATCATACTCATTAAGAAATTCCGACCAACGTCGTTGTCGCGCGTTCAAGTCTCTTTACGTAAAGATTTGTTGTAGTCCATAGTGGTTCGTTTTTAGTTCAAATTTCTATCCAATAAGGTAGTGTCTCCAAACTCTCAAGGAATAAACAATGGCTAACAACTCTGAATCGTGCGTCGCATAGTTCTCCTCATGCCTTCTCAAATTTCTCGAGATGTAAGCAATCACTTGACTGTCTTGCATTAAGACTTCACCTAAGCCTTCCTTGGATGCGTCAGTGCATACCAAGAAGTCCATTTCCATGTCAGGGACCTTTAGTATTGGTGTTGTCGTCAACAGCTCCTTGAGCCTCCGAAATGCCTCCGTGCATTTCTCGTTCCAAACAAACTTCTTGTTCTTCTTTTGCAATTTCGTAATCGAATTTGTTATCTTCGAAAAACCCTCGACGAACCATCGATACTATCCCGCTAAACCCATGAAGCTACGAACTTCGGGGACATTCGTCGGTGCATTCCATTATATAATAGCCTTGACCTTTGATGGATCCACAACGATACCTTCGTCGGAGATGAGATGCCCTAAGTAGTGAATCTTCGATTGATAAAACAAGCATTTAGACAATTTCCCATACAATTTGTTCTCGCATAGACATTGTAGTACCAAGTGCAAGTGCTCGTCATGCCCCTCCATCATCCGAGACTAAATCAAAATATCGTCAATGAATACTTGGACGAACTTGTCCAAATATTCACGGAACACCTCGTTCATCAAACTCATAAATACCCCAGGGGAGTTTGTCAGTCCAAAAGGTAAAACAATAAACTCATAATGTCCAAACCTCATCTTAAAGGTGGTCTTAGGGATGTCATCCTCCTTGATCCGTAATTGGTGATACCCTGATCTCAAGTCGATTTTTGAAAACACCTTTGCGCCTTTCATCTGATCAAACAGATCATCAATCCTTGGCAACGGATATTGATTCTTGATCATTTCCTTGTTTAATTGATGGTAATCAATGCAGAGTCTCCATGACCCATCCTTATTCCGTATGAAAATAACAGGTGCACCCCACGGTGACACACTTGGACGTATAAGTCCTAGGCCTAGCAACTCCTTTAGTTGCATTTTCAACTCCTGCAACTTCGAGGTCGAAATTTGATAAGGCATTCTTGCTATTGGCTCAGTCCCCGGTTTTAGGTATATGGTAAATTCCAATTCCCTCTCAGGTGACAACCCTGGTAACTCCTTTGGGAAGACATCCGCAAATTCTCGTACTACCAGAAATTTTTCTATTCCTTCTGCCATGCCCTTTTCGTTTAACGCAAGGATCGCATAAATATTTCATCCCTTGCACATGCTCTTCCATAGTTTCAAATAAAAGATGAACTTCAGGGAAACTCCCTGGTTTCGACTTACAATCACATGTCTGTGTCCCTCATCATCGACCAAGATCAACCATTTCGTCTTACAGTTGAGTATCGCCTCATGCGATTCCAACTAGTCCATATTGATCATGATGTCATAAGACCCTAAGGTCATGACATACAGGTTGACCCTAGTGACAAACTCTCTTGAGTTAAGGCTACAACCCGTAACCTTCCCACCAACCTTTTGTTTGGCTCCCGAAGCCATTTCTACAAAGCTAAACTCTTCATGTTCAATTGCCTTTACCTTAATTCTTTTTAGCACTGTACCAAAAATAAAAATCTCGGTAGCACCTGGATCTATCAAAATAATAAGGATCTGGTCAGGGACCATACCTGACATCTCGAGCAAAGTCGACCGATGCTCTGCCTGGAATTTATTCACCATTGCATGCATCCGATGGGCCTTACCCAAATCTCCCACAGTAGTGGGTCCAGCTGATCCAGATGCTCTGGTCCTCTCCACTGGGCAGTCACACCAGTAATGTGGCTCCCCACATGTCCAACACCCTTTCTTTGGTCCAGTACTCTTGGTAACCGAAGTTGAAGCTGACGGCCCACCGGCCTGGAACCCTGGTCTATTCTGCTAAACAGGCCTAAACTATTGTTGTTGCGGTCGACGTTGTTGTTGGTGTTGTGGTCCTCGGTAAGGAGTCTGTTGCTGAGGCATTGGTCGTCGAGGTGTAGTGAAAGTGGATCCTCTCTAGAAGCCATGATATCCTGGTGAATGTATAGCTTGTGTCTGATGTTGTTGCACACCAGATGACACCTGACCCGCTGGTCTCGCTGGATTCTTGATCTGACCCCCGCTAATAAGCTCCTCCTCTGCTATGAGGACCTTCTGAACAACATCATGTAAGGTTTGAGGCATCAGAATACTCCTTTGCATGAATGCTGACATTAAGGCCAAACAAAAACTTGTTGACCTTAAGTTTCTCAGTATTCAGGTGGGCAGCATACCGAAGAAGCTCCATGAAATGGGCCTCGTACTCGGGCACCGTTCAGCCACCCTGTCGCAAGGCATTGAACTCGTTGAACTGACGCTCAATGAATTCCTCAGATAGATACCTCTCTTGGAATCGTTCCTCGAACAGTTCCCATGACATGTCTTCGACTGCCATGTTCAATTGTGATAGGAGCATCTTCCACCATAGAGGAGCACTCCTCTTCAGTTGAAATATTGCCATGTAGACCTTCATATTGGAGATATAGTCGTGAAGTGAAAAGCACATTGCCATATTCTCCAATCATGCCTCGACGGCTGCGTCGTCCGGAGCACCAAAGAACTCAGGAAACTTGACCTTCTCGAGTTCTCGGTGAATGCTACCAGTACTGACCAGAGCGCATGGTGGACCCTCAGGAGGTGTCGACGCCCTGGCCTCATCTCTATCCAAACGGTTGATCAATGCCTCAGACATCCTCTAAAAGGACCTCATCAACCCAACCACATCACCCACATCTATATGTTTTTGCCTGACAACGTGTTCGTCTCCCTGGGGGTTAGACCCCTCAAGTGTGGATGTTATTGGGGGCGTCGTGCCTCCTCCCCTAGAACCCCTTCGTCTGCCTCCGTGGCATCCTCTAACCATGATTACCTACATGAATACAAATCAATTTAATTAGCAACATCATAATTAAATATCTAATCAACGAAATACGTAGTGATCCTAAATCACGGTTCGAACCTTACTCGGATACCATATGTAATGATCCACGTCATTACAACAATAAGAGATGCAAACCCGTACACTTGTTTTTTTTTTTGAAGTAATAATGACCATACATCCAAACATCGCAACACAACGATGAACACAATGCATGAAATCACACAACAAGGATCAGAACGACTTAGCATACTATCACATCATGCAGCGGGAAGCAACATACAACATTCAAACAGATGAAAAATAAAAACGACTACCTGCATGTCCTACCCTACAATGGTTAGGACCTCCAAGACACATAAGCAGCACTCAAACCCAGGTTCTCATCGATTTTGACCATTTAAGGTCTCAGGGATGGCAATTGTCCTGAGGATCAAGGAGGTGTCTACGTTCCCCCCCCGACCCAATCAACCAAGCTGACCAAGCTAAACAACAACATCAACGATCAACTAAATATGCATTTCATCAATACTAACATCAATTAACCATGGGCCAGGGTAATCATTATTGTTGACAATCATGCACCAAATTTAATTAATTGTGCATTAAAATCTAGTTCTAAATCAGTCCAGCATCATCACTAATTATTGGTGCATTAGAACACAAATTAATTCAATCATTCTATCTATAAGGTGCAAGAAATCCAATTTACACTACCAATCACAATCATATTAATTCCTTACGCAAGAGAATATGTAATTTAATTCAACATACATAACATCATTCATGGCACAAAAATAATAATTGACACCCAAACATCCTGGTGACCCTTCAACGCACGCCAATAGAGAAGTCCCAACATTCTACCATAATACCTTACAAATGCACGTGCGTGAGAGATAACTTAATTAAAATCGTTATTCAATAACTAAATGAATTACATAACTCAACTAATACTAAACTATCCATCATACAATTAAATTTATGAGCGCTAGCATTCAATCACTTAATTAGTCATAAACCAACTTTATTCCAGGTGTGTGAGCCACACTAAACACTCTCCTAAATGATAAACCTAAATCAAGGAATGGAAAGCATTAAATGAAATAATTAGTTAAGCCATCAGTAAAAATGATGCCTATCCAACAAAAGGGGCACTATGAGAATCATTAACAACATGAAATCAATGGTGCATTTATTTTCTTAAACCCCTATTAATTTTGTATGTTGTAAGGAAAAATAAACATATTGTTACAAGGGAAAAACAATCTATGGCCAAGGGTAAACCACAATAGACAAGTATGACTAAAAAAATCAACTCAATTCCATTGTATGCTATATAAACTAATGTGCAAGATAAGAAAGAGGCCTACCTCGATCCAACGTTTGATGATGTTCCACCATTGAGCACTTCGACCCAAAGCTTTATACCTGCAATAAGTTCTCAACAAACAAGCAAAGCAAGTATATAGTGATAACGTAAAGGGCTTAGCACATTAGATAGCATAATCCATTAATAAACATTACAAACATGCCCATGGATAATAATCATATATTTTCATGATACCAATAGGATGGGAAATGAGTATTTCTATTAATAATTGATCAACAGAAGTGTCAACATTACAGACTTTTGTGTCGACACGGTTCGAAACCAAGGAACCAAGTTCCTTCCAACTGGGCCTCCACCACTTCAATCCTCTACCAAAGGCAAGCTCAAAAGAGAGAGACAATGAGATTCTCTCAACAATAAGGAAAGAGCTTGGAGGTTGAACACTGTGTTCAGACTTGAGGGACAAAGGGATGAAGACTCAATATGAAATAATTTCTCCAGAGTAACTTTTCTCTCAAAGTTGAATGCTTTCTCCGCTTTTCCATAGCTTGAAATTGTGCTCTTATAGCCTTCAAAATGCAACTGAAGGGCCGATTCGGAACGTTTCCAGTATATGGAAGGCCAAGGATCAGAGATCTCTTGTCGTGATATGGAAACCCAACTCCATTTTTGTATTTTCTGGAACAAATCCCGATGTACGCGGGCTATAGTGGAGCATCCTGCGTATACGCTTGGTGTATAGCTAGTAGGGCACGTATATGTGGAAAAATGTTTATTTTTAGCTCTAGATTTGTCAAAAAGAGATGATAAGTCTGCATAGGCAAATGGAAAAAGGCTCTCTATGAAAGATAGCAATGGTGAGGCAAATCTTGCTATAACAGATGCCCCCTAATGTGTGAGATCAGAGGAGTATCTGTGATGGCCGAAATACATTATAAATAACCCAGGAGTGGAGTGGTAGAGAACCAGTTGGACGAACTCAATTGCTCATTACATTCTGTACTGACTTTGCATACATGGCTGCCAAGAATACAATGCAGATCCATGCGGAAAATATACCAAGTAAGTGTCTGTGGCCATGAATAGATAGATACAATTGCAATTATATGCCAAAAGTTTTCATAATCACGAACAAGGCCCAGTGAAAACCAGTCTCAAAAATCAATCTGAAGATATCTGTATACCATGGAGTACAATTTGATCTCCCATGATCACTAAAGTCGAACAGGTGTTGGTCCAATGAAAGGGAAGCAACATCTTAGGAAAGTTGTTTGATTACCGGTCATTGAGGTATATGGTTAACAAACACGAGACAACCTACCAATAATGAAAGTAGGTATCAAGGCACCGAATACATTCCTACAAGTGTGAATAAAGGAGTCGGTGTCGAACACTTGAGAAATCCATTGATTAGGAGACATTGATGTATTCTCACTTGTCAATGGCAAGAGAGCCTGCCACTAATGACTGCAAGCCTCAAGGTACCATATCTAGAATAGATGCGCTGAATTCAATGGAAAGAGACCCGTTGAAAGGAGAGCATTAAGGCATCTCTTATCAATCAGCACGAGGAACAAAGTAGGAGCTTCATGATTTGGTGGAAATCAAACGAAGAACATGTTCACGAACCAACGACCCTGTGCATCTTTCACATGTATCAAATGCAAGCAGTACATGAAAAAGACCCTCAGAATAGCATCCAATGATGAAAACTGTTAACAGAGGCAAGGAAACCATCAATAAGGCTAATGGCATCCAAGACATTGCACGAATCACAAAGTGTGAATAGATGTCTTGCCGTCGAACACAAGGGAAACCACCCAGTCAACGACCAATGATGAAATGTCGATTGCTAAGTTCAAGGTGACCTATCGATGATGCAAGTAGAGCCAGGGTGTGTGATAAGACCATAGTATCATGTGATTCTAAGACAAACTGAGGGTATGGCTGACATGCAAAGTTAAGATTTCTGAGGAGTGGTCGACGCAGGTTGTGAGACTTCCTTTAAACAAGAGCATGAGACATGTGGTGGACTCCGACAGCATAGACTCAATGATGTGATGATTAGATGCAGGAGGCATCAATAACGTTCTCTATAGGGGCTGGAAGAGTAACCAGTCGATAGAGAAAACCTTTCAATGAGATCAGATTCATAAGGCCATGCTAAAACACAAAATTATGATGACACAAGAACTCAATAATTTTGTGCTTTGTTCAAAGGCGACACAACTACTTCCAATTATAATATAGTACTCCCTTCCCGCGCATCTTTTTTTTTTTATATAACAAATGAATTCTATGATACACAGGAGGAAACAAGTGTCGCAAGTAAGAAAAACTAGTTTCAGCATTGGAACGTACCTATGCTTAATGCAAGGAAATGCATACGGAAGATGGACACTCGGGGTGATGTTTCTTCCAGGGTATAGGGTGTCAAATTGTGAAGAATATAAACAAGGCTCTACTTAGTTGAGGATGCAAAACTGCTTAGGCAACGGTTTATAATGCAAAGCAAGAACCGACTAAAGCCTCAATACTGCAAACGAGGGCATGAGATGCAATCACAACTTAACGCCAAAAAATATCTTTTTTATGTCTTGTAGTCTATTTGGTGTGAAAAGGGGGTAAACTTGTGCCAAATAGACGTCTTTTCAAGTCCAATTTATGAGTGTGAAAAAAACAAGTTCACTCGGCAATCTTTTCTATTTTTTATGACGAGTCAGAAAAGATCTTAACTAAGACTCATGACCTTTCAAATCCAGTTTAACGAGTGTGAAAAAGACAAGTGCACTCTGCAATCTTTTCTATTTTTTATAACGAGTTGGAAAAGAGCTTAACTAAGACTTATGACCTTTAAAATCTAGTTTAACGAGTGTGAAAGGGACAAATCACTCGGCAATCTTTTCGGTTTTTAGACGATTCAGAAAAGAGCTTAACTAAGACTCGTTAGGAATATTCTAGGTGGAAATCCACGGGGGAGGCCAAGGATCCCGTGCGTACCTTCCGTGGAATGTCGGTATCTTATGAAGAACCGACACAATCTTGGGAAGACTCAAAGCTCTCCAAGTCGAGGAGGGAAAAGTGCTAACGGAGGTTATCATTTCCGTGTTATATCGAATAATGTCTCTTCCTGGAAAAGACATAGGTGGAGGCATTGGATACCCCACAAGACCATCCCAATCAAAGGGAACCTCGTCAAGACTTGGAGGGAGAGAACTTGGGAAGAGTAAAACTCTCTCTTGTCCAGAAGGTGAAGTACTATAAATGCTAAGGACATGGCATAGAAGGTATAGAACCAGAACCAGAAGAGTGGGATTGACCAAAAATTGCATTGGCACGACCTCTTCCTTAGACTTGTCACTCTCTAAGAGAAGAGGGGGGTCGATCTAATATTGCATCGATACAACCACTTCGTCAACCATTGGTTGAATCGGATGTAAGACAATAAGGTCAAGAGATGCATCACCCCAAAAAACAAGAGTGTTGTCGGTCGAAGATTGCATCGACATGACTGTTGGTTGAACAATATGTGAGACAACAAGGTCAAGAGATGCATCACCTTCGAACATAGGAGAGGTGTCGGTCGAAGATTGCATCGACACGACCACAGGTTGAACAGGATGTGAGACAACAAGGTCAAAGGACGCATCAACCCCTAAAGGAAAAGAGGTGTCAGCCGAAGATTGCATCGGCATGATTGTTGTATCAACCAAAGAAAGAACAGAGTGTTGTGAAACCATAGATGCCTCAAAACCCAAAGGGCCCTTAGGTGATCCCCATGCTTCTGGTATCCTAGCAGTAACAGGACACAAACGAGTAAGGTGAATTCATTCACAAATCCTACAAAGGAATTTAGGCTTACGTCTGAGACGTCTAGGCCTCTCAATCATATGAATGCCCCCATCATGACTTGCAGTGGCTGGTGACATGCTCCCAGCATGACTTGCAGAGGCTAGTAGCAAATCTCCAACATGACTCGCAAAGGTTGGTGATGGATCCCCAACATGACTAGCAGAGGCTGGTGATGTATGTGCAGTGTGATTGGAAGTGACCAGACATGTGCCCCCAACATGATTTGCAGCGGTTGGTTGCAGGTCTTCAACATGACTTGCAGAGGTTGTCGACCAATCTCCAACATGACTAGCAGAGGTTGGTGATATAATCCCAGTATGACACGCAATGACTGGACTTGTGCCCCCAGCATGACTTGCAGCGGTTGGTTGTAGGTCTTCAACATGACTCGAAGAGGTTGTCGACCAATCTCCAACATGACTAGTAGAGGTTGGTGATATACTTTCAGTATGACACGAAGTGACTAGACTTGTGCCCCCAACATGACTTGCAGCGGCTGGTTGCAGGTCTTTAACATGACTTGCAAGGTGGTCGACCAATCTCCAACATGACTAGCAGAGGTTGGTGATATAATGCCAGTATGACACGCAGTGATTGGACTTATGGCGGTGGTGAATTGTGGAATTTTAGACCAAGGTCCAAGGAAAGATTGGTTCTGAGAAATTTCAAGCCAGGAAGGATCCTAGTTTACACCCTGTCCCTATTCGATAGGATAGTATCCTCCTCCATACTGATTGATAAATGGTTGTAAGGTCATCGACACTAAGGAAGTGGCTTGCGAAGACAAAGTGACATGACAAGAGTTACTCATGTGAGGATATATTTTGCCCCGGGGCAAAGGAACTTCGTGAGGGGGGTTGCCCATACTATACAAATAATTCCCCCTAGATGAAACACCAGAGGGCAGATAGAGGTCCGCCATGGGAAAAGTGTTCATAGGAACTGACGTAGCAGAAGAAGGATAAGTGGATGGAGTGTAACAAGTAGAATGATTGCTTAACTGGGCACTTAATTCTCGCATAGTGGATTTGTAGGAAGGAAGATTCCAACCTCCTACCGTAAGTGGTGTTTGAAGGACATGACTCCCACCAAAAAGAGAGGGATAAGAAGGAGGCATCATGCCCCCAGACCCAAGACTTGTATTCGCATAAGGAGGCGAGATAGAGGATGGAAAGTGTGAAGACATATCAGACATACCATGAGAAAAATGATCAGAGACCCAATGCATTGACCGAGTACCATAATTCATCATACCATTATAAAAAGCGAACGGATTTTCCCCCATGAACATCGTGGGGGAGTAGCAGTAAATGAGGGGGCCAAAGGAACCCCACTATCCATGATAAAGAGAACTCAGTATAAGCTCTTAAGGCTAACTAGTAATCAACGAGCATACCAAAAAGTCAAACGGCCAATATGCATGAAAATGGGCTAAAGTGGCTGAGTGGCCTCCCTCACTAAGGAAGGTATGTCTCATCCAAGAGGGACCTGAGACTCCCAGCTAAAGTTTGGAGGTAACAGAATCAGTTATAGAGGCCCTCGTGGGCTTAAAAACCAGTCGGTCAAATCCCCCCGGAGAAGTAATCCTCCATAAAGGTTGTGTATTGTTTGACCTCTATCTGACCCAGGATACAAGCAGAATAACCCCTGCAGGTAACCTATCATATGCTTAAGTCAAGAAACTAATAAACCACTGTATAACTGATGCACAAGCGAGCAGTCGTAAGTCCGGATCACCGTATGGGTAGGGTAGCAAAGCTCAAAACCTTGAAAGCATCGCCTCTCACAGAGGTATGGGTACTAGCAAGATCCCCAAATATGAATAAATCCACAGAAATATCTATGACACTAGGTGAGTATCCGAGGGTTATCCCTTCAACTAACTTCACGCGATCTCGTGATTAACTCTGGTGTGAGCGGAGCCTCCTGATATTACCAATTATACAATGGACTTCTCAACTCCTTGTCTTAGACACATACGTTGATTTAATTTCTTTGGAGAAGTTTACTCACAAAATCCTATTCCAAAGCAATAAATCCTAGGCTAGTTTGTGCACCCTAAAAATAAAATCGTGACTAATCAATTTTAGTTTAAATCGTAAATTTTATTGGCCATGATTACTCAAAAGGGTATGGAAACGAAACTCATGATGTTATGACTCTGCAAAAGATAAATATGAATATAATGCAAAGTCTACCTTTAAATTTTCAATGAATGATATGCTAATAAAAAAATGAATGATATGCTAATAAAAACAGTGAAATTCTCAATCTCAACTCTGCAATTCAGAAGTAAAATGCAATCTTTCGCTAAATGTACTAAGCTAATGATAAAGGTTCAAAGACAAAAATATTAACCAGTGAAAAACGCCTATTTTTTTTTATTTTCAATATATTAAAGAGAAAATGCATGGACTGAAAAGAAACCTGATATATAAATTCTATTGTGTATAAAAGAAATAACTCAAGCGGAATATCAAGCAACCAAGCAAACAGCCTAGGGTTCAAGGACAAACCAAAAAATGAAAAACAACGAGAAAGACTATGCCCATAAATTCAACTCCCAACGAGCTTCCTGTCAACCTAGAGAAGCTCAACAGGCACTACAGAGACCTAAGAAGGCTCAGCAAACATCAAAACTCACCCAGCGGTCACTAAACCAAGCAAATAAGCAAGGAAAATTGGTATACATGACTGTTCAAGAGAATAGTGCGTATATACGCAGCTTGCAGAGAGGCATAACGCATGTGTACGCAACTGTCAAGGAAAAAGGAGCGTACAGGCCTTAAAACAAGGCCAGGCAAGGGAAGAAAGGGTGAAAACTCAGACTCAGAGTGAATAGAATTTGCCAAGCAGTGATACGACAAGAAACAGAAAGGAAAAAGAGCAATACAAGAAGAAAGAGTACTTCAACCCTTAGAAGGAAGATCTCTCCCTAGCGGAGTCTCCATTTCTGTTACGAGGGAAAAACACTCTATAGCCAAGGGTAAACCACAACAGACAAGTATGACTATAGAAATCAACTCAATTCCATTGTATGCTATATAAACTAATGTGCAAGATAAGAAAGAGGCCTACCTCGATCCAACGTTTGATGATGTTCCACCATTGAACACTTCGACCCAAATCTGTATACCTACAATAAGTTCTCAACAAACAAGCAAAGCAAGTATATAGTGATAATGTAAAGGGGTTAGCACATCAGATAGCATAATCCATTAATAAACATTACAAACATGCCCATGGATTATAATCATATATTTGCATGATACCAATATGACGAGAAAGGAGTATTTCTATTAATAATTGATCAACAGAAGTGTCATCATTACAGACTTCTGTGTCGGCACGGTTCGAAACCAAGGAACCAAGTTCCTTCCAACTGGGTCTCCACCACTTCAATCCTCTACCAAAGGCAAGCTCAAAAGAGAGAGACAATGAGATTCTCTCAACAATAAGGAAAGATCTTGGGGGATGAACACTTTGTTCAGACTTGAGGGACAAAGGGATGTAGACTCAATATGAAATAATTTCTCCAAAGTAACTTTGCTCTCAAAGTTGAATGCTTTCTCCTCTTTTCCTTAGCTTGAAATTGTGCTCTTATAGCGTTCAAAATGAAACTGAAGGGCCGAGTCGGAACGTTTCCAGTATATGGAAGGCCAAGGATCAGAGATCTCTTGTCGTGACATGGAAACCCAACTCCATTTTTGTATTTTCTGGCACAAATCCCGATGTATGCAGGTTGTAGTGGAGCAGCCTGCGTATACGCTTGTTGTATAGCTGATAGGGCGCATATATGTGGAAAAATGTTTATTTTTAGCTCTGGATTTGTCAAAAAGGGATGATAAGTCTGCATAGGGAAATGGAAAAAGGCCCTCTGTGCAAGATAACAATGGTGAGACAAATCTTGCTATAACAGATGTGTAACTTCTAAAAGATCTAAGTTCAGTCAATCAATCTAAGAGGAGGTAAGAAGTAATTATAAATTCTCAAAAAAAGTGTTTGTGGTTCCACTAACTTAGAGAATTTCACCAACTCTTTAACCAATCATAATTCTCATGTTCAACTGGATAAAGGAGACAACTTAATAATCATTCCCCTACAAATATAAATTGTTCCTCAACCCCTTTTTCAAACATAAACAATAAGGAGTTAAAAAAAATTGTAATTTAATTATGTTCTCAATGTAATCCCTATTGGAATTAAATTCTAAATTTATGAATGCCATAGAACAATTAAACCGCCACGTTCCTCTGAGTTTCTTCGAAATGTAGATGCACCCTTGCGCCTGGGTTGGAAATTCATTTGGTAATGACAACAAAAAGATTTTTTTTAAAGCTGGAATTAGTCAACTAATTTAATTTAGAGCTAAGAGTGGCGACTGAGAACGAGATTTCAAACGGTAAATGCCAAAGGTAAAAACTAGTTGGATTTATCTAGCCAAATCGAAGGTATCCACAAAATTTCTGGGATGCAATTGTAACCAGAATTAGCATTTTTAATCAACTGGAATATAAAAAAATTGTTTTTAAGTAATTAAACCAAAAATTATTTGTACAAAAAGATAATCAGAGGTAACAATATCTTGATACTCAGAGACCCTAAGTCTATTTCTAAGATTGCAAATCTCAAGAAAAACGCATCCGCGTTTCCTCAGCCTCCAAATCCGTGGAGAGAAATATGCCAAGTGCAACAGGGCAGGCGGTCTATCAGGGCGTGAGGAAGTGTCTATCAGGGTGTGAGGATCTGTGAACCCAAAGAGGAAGAGGTTGATCCTGCAGGGGGGGGGCTCTCCCTAAATTTAGACCTGGGCGCATATTCGACTAAGGGTAAACTCAGAAGAAAGGTACGCACGGGGTTCTGCTGCCATTCAATGCTGAGTGCGATGGGTAAGGGAGAGGTTTTCCTGACTGTATCAGTCAAGGACGAACTCAGTTTGCTGAGAAAAATTCCAAGAAAAAAAACAGGGGGGTCTTGTTGCAATTGGCCTAGAAGGATGCTAAATCAATCTCTTAAAATACTATATACAATTCAATAGGAAAACCATCCATCCCTATATTTTTATCTCATTTAAAATATGATAGGAATGCCTTTAACTATTTTTGATAGCTCTTCCATTAATATTTAATTGTGTTGTTAATTTACAAGCCTTGGGAAATAAGAATAATGTTTTTACTATCTTTGCAATATTAATTCCATTTGGGTGTGTATAGATGAGACTCCTTGATTGCGATTCTTAGAAAAAATTCCATTAAAAGTTGAACGTTGATCCCACACAGTGAATAAAATAAATGTTTATCCCTCATAGTAAATAAAAGAAACGCAGTAATTCACACATTAATAAAAACACACCAGAAAAGAAAAATGCAGAATAAGGAAAAACACAGCGATAAAAATGCAGTTGTTGGTCTCGGAGGAGATAAACGTTGGTGAACTGGAGACACGTCCCCAAATCATTGTGTATAAGCATGAGTTGCAGAGAATAAATCACAAGGATTGCAGAGGCTAAGGAGGGAATAAACACCCAGGAGATAATTCCTTGTTGGGTAAAGAAATGCCCTACAATTATTATCCATGCACAGGAAAGCAGGGAATTTGAATCTAAATCTTTAACACCGGAGTGAAAGATAGTCGATTTGGCTCCTGGTCGATTGCTCAAGCACGAACTAATAACTTAAAGGATAACGGAACAAAAGATAAAAACACAATTTTTTTCTTTGTATTAAATCAAAATAAATAATAAAAAACACAGAGAAGTCATTGCATTCAGAGTTTGGATTCGCCATGGGAAATCATATCAAAAATACAGTGAGCATAAGGTTGGGATAACTTTGAATTCTCTGATCATAAAATGTTGGGCTCATCAAGATAAATTTGCTGAAAGATAAAAATGAAATATTTGGATAGTGTTACGCTGAATAAAACATAAACTTTAACACAAGAGAAATACCTTAACTGAAGGCGCAGGAACATAATTTAACTACCCTTCAACCAATTTCACAAGCGTAAATTGTCATGACATAAAATTAGCTAAATTTTTAACACAGTGATGCACACGTGCTTTCGATGTTAGAGATATGTATATACCGATAATTTGACTACCATTAAATACAAATATACAAATGTGTACTGTAGTCAAATGTGAATGCTCTGAAGTCATTGTCCCACGCGCGCTCCATCCAGCTCCCGCTTGCCAACCGATGTGACCTCACCGGTACCTCCCAACCAATGCTATAGGTACTCTTCTTCCCCCTGAGCCCCCCGAGCCGCAAAGGGGCTACGCACACGATACCAGAGAATGCTAGCACCCAGCTCGCCTCGCAAGGTCTAGCTACCACTCGTTACCCGAGCTGGGTATCCCAACTCCCACAAGAGAAATTTCAGTCGAGATGAAGTTTTAGCAGCGTAACGTTACGCAAGCCAAATGTGATACATACTCCTCCTCCGCCATCATTTTTATAGATTTTTCTTAGTCATTAGTTTCCCAAAATCCTCATTAGATTCCTTTTTCATTTAATTAATTTCGAAAAACCTCCCCTGTACACATGTCGTTTGATCCCCTAGTTGCACCAAAAAATCAATTTATTAATTAATTAATTATTCTTATTTCCCTCACCCACTCAAAAGCGTTCCTAAAAACATTCATCGATGTCCCATTATTCCTTTAAAATTCTTAAATGACTTATGCCTTACTTAATTCCTAGTTGAGTTCATAAATAGAAGTTCCAAAGTTTAGATTTCTTACTAAGTTAAACATTCCCCTTTTCTTTAAGTTTCCCCTTTTCCTTAGGTTTCCCCCTTTTCTTTAAGTTTCCCTTTTTCTTTAAGTTTTCCTTTTTTATAACTAAGTTAAGAATAAGCAGGTTTAGACAAAAACCAAATACCCCTTTTACTAATTAAACCTTTAATAAATTTTCCACTTGAATTATTAATGCTTGAATTTTCTTTACCCCCTTCCGGTTAAATGTCTAATTAGTTGTTTTTTTCTAAGGTTCTACTCAGACATAGGTTTTCAATTCACTAGGATTGGCGACAGTTCTTAAGGGAAAAAATAGTTATTAAACTTTACTTATCACATCATTCATTTTAAGGCTGAGTAGGTCCTAAGGAGGCATAGTTTTATAAGCACTAGGTTTATTAACTTACCAGTTAAAATTGTTACATGCCCTTCACTATGTGCTCCAATGGTGTCACTCGCCTCTTTATGTTTTCTTTGCACGACGTGCCCTTCAAGAAGCACTGCGTGGTCCAAGGGTGCCACTCGTCTCTTGACAGAATTTGGTAGACATCAAACCCCTGGAGTCAATACTCCGTCAAGTGATCTTGTGGGAGACTAAGGCCCTCTAAGGAATAAAGACCCTTCCTTATTGTGCGCCCCTTAGAATCATCGTGAGCGACTTTCATAATCTACCCTCATGGCATCGTGGGTCTTCTCGAACTAGGTAATCGTTAACCTACAGTTTGAGCTACAATGAGAGTGCTAGTAGGTTGTGGCAAGGTTGCTGACACACCTCTCCCTCAATGTATCTAGTTGTCATGCGTGACCCCTTTACTCCAAATGTGGGTCTGGTCGGCAAGCTATCGTTAGCCTGCATCCATCAACGAATCATGTCAGCAATAGCAATCAACATCATAATATATAACCATGTGTACATATGTCACATCAATAACATTCAAACCCTAACAGTCCACTCCCTGAATCGATCCGGATTCCCAAGAGTTTCTTCGATGCCTCAACATCCTCAACGTCCAGAGTCTTGCACACTCAAGAGAACCCAGTCAATAGCACCTGTCGATATAAACACAACAAAATAATATATCATCAAATCCACAATGTCTCGTAATCATAATCAAATCAACCAATAGTATAATGACCCGGATCACTTGCACTCAAGTGTCCTCAAAGAATAAGTTTGCTCAGTGTGCACAAGAGCGGGATGTTACACACTCCCAAAGTATATAGTGGGTTGGAGAATAAAACACTTTGGTATATTTTCTAGAATGTTGGCCATAAAAGGAAACTGGAAGCTAATAAGAAACATGAGAGTAGGACAAGAGGTATTATATTGTAAATATATAGCTCTTGCATCTATGGAAGAATGGATCAAATATGCCAACAAACAACACCAAGTTTCATTCTTCTGGAAATCCATCACTCAAGTAAGGCATATAATCGCATATCATCTCTATTGGAATATAGGATATTGATCACCAATTAAAGCGAGCCTTGACAGATGGGAAATACTAGACCCAATATACATCATTCCTCCACAACTAGTAGATTCCATTAGGGAACACACAAATCTCCATCATATGTTAAAATACCCCCAACATTGAATCACCCCCTTAGAGTTGGCACTCAACACATGATATTGGTCTAATGTGAATGTAACAATAAAAATGCAATGAGTACACAAACCAATTGATCAAATCATGTATACAACTTAGAGAGGAAGAGGCTCATTCATGTGGGGGAAAAATTCATCCTTGTGTAGGTATAGTGTTAAAATTGGATATAAAACTCAATTCACTCCATGTCACCCCAAACACCTACTAGTGGTGGTGGACCAATATTTGGAAAGTCAAATCCCCACCAAAAACTATTTTTTTTTCTTGGCTATCCATAAAAGGTGTTATCCCCACCTAGGACATGATAAAAAGGAGAGGATGGAAGGGGCCAAATAGGTTCCCAATATATGAGGAACATGAAGAATATATTTCCCACTTCTTCGTATTCCATTTCATTAAGGAAATTTGGGTTGTCTCCCACAAGTTAATCCTCCAACCTCAACTTTAGACAGGTGACAACATCAATTGAGACCTACATCACTATATTAACAGCTCATTAAAAGTATACAATGGTTTATATTTGGAGGTTATTTGGTCAACTTGAATTGGTTGCAATGAATGCATTCTTCAAAATAAGGCATCAAACCCCTACAAGGTCTTCTACAAATTAAAAGCCAATATAATGCAACACAAGGCTCCAAAGCCCTCCAAACCCCCTAGGCTCATTCTTCACCTAGATTATGACCCCACACATGTTAGGGGATACTTTGATGGTGCATATTAAGAAAACCCAGGTTGTAATCTAGTTTATTCTTCCCAACATAAACAAATTATCTTTCAAGCTTGAAATAGGTTGGGCCAAAAACAATCAGACATAACTTATTGCAGCCAACACTCTCCAAGATTTGGACTGGGATGCTATAATAAGAATATTTTGGATCTATGGAAACTCAAAATTCATTATAGGATGGCTACAAGGGTCCTCACAAAATATAGGTATGATGCATCAACAAGACTTAGAGCTACCAAGGAGAAAAGTTCATGTTTTTATAACATTTTTTTTCATGCATATCTATAGAGAATTAAACTAAGCAGCAAAATCTTTAGCAAAAGGAGTGGGCATCATGGATCTAAATTTACTTTAGGCAAAGCACACAATGGAGGGACTCTTCACTTTGCATTCAAAAAATCATTTTTGACCATTTGGGAGTTGAGGTGAAACTACTTGGTTAAACCTCTCTCTCTCTCTCTCTCTCTCTCTCTCTCTATATTCTTAATTTCTATATCTAGGTGGCTCATTTATTGATTTTATTTACTTATCATGATGTTATAACTTGATATCCTTGGAGGGCATGCTTACTTGTCTTTTGGTGGATAGTTTTGGAAGAACAAGCCTAGCTTGGGCTTCCATGGGGCTTGAAGCCCACAGGTGGTTCCAAGGGCCCGCATGTCGGATGAGAGAGATGAAACCTCAAAGGCCTAGAATATGACTTGGACAACATAACCTAGCTCCCACATGCCAAATGTTTTTCTTAGGAGAGGAAAAATGTCACCTTTAGAGACATGACATCAACTAGGGGGGTTAGGGTTTGGTGGTGAGGTTGATATGCATTGGAAAAAGGATGTTTTGAGGAGGTTGAGTATTTTACCATGAAGCAAGTCACGTGGATGCTTGACATGTGGCTTTGGGAAGCCTTCCAACACTCCTCCATCACCAATGACTTTCTCCTAGTGCCAAAATGTCCCCTAAAGGGGTGACATCTTTATAAACTAGGGTTTTCTTTGTGCAAAAAGTGAAATTAAAGTTAATTGTTTAATATTACTTTGTAAAAAGGGTCAATATTAGGGTTGTTGACCCCTAGTCTTGTGTTTTACCCTAAATTATGTGGAAAAACTATCTTAGTGACATTTTGTATAAATAAGAGATCATAATATCTCATTTTAAAAATAACTTTCCCTCTTGTGAGAAGTACTTGGACTGAAATTTTTGCTACACTTGCAGTGATTTTCTTCTTGTGCTATCGAATGATGTCTTTTGGTTATGGTTGTTGATGATGATTATTTGTTATCTCTTGGAGGTCACTTCTAGCTTATTGTAGTGGTTTACATTGGCATGTTAAAGGATTTTCCTAGATTGGTATGGTTCTTTACTTTTTTATTATCATTGGTAATTCAAGTTAAGGTTGTTTTGGCCAAGGCTAGATAGGGAGTATAAGGATATACACCCCTATCCTAGTTTCCACCATTATTTTCAATATTTTAAAGTTATTTGCAAGGGTTTTGTTGAGGAAGTAAGAGGATTTACACCCCTAAATTTCAAACCCTAGCTAGGTTACTTACCTTGGGAAGTAAGAGGATTTACACCCCCAAGGGTTTAGTAGTCCTATCTCTTTCTTTAAGACCCCATTAACCCATAACTAAAGGCACTAATCTTGTATTGGAGATATAAATTTGTTGCATTGGGAAACGTGAAAGTTTTAAGTTTTGGTCTTCTCTAACTTGAGTTTTGTTCCCCTAGATTTGAGCTACCTTGCCTCATTGAGGCATCCCATTTCAGCCACAATTTCTTGCTTCTATAGTAAAAATAACCTACAGCCATTAGGGTTTCTCTAACCCTAGCTTACTAACCCTAATTTGCTCCTAAACTAACCCTAGACTAGGCCTAAAAATCAGCCCTAACCTTCTACTAACCTAGGCACACTTATTGAGCTAACTAGGGGATGATTTGATTGGGTAAATTGTTTGCAATAAGTATTGGTTTGTTGCAGCTGTAAGGCTAGTAATTCCACTGCAGAAACCCTAACCTAAAGTCACTCATAACTTGTATTTTCACCGTCAAAAGTTGCTAAGAATTTGCCAATTTATTCTACTTGCTTTAATAGAATTTTTGAGTGGTTTCTTTGCAAGTTTTAGTCGTTGATTTCATTGTTGTAACAACAAGTTTTCTACAGCCATGAGGCTGAAAAATACTTTTGCATACATCTTTTATGACAGCCACAATTCATTGCTAAAGTCTCATGCTATAGATCACGAAGTTCTCTAGTGATTATCTACTTTGTTTCAAGCATATTTCATTGGACTTTTAGCAATTTGTTAGCAACTCTATTACTTGTTTCTTTGTTGATATATATTGTTATCTATTGCTGCAAATCAGGGACAACAAGCCTAGCTTGTTGATCCAATTAACATATTATACTGCATAGTGGTTTTCCTTGTGTCTCGGGCAGGTACCAACTTCTCGACAATTCATCCAAGGCTTTGAAAACCTCAAAACAACCTAAGACTCATTATCAACCTTCCATTTCCATCTATAATATTGACCTTTAGGGGCTTCACTCTTTCCATTTATGTTTTCCCCCTCCATTCCCCCTAGGATCATCAGGATCACCTCCCTAGAGTGACCTAGTCATCCTTGAAGCACGGGACTCATATCGAGGTGACATTGGGTATAGTGTCCTCAATTTGTCGCCACTTGGTGGTTGGGTCGGGATTTTCCCAACTACAAATTGTGTGATAACATTTTGGTGTCGTTGTCGGGGAGGATTTTGAATCCTCTTCTGAACCCTAACAACACTTTGGCAAGCTATCTCGAAACCTTTATCCCTTAGCTTTCTTGGTGACTCCACCCAAGGGACATTCCCTTTACACTTCTTTTGATGATCTCTTCTTGAATATCATTTGGCGACTCCACCTTCCCAAAACCTTTCCTCTTCCAAACCTTTTCCCCTGGGAGATTCAAGCCTTCTAAGTTCTACCATAGAAGGCCTCTTCTCAAGTCTCTCATTGTCAAAACCCTCTTCCATGGTACCCTTCATCTTGCTCCAATGGTTGACCCTTGGGAAAAGGATCTCTAGAAACCCCTCAACATGTCCACTATACAAGGATACCCTAATACAATGCCAAAATAGGTCAACAAGTGGTTGCCAAAGTTCTTGGGAAACAATGTAATAACTCCTAAGGATCATCTTTATGTCATGGGTCGGGACATGGACAATGTAGGTATTGAGCATGAAGATGTGGCCATGAAGTTGTTTGCTTCATCATTGACTGACAAAACTTTTGATTGGTTCAAAGGCCTCCCTGAAAATCATTTCATGTCATATGAAGCTTTTGCCAATTTATTTAGGAACAAATGGTCAACAAAGACAGATGGCGGGACGCTTGGAGCTCAATTCAATTAGATAAAGAAAAAGGAGAATGAAACAATGAGGGAATTCAATACTATATTTGGCAGTTTGTACAATAATATTCTGAAAGAATTTTGTCATACAACATCATCAGTTCGTCTCCTTTATATGAACACTTTTGAAGGGAAATTTCGATTAATTCTGAAAGATAAGAAGCCCACATCATTGGCACAGGCCAAAGAGTACAGTGTTTACATTGAAGAAAATCTCCTTGATTCAAGGGTGGAACCTTTTTAGTACTCTCGTATCAAATAAGAAGCAAAGACTAAGGTTTCCAACAACATTGCCCATGATCCAATTGTCCTCTTGACTCAGAAAATAGATCAGATGAGTACTTAGTTCACCCAGGTCCATAATCATATTATGGGTCGTCTGACTACAGTAGAGCAATCAATCTGCTCCCAAACTTCAGTTTACCAAACAACAGAGGGATTCCACAGATTGGAAACCAAGGCCTCAACGAGAGGCGTAGGCCCCAGATACTTTGAAACTAGTTGGGACAGTTGACATAGAATATTGGTGCCTTCCATGCCAAGAACCTCACAAAGAAAATGAATTCCCCCGATGAGATGAAGACTCTCCCGACGATATGAAATTCATAGATATGATTTTTGTTTTCTAAGAAGAACAAGTCACTCAAGAGAATATCAATGAAGCTATAAGAAGAGGAGAAAGAGAGGGGAGACTTTAGGCCTTGAATCAGTTGACAGATGATCAGAAGAAGGAATTAAAGAGGAGGGAATATTTGAATTACACTAAAAGGAATAAACCTTCATCCTCTCCATCGCATCCTCTAACACTCCTCTTCCATCAACAGAGAAGGTGGCTCCACCACCTCCACCTCTGGTACGTGAATTTCTTCCTAAGCCAACTCCTATAAATGATATTCAGTTAAATATAGACGTTGCAAGAATGTTTGGAAAAATGAATATGACGGTCCCAGTGATAGAGATGTGTAAGATCCCTTCTGTAAAAATGGAAGTTTTGAAAGTCTTATAGGCGCCAATCGAGAAGGAAGATCCTCCTATCATATTGAACACTATGTATCTTGATTGGCTAAGGGACATGAATCCCCTCTTCTACCTATCATTAGGCATGAATGGCCTCTGTTTGAATCAATGAATACTTGAATCTGGTGCCTCAACAAATGTCATATATTTAAAGGTGATGGAACAACTTGGTCTGAAGAAAACCTGACCCTATGGAAATGCATGCGGTATTGATTCAAGAAGGGTCAAGGTCTTTGGGGTGTGTGAGGACGTTTAGGTTTTTCTGATTGGTTTCCCACATATCAGCCTCTTCATGGACATATTGGTGATCGATGTTCCGGAGGCCTAGGGAATGCTCTTATCAAGGACCTGGTCCTCAATGCTTTGCGGTTTTCTTAGAATGATTCTTACACATGCATGCATTCCCATGGGCGATAGCACATATGAAATATTACACATCAGAGAAAAGAATGATAAACATGTGATGGATCCAAGTGGCCCCAATTATGTCAGTGAAAACAACTATGATGTGCTCCCACAGATTATTGAGTATGATTCATTTGAGCTACCCTTCATGAAAGAAGACTCCATAGAGATGTTTCTCCCATGGACAGACAAAGGAAAAATTGAAAAATACCCTGGGAAGGAGCCAGGGTATATCCAGGTTTTGAAGAAAGAAGATGAGAAACATGAAGAAAACATCAAAAAGATTGTCTGCACAGATCCTCCTTCACATCCATGTGTTGAGAATACACCTTGTATCAATTTTAAAGAAGGAAACCTTGCACTCATGTGGGACAAGAAAAATGGCAAGCCCAAATATGACCAATGAGACAACAACTCATGGCTTGACCTTTACATCATCAAGAAGAAGTCTGATAAATAAAAGTATTATCACTACCAGTGGTTGGATCTCTTCTCCAACCTTTTGTTTAGGTCACATGACTTCTTCATGGCACATGCCCCAAGTAAGTAGGTAGGTAATCTTTCTTTCCCCTGCATTTTCATTTTGATTTCTCATATTATTTTAGATGCATTTCATTTTCATTTTACTCTACTTGCATATTGATTTCATGCTTGGTTTAGAAATTTTTGAAAAAATGTCAAAATTTTTCTTTTCTAGATTATCTTTTCTTTAGGATTATATATATATGGATAAAGGGTGATAGCACCACCCTAGATGATCTGATCCCTTTTTGTTGAGTTTTGACAGGCACAGGTTGATCCGAAATGATATTTTAAAGACTTGGTTAAGTTTTAAGCATGAGTTCATTTACCACTTAGGAATTGATTGAAAGAAGAAGAAATTAATGATATGTTATAGAAACCATAATAATAAATCCATATAAGAATGTAAGCATAAATAACAACAAAGTTGTTAACAAAGTTCGGAAAGATTGCCTAGGTCTCCGGGCCTTTGCCTCAGTGGGTGAGGATTTCTTATTTCTCTTCAATGCTTCAAAATTATATCAGAAAAGTGTCAAATGGACTACAAACTGGTTTGTTTGTGTTATGCTCGACCTCAAGAATCCAACACAACTGATGGCACTGAAAACGGTTGAGCGTAGCTCCCGGAATTAGCCTGCAAATTTCCCCTTCTCAATGGCTTCCCTACATAAAAATGGCTTGAGATTCACAATTCTTCAGCATTTCTCCTGTTCTGAACTTGTTTGGACTGTCAAAAACCTCTAGTTTATATAGATTCTGAGTTAGGGATCGAAATCCAACTTCCCCCCAAGATATGACCTCTTTTTGGGCTCCAAATCCACTCTTTTTTGCCAAAAATCCACAAAAATCAGCAAAAATCCATTAAAAAGGGGTAAAAACCCACTAAATTGGCAAATAATTGGTTAAGCACCTAAAAATATGGCGCACACCCCTTTTTTTGGTCGCATGGATGACATGTGGCTTGACGCTAAACCCTTTAAGCCCCCATGCCCAGGTCGCGCCCCTGGTCAAGGGAATCTCCCATGTGACCTGGCCTCCATTCAGTGTGCCCCCCTTAAACATAGAAAAGGGATTAATGTTTAATTTTTTTAAAAGTGGATATATTTCTAAAGATTGGTTCTTGCCTTTGTGGCTAGTGCATTAGTGCTAAGACTTTGTTATATTGATAGGTCATGGGTTCGAATCCCATGGATTTCTAAAATATTTTTTATTCGTCCATTTTAGGCCCCATCTAGGGTGACATGTGGCACCCTGTGATTGGGCCATGTGTCAGTCCATGCTTGGCCAAAATCATACCATGTGGACCAATCACCCCTTGCCACTTGTCAACATCAGAAACTGTCAAATGTCTATATCTGAAATGTCATGTGTCGTTTGCAGGAGGTGCTACTTGTCCTCTATAGAATGTGCCACATGTCATGCCCAGAATGTGCCATGTCACCCTTTCACTAGTTGACTTTTTGCATGTTTGAGAAATCGATCAGAACGCGATAAATTTCGCATACGGTGTCTGATGGCAAAAAAACATATATGGTCAGAATTAGCACGACGAGCCGAACACAATGGCATTGGTTTCATCTGATTCCAAGAACTTTGATTTTTAGGCCTTCCTGGATCCATTTTGGATCATGCCTCCCCACTAAGAGCTTTTGGTCCTCCAAAAGGCTATTAACCAGTCATCAAGTGCGGGATAGGCCACCCCACTTGTTCTTCGTCTTTAAACTTTGTCCTGTACACCTGTCTCATAAAAATTAATTGCAAAACAACGATGAAAACTGACAGCATATTGTTAGCCACTTGTACTTTTTCACATCTTACTAAAGCCACTACCATCCATGTTGAAAAAATTAGCAGCGATAACATAAAAAATATGACTGCAAATGAGCTAATATGTTTGTAGTACTTGCACGACAATAGCTTATCTTGAAGCAAAGTATGATTGAACTTTCATTCTACAACCATCTCATGTTCATGCTTAAGATCAATTGTATGATATGGCACAATTATAGGTGTGTTGTTTGCATAAGTTGCATTCCTTAATTGTTCCATTGTTTGTAGAGATCGATTTTTTTTAAGTGATGAGCATGTACAACATATTCATTGCCTTCTTTAGTTAAGTGATATTGATTATGTTCTCTGTAGAATATTTTTTTGTGATCATACAAATAAGGGTTGCCTAAGACCATTCCACATTCATTGAGTAGCACCACATTACACGTTACCTCATCCACAAACTTTGATGAAATTGCAAACTTTAAAGTGCATTGCTTTGTTATGTGCAATTTATGATTGTTGGTTATGTTAGAATATGAAAGATGTGTGCTCGTTTTACCATTGACAATACCCTTGTCACCCAACCATAGGCCGAAGCCACCCTCCAATCACCTTAACCTTGACAGAGAATCACTCTGGAAGCAAACCCTAGACTAGATAGCCAAACAAAGGTTAGCGCACCTTTCTCTCAAGGATAGTGCATCACAAAGAGCTGATCAGATAGTTCAAACCCTAGCCAAGAGATAGTCCAAGTGTAACTGCTAGCTGCAGCAGCTGCAACAACAGCTCTCCTCCAAAACTGTGCAGAAATTGTCCTGTATCAACCTTCAAACAGACCATTTCTCATGTTAACCACAATGAGAAATCATTGTCCGGCGAGGCAGGCCAGTCTTATCGATTAACCCTCAAGAAGAGAGACTGCACTAGACCACTCCCCATGTTAACCACAATGGGAAGTCGTTGTCTATGATACATCAACAATCTGGACCATTTTCCATGTTAACCACAATGGGAAATTGTTGTCCGTCACAAAATGTCAATCCACTTTTCAAACAGGAAAGAATCTGTCCAAGCTGGACTATTTTTTAATCTTGAAAATGAATGTTCTCAATAACATTTTCAATGCTCCCTCCCAACCTAGGAGTCATCTCTTTATTTTTCAATAAGGAAGTTGTCTCCACGAGCTCCATCTTGAGTACGCAAACTCTTTCATCTTGGATAGAAGCTTTACCAAAATGTTTGTTTATCTACTCATCTGTGGAGATATGTATTGGAGAACCACTTTCTCCTTTCTAGACTCCATCACGAATAATGTAATGCTTGATTTCAAATTTACTTTGGTCTGGAACACTGGTTTTCTCTGAATGCTTCATGTAGCTCTGATCAATAGAGTATATCATTGTTGGAAAACTAGAACATATCCATGTGGCACTTCTTTTGTCATCATGAGATCTGATCTACTGAGTAATCATCTTGATACAATATCTATGTTATAGAAAATCTTCACCATGCTTCTGCTGTGCACTAGAGGTTCTCCACCAAGTTGTCTTCTTCTGTCTGCATGAAAGGGTCTCTTTCTGGTATGCCTCAAAGTCTTGAGGTTGCTCTTCATACACTCTTTATTCAATTTCTCTGGAGAACATTCTTTGCATTCATCTGATGTATAACTCCAACTCATGGATATTGCGGATGATATAATGACTCATGTCGAGATAAGTCTAGTTTACTGGAACAAGTAATCATCATAGTCTTCTCCCTCCATCTAGGATAACCTCTAGTTCTAGATCTCACAATGCTTTCATTCATAAATCTTCCATACACTGTTCTTTATCACGACTTTCAGTTCTTCTGCTTGATTGCTTTTAGTGAGTTCATATCAGGATGGTAATCTTGTGATTCTTGATACAATGACTGGTTGTTCTGGTTTCTCTTTCTTTCTTGGAATATTCATGTTCTTCTTCATGTTTTTTTTAGCTCTTGGGTCCATGGATTTTCTTATAGATTACATGCCCTAGATATTCCACTTCTTCCTTTCATCATAGGATCACGGATCTATATGGACAACCAGGGATACTTTAAGGCTTCTCTTCGAAGAAGACTTCTTCTGAGATTGAACTGAACACATACTGTCTTTCATGGTTACTACCATGGATATATACTTCATCATCTTCAATGGATCATAGGATTAGCTCCCTCCTAATCTTTGCTTCATGTAAGAGTGCATATAATTGGCTCCCTCTGTCTAACAGAGTCCATGCTTCCATCTACATCCTTATTGTCTTCTGCAATATATAATTGGCTCTCTTGTCTAACAGAGTCCACGCTTTTATCTTGTTGTCTTCTACAAAACGCCATAAGTCTTTTTTCAATTTCCTCTCGATTGCTGACTTCTTTCTGTCTTTGCTTATTCTAAGTCTCTTCATGATTGATTCAACTTATCTTGCAATAGCTTCCACATGATTTGTATTTCATCCTTTCATGTGTATTATCTAATGATATCCATTCTTATCTTGTTGTTCTTCCATAGGTATAGTTCTTCTTGGAACACATTATCTTCCAAGAGATAGATATACAAGATATGTATAGAGACAATGCAAATAAGATATGTACAAGAAATAAGAAGAGTATTGTTACCTTTAGGAGAAGAAGTCTCTTTCATCCTGCTTAGTCTTCTTTGTAGTTTCCTTTTCTTCGGCAATTGATGCTTCGTGTTTCTCCTTCCTTTTCCTTAGCTCGGGACAATGATTCTTGTAGTGACCATACTTTCGACAATTGAAGCATTGTATTTCTGAAATGTCTTTCTCTTGATTTGGCTTCCTCCTTGAACCAAACTTCCTTTTGTTCCTGAAATTCTTGAATCTTGTTGTGAAGACTTGATCATCGTACTTCTATTGGGGTTTCTCTTTTGCACTGATCCTTGATTCTTCTTGAGTACAGCAAGTCCAAAGTTCTTCAAATGTTGGATACTCCTTCCTTGTGTTCAAGCTTACAACAAATGCATCCCACGTCTTGGGAAGACCATTGAGTACTATGTTTACCAATTCCTTCTCGGAGATGATCTCTTAAATAGCTTGTAGTTGATATCTTAACTGAGAGATTCTCACAAAATATGATGTTATGATGTCATCATCATTCATCTTCATGTCACGGAGCTCATTCTTCAGACTCATTACTTGTCCAATGTTTCTGACTGAAAAGAGGTTTGTTAGGGCATCGTACATATTCTTCGATGAGTCAAGATGGGAGATGTAGGATATCAAGTGGTCTTTGATAGAATCCACTATGATACTCATGGCATTGATGTCACTGTCTTTGAACTTCTCCATAGCTGCAACGTTCTGCGGTTCCTTCTCTTTCCTTTCTTCAAACTCTGGTTTCACGATCTTTCCTTTCACAATATCCATCAATTTATTCTTGGCAAGGATGAGATCACTCCTTGTCTTCCACGCTCTGAAGTCAGAAGCTCCATCTAACTTGTTCTCCGACTTCATAGAGTATGTCATGGCTTCTTTTACTTGGTCAAACCCTAGATTTGACCACAAACTCAAACTTGACGTCTTGGCTTGCTGAGAGTACTAGGAGATGTGCTAGGCTAGGGCACACTGATCTGTCCAGAGATTAGGTCAATCCTTTCACTTAAGGTGCCTCAACAAGATGATTAGGGTTTATGAAACTTCTCCTGCTAGTAACCCTAGCGGTAGTGTCTTGGAAGCTGCTTCTGCTAGTAACCCTAGCGGCAGTGCCTCAGGGAGCTTAATATCCTAGCGACTATGTTTCCTTCTAGAGTTTAAACTGAATGAAGGAGGTGTGGGCCCATAACCTGTTAGAATATGAAAGATGTGTCCTTGTTTTACCATTGACAATACCCTTGTCACCCAACCATAGGCCGAAGCCACCCTCTGAGCACCTTAACCTTGACAGAGAATCACTCCGGAAGCAAACCCTAGGCTAGATAGCCAAACAAAGGGTAGTGCATCTTTCTCTCAAGGATAGCGCATTGTTGAAATAATGTAACTGCAAAGAGTATTCTTATTATTATTGATATATTATTTATAGGATCAATCCCCATTGTGGATTGATCATGTCGGTAATTGTATTAGGACCAAATCCCCTTTTGCGGATTGGTCAACAGACAATTGTAATAGGCAGAATAAGAAGTCGGCCCCAGCAGTTATTATTGAGACCCAGAAATATAATAAAGGTGGTTTTACCCACCCAGAGTGAGAAGTCGGCCCTGCCAGTGAAGACACTTCACACGTGCCAAACTTGTATATATAGAGAGGCTAGCACCTCACTTTAACACACAACACACTTGCTCATTTCTAAGATGCAATTTGCAACTTACCAGCAGGAGAGAGGGAGAAGAGTGGCGCATCTTTTGGAAAGGACTTTCTGTATTGGTTTGAGTTATCTCTTGACATTGTATTGGCAATTTATGATAAGGAAGTTTTTGTTGGGTTTTCTTCCCCTAGAGGGTTTCCCAGGATAAATGTTG
>ML794796.1:169679-192153 GCA_009831015.1 Picea engelmannii
CTTGTGAATGTGTATTTCTCAGTGATCTTGTTCTTATGTTGCTATTATCTATTGAAATGCAAAGAACTATAATAATGGCATAAACATTAACATGGTATCAAAGCCAACCTAAAGGAAGCATATTTCGCAAGAGAAAAACGTCATTGTTGCAATATATGCAAATTAGGGTTTTTCAAAAGTGAAGCTTTTTAGCCCAAAAACCACCTAGAAAGTTGTGCCCTCCCCCAAGGATCATTTTGGCACCTTGAGCGCACCTTTTCAGTGGCTAGATCTCCCAGAAACTGAAACCCTAGTTTCACAAAGTACCAGAAAACCAGAGTACCAGAAGTACCAGAAGTACCAGAAAACCAGAAGCGCCAGTCCAAAAATCCGATCAAATTTGAGGGGGTAAAAGTTGGATTTTTGAAATTCCGACTGCACCAGCTAACTTGCCTCAGCTCAGCGCATCTATCCCCTGGATCAGAATTTCAAAATTCAAAGTTTGAAGAATTAGGGTTTCCTCATAAAACCCTAAGTTGTAGTTGCAGTTGCAGTCTCAGAACCAGCTGCAGTTACAGTTGCAGCCACAGAACCAGTTGCAATCACCCTTGAAGTTTTCTTAAGAGTTGGTAATGATTACTGCTGCTACCAGATGGAGCCACTACCTTCAAATGCCATCAGAGGTATGTACTCACATATGTTTGATGGTTAAACCCTAAAGAGTATTTGCAGGAGAAGGGATCTCTTGCCATAGATCCAGAAGGATCTCAAGATCCAACACATTCAGAGGAATGATGCAACCCAGGTGTGATTATTCTGATATGCATCTATTTTTCATAACATTATTTTAATCAGTGTTGCATGTTGAAGCTATGATCAAATTATTAGAAGGATTGAAAGTTGATCATAGAGCTTATCATCTAACTTAAACTTCTGTCAAGATAGCATATTGTCTTAGTACAGCAAACGGGTTGAATAAACCACTTGTCATCTTGAGTGAAGGAGACTTGGAAGAAAAGCAAGCACACATTCCTGAAGACAAGGCTCCAGGTTTGATTAAATCAATTTGATAAGATTCAAAGGTACACATGATAAGCTGATGATTATAATTGAGATAGCAGTTGTCGTAAAGTATTATACTTGATAGCATGTGAGCATATAGAGGTAAATACTTTGCTTGATACAACTAACACCTCCTCTAGGAGAAACCTCGTGTGTTAGTTCCAGGTTGCCATCGAAAAATGCTTGGTCACAACACTATGAGAGTGTTGACCTCGTTTTGTATTGTATTCCTTATCTTTAATCTTTGTTTCAGATAAATTAAAAGTGATAGCTCTAAAGGAGCTACTGTGATGATTGTTTGTACTATTGCTTTATATTATCAAGAAGGATATTATTCTTGCTTGTTGTTTTGTTGACCTTGCTCCAAGTCACATGAGGAAGCTATAACGAAGGTTGCAGAAGGAAACATGCTAAAGGAGAGACCGTAAATGAAGCAATCATCATTGGAAGAGAAGAAGGTGACTTGCATAAGCTATAGGGTCACTCAAAAGCTTCCATGACCCACGCCATTAAGAATCTTGGCATTGAAGATTAGCTCACTTCAACTACAAGGTGCTACCATACATATGCAAAGCGGTCACAGGTTTACCAGAACTCAAAGGTGACCATGAAGTCGTATGCAATGGATGTGCACAAGGGAAGAACATCAAGAACCCATTTTCTAAGAGGGACAGCAAGGAAGAAGGAGTCCTAGAACTCATTCATTCAGATGTATGTGGCCCAATGCCATCATCCTCCATTAATGGTTATGTATACTATGTATCATTCATTAATGATTATTCTCGTAAAAGACCTGGATATATTTGAAGTGTTCAACAAGATCAAGGAATTCAAAGCCTTGATAGAAAACCCTTCTATAAGGAAGATTAAGATACTCAGGTTAGATAATGGAGGAGAATATACCTCAAAAGAGTTCATGAACTTCTGCAAAAATGTTGGGATCAAGATCCCCAACAAAACGGTGTAGCTGAACGGAAGAACAGAACCATATTGGAAGCTGTGAAGACTATGATCCATGATCAAGATCTTCCTATGTGCTTATGGGCAGAAGCAGCAATGACAACTATTTATGTGCAGAACCGACTATCCCATAGTGGACTTGGACTCAAGACACCGGAAGAGATGTTCACCGAAAAGAAGCTAGAGGTAAGCCAGCTTAAAATATTTGGTTGTCCAGTGTTTATTCATATACCTAAAGAAAAGAGAAACAAGTTGGACCCTTCAGGAAAGAAGGGAATATTTGTGGGATACTGTGAGGTCTCCAAGGCCTTCAGAATTTATATACCAGGTCAACATCACATTGAGATCAGCAGGGATGTGACCTTTTGATGAAGATGCAGCGCTCAAGAAATCTAAATTGTGCCAGCTTGAAGAGGTATATGAAGAGGAACCCGTAATCCCCAATACTACAATGAGGGAGGTTCCCAGAGCTGCAGAACCAGTGAGGGAAGTCGTAACTTCCCTTGATGAGGAACTTCTAGAAGAACATAATATAGTAGAAGTACAAGAACCTCGTCAAATGACGATCCTCCATAAAAGAAAGCCAGCCTAGGCTAGAGAGTTTATTCAAGATGGAGAGAAGGAACTACGAGACAGGTGAAAAGACCAAAGCCATTCTCCAGTTATACGGATTTGATGTGTGATCTTCCAGAAGAGGAGCCTACCTTCTCTGAAGAAGCCATTCAAAGAAAAGAATGGGCAGATGCCATGATAGAGGAATACCAATCCATAATAAAGAACGAAGTATGGGAAATAGTTCCCAGATCAAAGAATAAAGATGGGGTATCCTACAGATGGCTCTTCAAAATAAAACAAGCTGCTAATGGAATTATTGAGAAGTATAAAGCAAGATTTGTCGCTCGTGGCTTTTCCTAGAAGGAAGGCATTGACTATGAAGAGACATTCCCTCCTGTAGCTAGATACACTTCGATCAGGACCATCATAGCTCTTGCAGCTAAGATGAAGTGGATGCTGCACCATATGGACGTGAAGACAGCTTTCCTAAACGATGTCATCGAAGAGGAAGTGTATATAGAGCAACCTCAAGGATTTAAGGTAGAAGACAGGAAGTCTCATGTCTGCAGATTGAAGAAAGCCTTATACGGATTGAAGCAAGCTCCTAGAGCTTGGTATGGCCGTATAGACAGTTTCTTGATGAGCTTAGGCTTTACCAAGAGTAAAGCAGACTCAAATCTCTACTTCAAAATTATGGATAATGAACTAGTAATCTTACTACTATATGTGGATGACTTATTCTTAACTGGAGAAGAAAAGCTCATCGCTGAATGTAAAAAAAGAGACTTGCCGCAGAATTTGAAATGAAAGACCTTTGTCTAATGCATTACTTCTTAGGCCTTGAGGTATGGTAGAGTTCAGAAAGGATCTTCCTTAACCAAGGGAAGTACACAATCGAAATCCTGAAGAGATTCGACATGTTGGAATGCAAACCCATGAATACACCCATGGAAGCAAAACTGAAGCTGTTGGTTGATACTTCGTCAGATTTTATTGATGCCACACTGTACAGACAGATTATTGGATCATTGATGTACTTGACGAACACCAGACCAGACATTTGTTTTGTAGTGAACACCTTGAGTCAGTTTCTGGTAGAGCCCAGACGTGTTCACCTAGAGGCTGCAAAACATGTGATGAGGTACCTTAAAGGTACAATAGATTATGGTCTCAGCTATACTGGAGATCATAACTTTACATTGAGTGGATATACTGATGCAGATTGGGCAGGAAGCGTTGTTGACAGAAAAAGCACTTACGGATGTTGTTTCAATTTGGTATCAGCCATGATCTCGTGGCAGAGTAGGAAGCAATCCAGTATTTCTCTTAGCACAGTGGAAGCAGAGTACATTGCCGCATGTTCTGTTAGCTACGAAGCTATATGGCTTCAGAAATTGCTGACCGGTTTATTTGACCTAGAAATGGAAGCAACCACGATCCTATGTGACAACCAGAGCTGCATAAAGATGACAGAGAATCTTGTATTCCATGACAGGTCAAAGCAAATAGAGATTCACTATCATTACATCCATGACATGGTGCAGAGAGGAGCCTTGAAGCTCCTATATATTAGCACAAATGAACAGGTTGTTGATGTGTTGACCAAACCTCTATCTTGTGTAAAGTTTGAACACTTTCGAGATAAGCTTGATATAGTCCGAAAGGACCCTCCCTGAAAGGGGGAGTATATGTGATTCCTTTCTTCTAACCTCGTTGTTAGACGTAAATAAAGATGATGTGTGATTCCTTGCTTCTGACCTCGCTGTTAGACGTAAATCAAGATGATTCCTTGCTTCTTACCTCGTGATTAGACATAAAGCAAGATGATGTGTGATTCCTTGCTTCTGACCTAACTGTTATACGTAAAGCAAGATGATTCCTTGCTTCTGACCTCATTAGACGTAAAGCAAGATGATGATGTGTTCCTTGCTTCTGACCTAGCTGTTAGACATAAAGGAAGATGATTCCTTGCTTCTAACCTCGTTGTTAGACGTAAAGCAAGATGATGATGTGTTCCTTGCTTCTGACCCAGTTGTTAGATGTAAAGCAAGATGATTCCTTGCTTCTGACCTCGTTGTTAGACGTAAAGCAAGATGATGATGTGTTCCTTGCTTCTGACCTAGTTGTTAGACGCAAAGCAAGATGATTCCTTTCTTCTGACCCAATTGTTAGATGTAAAGAAAGATGATGCATACCTTGCTTCTGACCTAGTTGTTATACATAAAGCAAGATGTGACTGACACTGAGATACCAGCTTAATAGATATGACATTGAGCCAGTACAGTACTGTGATGTGCCAGCCTAGTGCTATGATGAGGTATCATTTTTTTTTTACCGATACATATTGATGCAGATGATGATGGCATTCTTTTGAGATTGACAATGTTGTTGATGAAGAAAACTTCCGATGACTCGTAGATATGCCAACCAATGTTTCAAGATTATATTGACGATACTGTCCTCCTAATGCCACTGATGATGCAGACCTCTCTCGCCTGATGATGTTGAAGAATACCCTTCTTGTTAAGGGGGAGTGTTGAAATAATGTAACTGCAAAGAGTATTCTTATTATTATTGATATATTATTTATAGGATCAATCCCCATTGTGGATTGATCATGTCAGTGATTGTATTAGGACCAAATCCCCTTTTGCGGATTGGTCAACAGACAATTGTAATAGGCAGAATAAGAAGTCGGCCCCAACAGTTATTATTGAGACCCAGAAATATAATAAAGGTGGGTTTATCCACCCAGAGTGAGAAGTCGGCCCTGCCAGTGAAGACACTTCACACATTCCAGACTTGTATATATAGAGAGGCTAGCACCTCACTTTAACACACAACACACTTGCTCATTTCTAAGATGCAAGTTGTGACTTACCAGCTGGAGAGAGGGAGAAGAGTGGCGCATCTTTTGGAGAGGACTTTCTGTATTGGTTTGAGTTATCTCTTGACATTGTATTGGAAATTTATGATAAGGAAGTTTTTGTTGGGTTTTCTTCCCCTAGAGGGTTTCCCAGGATAAATGTTGTGTCTATTGTGAATGTGTATTTCTCAGTGATCTTGTTCTTATGTTGCTATTATCTATTGAAATGCAAAGAACTATAATAATGGCATAAACATTAACACGCATCACAAAGAGCTGATCAAATAGTCCAAACCCTGGCCAAGAGATAGTCCAAGCTTAACTACTAGCTGCAGCAGCTGCAACGACAGCTCTCCTCCAAAATTGCATAGAAACTGGGCAACTGCAGTGCGCACAAGACTGGGCACTGCAATTCTGAGACTGCCTGCCAGAATGAGAACTGGCCTCTTGTATTTATACTAATTCTGGCTAACTTCCAAGGCCGACTTATCATTCTGGGTGTCTGTCTGTTCAGTATATAATATTATTTCTGGCCAACTTCTTCTCTTGAAGGCTAATAACATAATATAAATTATCTTCTTGAGCCGACAAGTCTACTAGGCCAACTCATTAGGGTTTCTTCTTGCTTCCCGGAGTATTCTATCCTTGTCAGGTTTACACGTGGAGGTAAATACCTCCCGTAGCTACCATAATATCAACAGCTTAGCCATTTGAGTGAGTATGGTTTATGATGCATCTTAGTGTTTAATCCCAATTGTTTAACCACTTCCTCTTAAATCAAGTTAGATTGAGACCCACTATATATCAATGTATCGATCTTAGTATGTTTCATTATCACCCTTATGTGAAACAATTTACTTCTAGAATCATATCCATCACCAATTTTACTTGTTAAACCAACTACTATGATTTTAGTCTCATCCCCTTAATCATATCCCAAGTTTGTTGGTTGTGTTGTTGTTGCAACTGTTTGCCTCCATTTCCTCTCTTTAAACCACTTCGGTCTCTTCTCGGAATGCAATTTCCAGCAATGGTCATCATCATGCCCTTCTTTCTTGTAATGCTTGCAAGAGAGCTTCTCTTCCCTCCTTGTCATTGAATTTGCTTTCTTGCCATTCCCCTTTCTTTTGTCCTCTTTCCTCGAAAACAATTCCCCTGATACACCAATTCATGTTTTACCTGCCTCAATGTATGTTGCTTCAACATAAACCTCATCAAGATTAGTAGGTCCAAACATAAATACAGTGTTACGAATATGTGCAGGTAAACTTCCTATATACTTCATAATAGTTTCTTGGGTATGTAATGGAATGTTTAACATTAATGCCATCTTACAAAATTCATATGTGTATTATTGCACTGTTTGTCCATTTCTTAGTTTAATACCTTGCCATTCAATTAAAGCCTTCTCTTTATAAACAAAAGGATAAAATTTCTTTCTAAGTGCAAAAACAAAATCTTGCCATGATAGAAATACATTACCAACTTGTTACTTGCCATTTTGCAACTTACTCTGCCACCAGATGAGTGTTGTGCCTACAAAACGAAGCGATGCCAACTTGATTTGAGTTGCCTCATCCTTGATTTGTTGCACATTGTTATAAACTTCCATCTGTCTGACCCAGTTATCAAGCCTCTCAGCATTGAATTCACCATCATACATGGGCAATTCAAATTTTACATCAAGCTTAAGTAAAGGCATATCATGTTTATGTTTATGGGATTCTTGTGGTCAATTTTGAACTTGTACTTAAAGAAGAAGAAGTTGATGGAGAAGGAGGAGGTTTAGGTGGATCCTCTCCTTCTTCAATTTTTCCTTGTTTTGAATATTTCCCTTGGAAAGGCCTCTTATGTTCCAAGTAATCCTCATATAAAACCTTTACCATCTCAGACATGGTGAGTAAAGTATTTTGTAACTCAATCTCATTGTGAGACATGCCTTCTTCCGATGCCATCCCCTCACTTTGAGAAGTCCTCTTTCTCGATCCAATCTCTGGATCCCCTTCTACAATCTTGCCTTCACCACGATTCAACTTTTCCCTGGTAATCATGCAAAATCAAAAACCAACCATCAACCTGATCTGATACCACTTGATCCGAAATTATCTTTTAAAGACTTGGTTAAGTTTTAAGCATGAGTTCATTTACCACTTAGGAATTCATTGAAAAAAGAATAAATTAATGATATGTTATAGCAGCCATAATAAGAAATGAAGATCAGAATGAAAGCATAAAGAACAACAAACCATAACAACAAATTTGTTAACGGAGTTTGGCAAGATTGCCTATGTCTCTGGGCCTTTCTCTCAGTGGGTGAGGCTTTCTTATTTCTCTTCAATGCTTCAAAAGTATATCAAAAAGGTGTTAAATGGATTAAAAATTGATTTGGTTGTGTTTTGTTCGACCTCAAGAATCCAACATAACTGATGGAACTGAAAACGGTTGAGCGTAGCTCTCGAAATTGGCCCGCAAAGTTCCCCTCCTCAATGGCTTCTCTGCATAGAAATGGCTTGAGCTACACAATTCTTCATCATTTCTCTTGTTCTGAACTTGTTTGGACTGTCAAAAACCTCTGGTTTATATAGATTCTGAGTTGGAGGTCAAAACCCAACTTCCCCCCAAGATCTGGCCTCTTTCTGGGCTCTAGATCTACTCTTTTTAGCCAAAAATCCACAAAAATCAGCAAAAAACCATTAAAATAAGGTAAAACCCCACTAAATTGGCAAATAATTGGTTAAGCACCTAAAAATATGGTGCGCACCCCTTTTTGTGGTCGCATGGATGACATGTGGCTTGGCACTAGGCCCTTTAAGCCCCCACGCCCAGGTCGCGCCCCTAGTCACAGGATTCTCACATGTGACATGGCCTCCATTCGACGTGCCTCCCTTAAACATAGAAAAGGGCTTAATGTTTAATTTTTTAAAAAGTGGATATATTTCTAAAGATTAGTTATTTCCTTTGTGGCTAGTGCATTAGTGCTAGGACTTTGTTATATTGATAGGTCATGGGCTCAAATCCCGTGGAGTTATAAAATATTTTGCATTCGTCCCTTTTAGGCCCCATCCAGGGTGACACATCTCACCCTGTGATTGGTCCACGTGTCAGTCCATGGTTGGCCAAAACCATACCATGTGGACCAATCACCCCTTGCCACTTATCAACATCAGAAACTGTCAAATGTCCAGATATGAAATGCCATATGTCGATTGCAGGAGCTGCCACTTGTCCTCTGTAAACTGTGCCACATGTCATGCCCAGAATGTGCCACGTCACCCTTTGACCAGTTGACTTTTTCTCTATTTGGGAAATCGATCAGAACGTGATAACTTTCGCACACGATGTTTGTTTGCGAAAAAAAGTATATGGTCGGAATCAATGCGACGAGCTAGACGCAATGGCGTTGGTTTCGTTTGATTACGAGAACTTTGATTTTTAGGCCTTACTGGATCCATTTTAGATCATGGGTCTATCAGGAGATGATGTGGTTCTCATGTACTCTACGATGAGCACATGTCCCCAAGTAGGAGCCAGATGTTATCCCCATTTTGTGGATAACTAAGGAGATTATGTCTCGAGACCTTCAGGTTGTATTTTAGGTTTTTTCGTAGAGTCAACATTGAAATATTTTTTGTTATTTATATTTTAATATTTTGTTTAAATGTCATGTGTCAGCTCAATGTTGAGCACTGAAATTACCAAAAGAAATCAATAAAAAAATTCCTTCAATATCGAGACCAAGGAAAATTTTAGGGGCTATATATCGCCCATGGGATAAGTTTCCATGTTTTTTTCCAAAAAAAAGATTCTCAATTTCCATTTTTTCTAAAGTGATTCGCCCAAATTCTATAGAATAAGACTATTTTACATTAAAAATAGCCCAAATTTTATAGAAAATATATAAAAATCCTTGGAAATTTCAGTATTTTTACAAAAATATCACCAAACATCTTATAGTTTGTATATTAAAGACTAGTAAGATTCGCCAAGGTTTCTACATTCTAAGATAAATTTCCATCCTTTAAATTATCCCTAGTCGAGACAATTTCAAGTGTCTTTGTGCTTTAAATATACCAGTCTACATAGGTTTTGACACCATTGAATGACTAAGCTTGAGGAATAAATTGTTCAATGTTTATTATCATCAAGTTAAATTTAGACTTAAACTTGAAATACAATTTCATTTTTGTAGTAAAACTTGAATTGTTGTATATATGTTTGTGTGTGTGTGTGTGGATCCAAAAAGATCGCATGTGAAGAGATATCCCTATATTTGTAATATCCATATTCTCATGGATACCAACTAATGCATAAAATTCCTTGATACTTAGTAATCCACTTTTGCTAATATTTGATTTAAAGTTGCCCAATAACTTTCACTAGCTTTCCCTTCGCTAATATGTGAGCGTAGATTGTATAGATTTTTTAAACATTAATAAATTTGTTTACTTTGAACTAGTTTTAATTTATTTTTCTAAGGAAAATCTCATTGGGAAACACCCAAGCATTTCTCGACATTTTGGGATGGTACCTCATGCAAACTCGACAACATTGATTACAACAACTGACCTGGTAGGGACATTGAGTGAGGCATGCAACAGAGAGAGTGAGCCCAAGGAATCGACCCTAAGACCTCTTACATGAAGCTCAAAGCACTCAACCACTTGAGCTATGTCATTGACCTTAACTATGTGTGTGTGTGTGTGTGTGTGTGTGTGTGGTCTTTTACATAAGGATAACCTGGAAAATTTTACTTCAGGCCAACATTGAACTTTTTTAAATTAATATTTTGTTATATTTTTAAAGTGCCATGTGTTAGCTCCAAATTGAGCACATAATTACAAATCTCCTTCATATTGGGTAGCAGAAAGCAATAATCTTACTTTCAACTTCATGTAGGTCACATAAGTGATTTTTTATTAGCTTCTCTATGAAATTTATTTCAACTTTTGAAGTAGATTCGTTTGAATCTTCCAAAAAAAAATTTCTTTAAAGTGGTAAGAATAGTCACTTAGGTTGGAAAAATATGTAGCACTATTATTATAATCACATTTGAATGGATAAAAATTTCAATCTCACTACCATATTGTATAAGTAATCAATGTAGATCTATCTTAATATTTGATTTATCAAGTATTGAGAGGGATCGTATCTTTGGAAGTGCAAAATTTTGATTTTGCACTCTAAAAAAGGTTTGCACTTCCAAAGGTTTCATCCCTTTCAAAGATTGATATATCTAGAGTTAAAACAAACCTTAACTTGTGTTGTTCCATTTTCATTCATATTATTATTTTTATATATCTATTTATTTTATACTCATATTAAAATATATGAAATTCATTTGTTTTCCCAAAGGGGTTGGATCAAATGGTGGAAATCGAGGATTTTTTCACCATTGGGCAAGGTTCAATTCCAATGAGGGGTTTTCCTGGAGCCATGGGTCACCTTGAGGTAGTGGTCATACATGTAGTTGCACCCATAAGTGGATCAAATCCCACGCCCATGCTCTTAAAATTTTGAACCATTTTGTCATGTGGGTGATAAATTGTGTCTCATTAGTATCTTTTACATTATTGATCAATGGTGTTCCCACTAGTTTCTTCAAGCCTAGAAGGCGCCTTCGTCAAGGATGCCCTTTATCGTCATTATTTTTTCTCATTGTAGCCAAGGGATTGAGTTGTACCATAAAAGAATCAAAAGATGTTTGCTCTCTTAAAGGCATTAGAATAGAAAACATAAACCGAACGCACTTGCTTTTTGTCAATGACATAATTCTTTTTTGTGATGGATTGTGCAAGGATGCCATTAAACTCAAAGAGATTTTGAATCTATATTATGAAGCTACTAGTATGTTAGTAAATATCAAGAAATCTACAGTTTCTTATGCAAGTATAGAGATTGAAGCAGTGAGATTCATGCATGATTCATTCCCTTACCATCAGGTTGATATTCAAGGGGGACTTAAATACCTGGGGTTTACCATAAAATCAAATGACTATGGGAAACAGGACTAGGATTGGCTAACCTTGAAAGTGGAAAAGAGGATTTTGTGTTGGTGTTATCGTTGGTTATCTCAGGGTGAGTGCCTAGTCCTGATCAAATCAATTATTGAGGTGATCCCAGTGTATTGGATGACTCTAGCCTACATTCCAAAAGGAAATTTGGATAAATTGAGAAAGATCAGTTACAGGTTCTTATGGTCGGGAAGCTTGGATTGTAGAGGCATCCCCTTGGTTAAGTGGCAAAAGATAGCACCTCCAAAAGAGCGTGGTGGGTGGGGACTAAAGAATCCTTTTCAATTTGCAATGGCTCTATCAACAAAAATCATTTGGAGGATCATCTCGGGGATAGGCCTCTGGTGTCAAGTAATCAATCATTAATATATAGCTCCAAGGAATGTTGAGGAATGGGTCGGATCCCCATCAAAAAAATTTCATAACGGGTCCATTATGTCGAAGGCCTTTACCCTTATTGGTAACTAGCTAGCATGGAGAGTGGGGAATGACAATCAGGTCCAACGTGGTGAAGACACATGGGTTGGGTGCAATGAGCTCTATAAATTGTTGAGGAATCTGGTTGACACCCTAAGAAGGATAGGACTCACTTTGGACTAGGTTGTTGATGAAGGGGTGACAACTATTTGGAATCAGAAAAGGAAATATGCCATTGTACTTGGTCTACAAGGTGAAGAATCTAATTAGTGGGAGACCTTTGTTACTAGTCTCTGACACAGCCATGTGTGGATCCATGATATGGAAGACGAGTTGATATGGATTAAAAATATAGCAAGGGGTTCATACATTCTGAAATTGGTTTACAATACATTACTCCATAGGGAAGATAGAGAGGAGACCTGCTACTAGTGGAAAGTGGTGTGGAGGTATAAATTCCCCCTCAAATGTAGATTTTTTATGTGGTTGGTGATTAAAAACAAGGTGCTCACCTGGGAGAACCTTTAAAATAGGAATTTCTCAGGATCGAGTTGGTGTATATTGTGTAAAAGATAATATTAAAATGTAAATCATCTTTGCATTGAATGTCCCTTTACTAGAAGATCTTGGAAGGATCTAGACTCACTCACTAGTGCAAGTAAATTTTGGTTAGGGAATTCAATAGAGGATTGCCTCAAATCATGGGAAGGTAACAATATGGTGGGATCTTTTAGAGCTCTTCCTCTCATAGCCATGAGGGGAATTTGGATTACAAGGAACCATTGTATCTTTGATGACAGGTGTACTCCTCTACAATGTGCATTAAAATCAATGAACATTCTGAGTTTTTTCAATCATGACACGGGGAACAAAGCTTTCAAGAATCCCACGGAAGAAGTCATGGTCCATCTGTCAGATAAAAATTGGTTGAAGTTCAAAGTAGGGTTGGGCGGTGGTTCAAATAATCATGCAGAGTTATTGACTTTGAAGCTTGCACTAAAATTGGCTTGGGATAGGGGAGCCTGGAGGTTACAGGTTTTCGGGGACTCTTAAGTAATCATAAAGTGGATGAATGGAGAGTATCGGTGTGAGAATATAATTCTATGAGCAATACTTGAGGAAATTGTGGCACATAAGAATATGTTTATAGCCATCTCTTTTCATCGCATTTATAGGGAAAGGAATTCTCAAGCAGGGCATCTATCAAAAGAAGGGTTTGAGATTGCACCAATATTATGGCAAATTTGGGAGGATCAGGAAGGGCATATTCTTGATTTCTCTCAACCGATATCCTTCTAATATGTGTATTCTTCATATGGTTTTTGTTAGTTTTTGTTGGCCAAGGCAATGAGTTATGTTATTTCAGGTCTTAATTGTTGTAGGAATGCTCCACATAGTTGCAAGTCTCACTATGTGATTATTTTGTATAACGTCTATCGTATGTCTTTCTTTGGTACAACTCGATGGATGTGTAGGAGGATCAATTTAAGTCAGTTATTTTGAATTCTTTCAAAGCATATGTTAAATATAATTTTATTTTCTTTATAAATAAAATTACCATTTTTTCTCAGTAAACTTCAAAATATATTTGATAAAGAAAATATTGTCATTATATTACACATCTCTCTTATACTAAAATATCTCTCAATATAATTATCATCACATTCAAATATATAAAAATTTCGATATCATTCTCATATTTTATAAGTATATTTAAACTTCAAAATGATATCAAATTCAAATATATGAAAAATTCAATATCATTCCCATATTTTATAAATATATATAAACTTCAAAATAATATCCTCATAAAATAAAATTAAAATGTTAAATGTCTTCTCAAGAAATTTAATTTGAAAAAACTCTCCATCCATCCATTGACTTACAACATAGATTTTGAAAAGACTTGTCTCCCTTTTGATATGGTAATATTCACCTAATGAATGTTTTATATCTTAAATTTTTATAATAAAAATATCTTAGGGTTACAAGACAAAGAGGCATAGAAAAGGACATGGACTTTCGAATTTTGGAAATTTGAAATTGCTCTTCATGTATATAATATTCCTCCATATCTTATCTAACCTTTTTTTCCTTCACAATATACATTACAATTTACATTTGATTTGTGAAAAGCCATGGTATTTTATTTTATTCGATTTGGGTATATTTTTTTAAATATTAAGTTAAATTTGAAATTTCACTTAATGTATATAATATTCCTCCATATCTTATCGAACCTTTTTTCCTTCACAACATACATTACAGTTTACATTTGATTTGTGAAAAGCCATTGTATTTTATTTGATTCGAATATATTTTTTTAAATATTAAGTTCATATATATTATTAATGAATAAAGCAAAAAATATTTAAAAATTCATAATATTGTATTATAAAAAGGTTACAGTTAAGCGGGTAACAAACATTAAAAAAGGTTGATACAAAGTTCATCAAAATGCCAGCTCTCAGAAAATACATACATAGGAGGATCTGTTAATGTCTAAGATTAGTACATTCCAAATGTTCTTGAAAGTATACTGACTAATATAAATTCCTAAAATGCATATAAATTTAAAATACATATAATCTAGCTAAAAACATGTTGACTGTTTGACCAACATTTTAGGGAAGAGAGTTATGTTGTTCCATGTCCATGGCATCCTTCATTTGAAGGACTATTTCTTCCTCTGTAATATACCTAAGATGAATTGGACATCCTGTTGTTGGAGGCTATGGAGTGGGAATTCTTGCTGAGTTTGTTTAGCAGGTTTCTAAATTTGTTGCATTCAGGTTCTGAAACATTTATTTTCTACCTCTGCTGGACCAGGAGATTCATGATTATTGCATGTTGTGAAGCATAGTAGTGATCATTCTCATGTACTTTAGTCGTTGATAAGAACAAGAAATTTATGTTGCACTAGATAGCTTCCTCGTGCCTGAGTAGTTGATAAGAACAAGAAATTTATGTTGCACTAGATAGCTTCCTCGTGCCCTCTTAGTGTCCTTTTGAACGCCAAAACATCTATTTGGTCCATGGTTTTTTTTAAAGGTCGCTAAAGATAGAGCTGAGTTCGAACTCACAATAAGGTGCCTAACCAAACAGAAGGGTACCTGAACACACAATGTATATCCTCTATTCCGCTGACCAGGCAGAAGGGTACCTGAAACACTAATCCTCCATGGAAAGTAGAATTCTGAAACAAATCTATTGACACATATAACTCTAGCTACAGTCCAAAGAAAGTGACACGATCTTTTTAAAGCTAGGTCACGCAAAGGCCCTGAATGATTTCTTAAAGAAGATTTGAGGGTAGACAAGCAAATCCTTGCATGAAAAGAGAGAAGCGTTTAAACCCTAAATGAGCTATTTCCCTTGACCCGAGTTCCAATTGCAAGAATAGACACAAAAGAACAAAATCCAAGCATGGTTCAAGATGCTTAGTGCATAAGACATAAAGGTCCATAACATAAGACATAAAGGTCCCGCTCCCGACAAAGCATACCAAGGAACTATCTTACCAAAATATCCAATGGCTTGAGAGTCCTCCAGCAAGCATGGCAAGGTCCATTCCTATCCATAATCTCACCTCGCCTACAGGAAACAAAGGAAACAAATCCTAAAATCTGAACAACAGTGATGGATTACAAATAGATGGAACGATATTGTATCCTTGCGAATCCCCTCCCCACGTGATGAAATTGATGTATATGATGTGGCAGCATGTGAGATTTATTTTTAATGCAACATGTCATAAATTCTACTCTAAAGATAATAGGGGATAAAACTATACAGTCGCCCCCCATTTTTTTCCAAAACACCTTGGTTAAGATTTGATGCCTTGTTTTCATATGAGTCCACTTCTAAGTTTAATTCACGCAGTGCTTGGGAGTATGAGACATTGAGCTAGTTCCTAACCTCCTTGTTGATTCGATCAATGGTCAAAGCAAGCTGGTTGTCCTTTGGAGCTATTTTTCCAACCATACTTGACAATAACGCTTGAATCTCCTACATTTATCAGATTTTTGATGTTGGCTTCTTTGGTAAGAAGTAGGCCTTGCAGGAGAGCATAGGCCTCGACCTGATTATTTGTTGATTGTCCTGAACCCCGTGCACAGGTTGTTTTTGTTCGTCCTTCGAGATCATAGACAATCCTCCCCAAAACTGCCACCCTAGGATTTCCTTTGGACACACCATCAAAGAAGAGTATAAATGATCTATGCCTTACTCATCAATCTTCAAATTCTTGTATAGTCATTCTGATTTGCCATGGATTTTTGTTGTGCTATTTGGGCTGGGGTGAAATTGAGTTGTGCATCAAGATTGAAAATTTTTGTAGCCATTCTTCATCATCTTGTTCCATGGGTTGATCTTCTGACTTCCCTTTGCTTCTAGAGTTAATATGCTCCAGCAGGGGACTTCTTTCTTTTGTTCCTACAGTATTTGGCTTGACTAGTTCCTAGTTAAAAACAACTTTGTTTCTAGCCAACCACTGTCTCCAACAAATGTACTCTGGGAGTGTTGTCCATATCCTTTTTAATATGCTCTTGTTTTTAAGAGATCCCCTATACCTTTTACTCCACAATGTGAACATATCCCTCCACGATATTGACCTGTAAGATCTATGAATTATACCAGCAAAGTCAATTGATGATGCCTTTTTGGTGAAATTGCACTTAAAGAACAAGTGATGAATGGTTTCTTCTATGGAAAGGCATAGAGCACATCTTTAGGGGCCTTTTATTCCTCTTTTTGGATAATTTCTACTATCAAGAGTTTGTCATGCACCATAAGCCAATAGAAAATGTTTATCTTGGGTAGCCCATCACTATGCGAAATTGTCGCCAGAGAGGAGATTTCTAAGGGAGTGATTGTGTTGAAAGTTGATGCATATACCTATCCTTTACTCTGTGTTTCGAGTCACCCAAACATCTTTGATCTCTAACACTTAGATCCCATGGGACGCAACCTTTAAGAGAAGCCATCAGGATCGAAGCCAAGGCACTAAGGTGAGACGATGGTTCTCCTAGAGCCCAACCGAGACAGCAACCAGAACCCAATGCCCACCTCGAATTATTCTACAGAGTTTTAAAATTCTTGTTGTCCATCCATGTCTTCAAAGGGAGCAGTTACAACTTTTGTTCTAAAGGCAGGCTTCCTATAACGTTGTTCGTCCAAAGCAGAATCTCCTTACCATTACCAGGGATCCAAGTTAATTTTGAGTAGATTATTGGATTTTCAGCCATCAGTAACTTCCATATATGAGAGCCTTTTTTAGATTCTGACAAGCTATTGATGCACCTTTTTTTTATTTCCGGTGAAGTATTTTTTAACAAGATTTTTTTCCGCCATTCCAATTTGATTGAGATGGTTCTCCATAATACTTTATCACCCAAGATGTGATTCATAAGGGATGGGTCCTTGATCCCCAGTGCTCCTCTTTCTTTTGGAGCTCTAACAATTTTCTAGTTTACCAAGTGAATTTTTTTGGTGTTTGTTTTCCCCCCCTGCCACAAGAATTTCCTGATCTCTCTTCTGATTTGCTGCATAATACCAATTGGAGCTAACATGGCATAGCATTGAAAAAACAGAAGAGCTGTAAGGACTAACTTTATTAACATAATTATGTCCATTGGATTCAACCATTGACATCTCCATTGATTAAATTTAGATTTGATTTTCTCAATGATGCTTTGCCATGAGTGAGTTGATGGGTTACCAAGGGATATTGTCATTCCCAGGTATTTAAACGAGGATCATTTCTCATGACAAGGGAACTCTAGAATACAAGAAATAGAGGAGAGTAGTTGCTGGCTAATGTTCAAACCAAAAACCTAATTTTTTTTATTATTAATCTTTCGTCGTGAGGTGCTTGTAAACTGATCCAATACTTGGTTAAATTTGCCTACAATAATTGTTGATGCTCACCTAGGAAGATGTTGATGTTTAGACAACATCGGGAAGACATTCTTCCAAATATATATATATAGATATAGATATAGATATATATATGACATGATATTTATAATACAAGGTATAAATATATATAATAAATAAATAGTTATTCATTATCCAAGGGATGCATCCTTTCATGGATGGTCACCATATGTTCTCTATATATGAAACACTCATCATTGTAATAATACATCGATCATATATCATCTCATATTATCTCATATAGAAAAATCAACATGGTATCAGAGTAGGACTGGGCTTGACTCCCTCACAGAAGGGCCTAGGTAAATGGAAGTTGGAAATGGAACATCATGGTTTTCTGAACTAGATTGGGATCATGTATTCACTAGTCCACTGCATGTAGATTTGTATAGTAATTCCACAGTAGTAGAACGGCTAGACGTGGATTTGGATGCAGCGGAATAGTCATGGGATGATTTAATCATCGACGACAATGATGGTTGCTCTGTTAATAACCCATCGTTGCCAACAAACTTCTAGGCAATTGAATCCTAGTGTGTGCGAGTACATGGTGCCATCATTGGACGCACGGCAAGACATGGTAGTGGTGGAGGTGCCCAGGCTTGGAAAAGAAGCGATTGCCAAGGCCATCAAGGAGTGGGGGCAGCCCAAGTCAAAGATTACTCATGTCATTTTCTGCACTACCAGTGTAGTCGACATGCCCGAAGCTGACTATCAGCTAACAAAGCTTCTTGGCCTCCGCCCCAGCGTTAAGAGAGTCATGATGTACCTATTATGTTTTGAGATATTACTAGTTTTCTTTTCAATTTACTAAATACCCATAGCATAGGTAGGATCACTAAGAGAAACACAATCACAAGATACACAACATTTATCCTGGGAAACCCTCATGGGGGAAAAAACCCAGCAAAACAAAAACACAATCACAAGATACACAACATTTATCCTGGGAAACCCTCATGGGGGAAAAAACCCAGCAAAACTTCCTTAATATAGATAGCCAATACAATGCCAAGACAATAAACCAAAACACTAGAGAATATCCAACACTGAGCAATGTGCCTCTCTCTTCCTTCTTCTCCCAACTGCAGCTACCAAACTTGCGTGCTTGTTGAGCGAATGAGTGAGTGATATAATGAGGCGCTAGCCTCCTTTATTTATACTAGATGGCAGGTGCTAGAAATGTGTCTCTTCATTGGGCAGGGCCGACTTGTCTTCTTAGTGGTTAAAACCACTTTAATTAGGCTTGGGGGGCGACTTCTTAATTTGCATAATACAATTAGGGTTTGACCAATCCACAAGAGGAGATTTGGTCAATTACAATGCCCGACATGATCAATCCACAAAAGGGGATCGATATAATGAATAATGACTCAATAATAAATAGAATACTCTTTGCATTTACAATATTTCAACACTCCCCCTTAACAAGAAGGGTATTCTACAGACAAAGCTCAATACAACATCATCAGGAGAGAGAGAGAGGGAGGGAAGCAACATCAACAACATCTGGAACACTGACTGGCACATCTATAAATCATCGGAATTTTTTTTCTCATCATCATTGTTCACAGCATGGAGTTGGAGTAGCATCATCATCCTCATCAGCATGAGGCTAGAGTATCATCATCAACATTATCAATGAGAAGTTGAAGTGGCATCATCATCATCATCTTCAGCAAGAAGCTGAAGTGGCATCATCATTATCATCTTCATCAAGAAGCTGAAGTGGCATCATCATTATCTGCATCAACATGGATTAGTATAACACTAATACATCATCATCATCAATAACAACACAACGCTGACATAACATCAACAACAACAACATCACAGCACGAAGGGTGGAGCATCATCAACATCAACACTAGGCTGGAAATCTTCAGCACGAAGCTAGCATCTCAACAACATCAGCACAAAGCTGGAAATCTTTAGCATGAAGCTGGCATCTCAACAACATCAACACAAAGTTGGAAATATTCAACACGAAGCTGGAAATCTTCAGCACGAAGCTGGCATTTCAACAACATCAACACGAAGTTGGAAATCTTCAACACGAGGCTGGCATCACAACAACATCAGCATGAAGCTGGAAATCTTCAACACGAGGTTGGCATCACAACAACATCAGCACGAGGCTAGCATCACAACAACATCAGCAAGAAGCTGGAAATCTTCAGCACTAGGCTGGCATCAACACTACTTCTCCTTTCGAGGGAGGTCCTTTCAGACTATACCTAGCTTGTCTCGAAAGTGCTTAAACTTTACACTAGACAGAGGCTTGGTCAACACATCAGAAACCTATTCATTCGTGCCAACATAATGGAGTTTTATGGCTCCTCTCTGCACCATATCACAAATGAAGTGATATCAGATCTCTATGTGCTTCGACTCATCATGGAACACATCATCTTTATACAACTATGGTTATCACATAGGATCACGGTGGCTTCCATCTCCAAATCAAATAGATCTGTCAACAACATCTGAAACCATATGGGTTCACCACTGGCAGAACATACTGCAATATATTCCGCTTCTGTCGTGCTGAGAGCAAATACTTGATTGCTTTCTACTCTGCCATGAGATCATGGTTGACCCCAGACTAAAACAACATCATGAGGTGCTCTTTCTGTCAGAGACACTTCCAGCCCAATCTGAATCGGTATAACCACTCAGTCTGAAGTCATGATCTCTAGTATAACAAAGACCAAAACCCAACGTACCCTTAAGGTATCTCATCACATGTTTTTCATCATCAAGGTGAACACGTCTGGGTTCTACCAGATACTAACACAAGGAAAAACATATATCTGGCCTAGTATTTGTCAGATACATCACTGAACCATTAATCTAACTGTACAACATAGCATCAACCAATTCTAATGAAGTATCAACCAGGAGCTTCAACTTCGTTTCCATAGGTGTGTTCATGGATTTATATTCCAACATATCAAACCTCTCCAGTATTTCAATTGCATACTTCCCTTGGTTAAGGAAGATCTTCTTTGGGCTCTACCAAACTTCAAGACCTAAGTAATAATGCATCAGGCCTAGGTCCTTCATCTCAAATTCTGCAGTGAGCTTCTTCTTACAATTTTGTGATAAGCTTTTCTTCTCTAGTTAAGAATAAGTCATCCACATACAACAATAATATAACTGGCTCATAACCTTGAAGTAAAGGTTAGAGTTAGCTTTACTCTTAGTAAAGCCCAAGCTTGTCAGGAAACTGTCAATTCTGCCATACCAAGCTCTAGGAGCTTGCTTCATTTTGCAGACATGATTCTTTCTATCTTCAACTTCAAATTAAATTTTCACATCACTTTATACCAACCTAGTACACTTGTGCAACTGCAACTCAATCTGCACAATCATGTGCTAGCTCTATGTGCTTTTTGCAAAGCACTATCTGTCTCACTGCCTGAGAGTATGTCCTCTCCTCTTTCTACAACTATTACTTTTGGAACTGGGACTCTGCACCTACAGTTGCTCTGAAGCTTGAGAATGACTGCTTCATTCTCACTGTGGCTGCTGAAATCTGTGAGTAACTCCTCTATTCTATCACGACAACAGCCTCATCTGAAACTGAGAGTGGCTCAATAACTGATACTGAAGGTAGCTCTTCTTCTTTCATGGAGGTAACTCTATCTTTTATTGTAGTCATGTCTCCATGACCCAACTAGTGTACTGCACCAACTGCCACTCAATTTTAAATATGGGGATTGCTCCCTCTGCATCTCATACTATATATGAATCGTGGTTTTTCTGGTTGTCTTCATGAACACTGGAACTATTTCTTCAATTACTGGAGTAAGTGTCTCGTCATAGTCTTCTCCCTCTTGCTAGGAGAATCCTTTGAACACACATCAGGCTTTGTACATCTACAACATTCTTGATCTGTTAGACCAATCTTGGAAGTCAATACTGAATTCTCTTCTAGTCTCATGGAAAAATCCATATCCTAGTCTTTCTGACTGGCTTCCTTCTTTGTCACTGAAACAAGGGAATATTCCTAGGAGATTTCATATCTCATAGAAGTTTCTAGTCTTCTCATGGAATTTGTCTCCCACCATTGGAAGATATCTCTTCATCTGATCCTTTCTGAGATCATGCTTACTCTTGATTTCTTCTGAGTCTACAAGGACTTCATCATTTCTTACAGGGTATACTTGGTGTTGAATACCAAGTCTAAATATGAAAAGCTGAGTTAGAATTCAAGTGAATTCTTCTTCCTGTCAAGGTGGCTTCATTATCCTTTAAACAAGTCTACTGTGAGTTCTTGTTCTAATGTTCGGTAATCTTTGGAGCCTTCTACTCCTTACAATCAATCTCCATATGAGATAATTTGGATCTCAAAAAATAGCTTCTTCTTCATCTTCATTGGTACATGAATGTATATGGTTATGTACATAGTCTGCTTCATGTCTCATCTAATCTGTTGCCTTCTGCAACCTTCACTATAGCTTCCTCAAGGTTATCACCTGTGACCTGAAACAAGGTCAACAAAACAACAAGCAAGAATAATACTCTTTTGATAATATTAAATAAAACAATAGCATGAATAATCGTCACAGTAGCTCCTTTAGAGCTATCACTTGTGACATGTCTGAAACAAAGATCAAAAGTAAGAAATACAATACGAAATGAGATCAACACTCCAGGGTTACCGGAAGCTTCCTCCCCCCCC
>ML794797.1:0-10612 GCA_009831015.1 Picea engelmannii
GACATTGATTTAAAGATGGTTTAACTTGCCCATAAATTGCATATAACAATTGGATACTAATCTAGTGAATTTGTGCTAAATTTTCATTGTCAATTGGTGCATTTATGAAGCATAATCATTGTTGTTGTTACAAATTTATATTGTTGTCATAATACTGTTGTACTGCTGCTAATTTGTACCAGTTATAGCAATTTATCATTGTCTACTGTCTCAAGAGTTTTTAATTTCTTACATGTACTTGGAAATCATTATTTATATGCTACAAGTGTTCTTGTTCTAGGCGGGTATTCAAACCATCTCATTACCTCTTATTTCTCCTTGACCTAGACCTTGACTTAGGTGATCAAGAGAGGGGGAGGTATCCTTGGATAACAAAATTGATACTTTGATCCCTTGATGTCACCGGGGAAGCCTCCTTCGTGGTGGACCTTCTCCATCACTAAAACAAGGGGATTTCTTACTAAGGTGACAGTGGTAGGATTTCTTGTAGTTATGCAAGATTTGAGCTACTTGTGGTGGGATTTGCACAAGTACAAATCCCATGATAACATTTCCAATCAGAGGGAATGTGATGACACTTTCTTTCCAAATAATTGAAGTATTCTAGAATTTTTTTTCTAGCTTCCTGACACAATCCTCTATAGAGTTAGGGGAAATATATGTGTCTCTGATTACTTGTGCCCAAATTACAATGCCTTGAATCAGCCTCCATACATTCTTTGTTGCAAGAGATTTTGAGAAAAGAAAAATATTCTTAAGTTCCCATCCACCTTGGGATTTTGGAGCTGCAAGTGTTTTCTAGGAAGCTAATACCATCACTTTTTCCCCTACCTCTCTAGACCAAATGAATCTAAAGGATAATTGCCTAATTTTTTCCAAGACTTCTTTTGGAATCCAAGTAAGGGATATCCAATGATGTGAATGGCTTCGAGGATCGCTTTGACTAGAACCAATCTACCACCTTTGGAGAGATATCGATTTCACCAAGTGTTTAAATTATTCTCCACCTTATCTATTAGCCATTGTCAGTCACCTTGTTTTTATATCAAATTGATTTTAAGTGGAAGCCTAGATATTCCATTCCATCATCTAATCCACAACTTGGTATGGGTAATATTGGGAGATTTGAGCTTTTTCATACTCCATGAGACCCCATAAGGAGATCATAGATTTGGCAATGTTTATCTTCATACTAGTTTCCTCACAGAAGTGATCCATGATCTCATAGAGTTTCTCAAGCATTCTTTTAGATCCTTCATAGAAGATCAAAATATCATCAACAAAAAATAGGCGTGTGATATTGTAGGATATGCCCACGTTTATGCCTTTTAAATTCATAGATCCGAAGGTATCCCTTATTGATCTACTGAACCCCTATGCAATAATAAGAAATAATAGAGGAGAGAGAGGACAACCCTGTCTAGTCCCCTTTTCAGGTTTAAAAAAGGGAGAGGTGGTACCATTAATAAGCATTACAAAAGAGACCAAGTTGACACAACTCATTACCCAGGAGATGAAACCATGACAAAATCCTAAATGAACAAGGAAGAGTCTAATGAACTGCCAAATTAATCAATAAAATTATTTGGAGTGGTTCACTTTAATTGTTAGGCCCTTTAAATTCTTGGTCTTGATTAAGCAAATACTTTCTTTCACTACCCCCATAGCCTTGTGAATTTTCCTCCCTTCCAAGAAACCAAACTACTGCGGGGAAATATGACAAGAAAGAATTCCTTTCATCCTTTTTGCTACGGTTTTAGAGATAATTTTGTAAATGCAATTGCATAGGGAAATAGGGCTAAAGTTCTCAAAGCATGAAGGATTATCAATATTAGGAATCAAAGCTACAAATGTTGACTTAAAATATGCCATAGTTTTCCCTATGGTTATAGAAACCTCAAACATTTTGTGGAGGTCCTCTTCAATGATGTTGTTGAGCTCCAGTTTTGTCATACTTTCCGCCATACAAATACACTCATCATTACACCTTCTCCCTGTATTTCATCAATAATATATCGCTAATTACACCATAAACCTCCATTATCTCTTGTTATTCATCCTATGTGGTTAATACATAATTTTCCATATTTTTAGTGATTAAAAGGATGATTATACAATATTTTTGTCGATAATGGTTTAATCCTATGTTTTTATGCCTAAGCAACATGTTTTGTACTGTTCAGGTTTTGATATATGCACTGTCCATGTTCTGGTACCTATATTGTTCCTGTTCCAGTACTCGCATTGCAGGTCATCCGATACTGCAAGTCATCCAATACCAGAAGGTTCTGTAGTCAACCGGTACCTACAGAGTCATCCGGTACCCTTACTCCATGTCATACAGTACTCAGTTCGTCCGGTACCAATACTACACTCATCTGGTACCAGAAGGTTCTACAAGTCATCCAGTACTCACACTCCATGTCATCTGATACCTACACTCCATGTCATCCGGTACTCACACTCCATATCATCCGGTACTTGCAATTCAACACATACAGTACTAGAATGTTCCAGAAACCATCCAGTACCAGAATGCTCCAGGTCATCCGATACCAGCATCAATAACAATCCGGTACGAGAAATAATTTGAAATTTTGGAAAGCTTCTAGAGGAAAATCGAGGACATGGGTTTTGTCTAGAGAGACGTTTACATGCGGACTCGTGTGGAAAAATTCACCCAGATCACACGTGTGGACCTCCACCTCAGGGGGAATTATTATGCCAAAATTAGTGAAAATCTCAAACTGCCAACTTGTGCCTCGATTTTCGTGCAGATGGAATCAGATTCAGAAATTTTAATATATGGGTTTTGTCTAAAATATGAAAAATTGAGTAGAAAGTGGAAAATTTTTCAAAATGCGAATTAGGTTGGAAGATATGGGTGGATCCCTAACTTGAATCTACCCAAATTGTAGTAAAGCCCTCATTTTTGAAGATTTGTCTTAAAAATGTAAACATTGATTTCAGAGTTTAGGGATTCGGTTTCATCCAATCCTCCATGGATTTCATGTATAAATAAGCCTCATAGGGCTATGAGAAAGCCAATTGTCATTATGATCATTCTTTTGTAATGAAGGTTCATGTAATAGAGGAAAGGAGTTATGATGCCAATGTTGTAATTTGAGCTTGAATTTCAATAGATGAAAGATGATTGATTTTAGATTTGTGGTGGATCATTGGGTTTTCATCTGAAGTATCTCTAGCAACAATTGCCAGCTTGGGAGGGCCCCTCAAGATTGGTAATGTGCTGCTCATTTATATTTGTTTGTTAGATTTGTTTAATTCATTGTTATGTATATGTTAGTTTATCTCTGCGTGAGAGATTTTTGTTGCATTGTTAATTGATCCATAGATTAGTTGATGGTTAATGTTATATTCAATTTTCTAATTGATTTATGTTGATTTTATTTATTGGTTAGCTCAGACTTTGATTCTTCTTAGTGTGGCAGATCTGCTATAGATGCCTTGTGTGGTAAGAAATTGATTTTATTTCTTGCATGCCATAACCATAAAACACATGTGATATTTGATTTCAGTTTAAGGATTTCAAGGTGAATCAAATCAATAAAACAGAGCCACAAACTCTTATTCATTGAAGTGTAAACATAGCCCATCATTTGTTGTTTTTGCAAACAATCCGCTTCGATTCAATGTTTCCAATTACACCGTTGGAATGATAAATGTTATGGGAATGTCTTTTAATTAGAGGATTTGAATGCAATCTGAAAGATTAAATTTTATGTGAAGAAATAAACAGAAATCAATCTTGAACTCTTACAGAAATACATATCATAGGATATTCAAAGAATGATAATGATATAACTCCAAAGGTTCTGAATATTAAAAATAAGGATTGTGCAAACATACTATTCAAAACATACTCATAAAACATAGCATTGATTCTTGACACACATGAAATTATTCTTGAGTTGGAACCGATTAGGAGTTTGAGAAGAAGGTTGTGATTATATTCTGCTGAGCATGAATTCAAAAACCAACGATCTTTGAAATTGAGTTTGTGGAATTTTACTGTAAATGGATGAGTGATGGAGAAAGTCTTTTGGGTGATTCCATTTGTTTTCTGAAGAGCTTGAGTACTGAGTTGGTTTAAATGAGAAGAGTCATTTCTATGTTTTATGGTTTGAAATTGAAGACAACATGATAAGGATTAAAATTCTTGGATTTTGAGAATAACTTTTTAGTAAGGATTGTTGACTTGTTTTAGATCTTGGTACCAATTTGCACTAGTTTCTGATTTCATTGTCATTTGAACTCATTTCTGTTTGCTTGTTTCTTTTATTGCATTTAAGTGAGGATCCACTATAGGAAATAATCATTGAAAGAAAAAAAAACTTAAGTAAGCTACTCACGATTAATCACACGAACATCACCCTGAGTACATGAAAGACTGTGATCTAAGCCTTTATAGGACTAAGTTATTCCTACATCCCAGTGATGAATCCTTAGTGTAAATTTTCTACAGTGTGGGTTTGAAGATTGTTTTGTCGGCTTTAGATGAGGCCAGACTAGGCTTTGATCCTGCATTTCCTACACCTGCACCTCGAAGCTTATGAGCCCCGGTTGATAATTAAATGTGAGAATTAATAGTGCATATATTTATCCCAACATTTTGGCGCCATTGCCGGGGAAGTGCTAAAGGGATTAGAGCATAGGTAAGTTTCTTTTATTTCTCCAAAGCCTTGAATGTTCCTTTCATGCATGTGTGTTTCTTTTCATGCAATCGTGTTTATTTTCATGCAAGTGTGGTGTGCTTTTAAGGACAACCTAAGGGCGGAGAGAAGACGGTAAGACGCGAGGGAAGATCCCACGCATTCACTTTAGTGGGGTTGCTCCAAATTTAGGTTGTCCTCTTCCTTTTGGTAGTTAGAATTTGTGTTTTATTAGCATTAGCCAATTTTTTTTTATATATATATGAGAAGAGAAGCTAACTTGTGTGAACATATAACTTGGTGACAGCAGGGTCCTAGTAGCACGGTGGCGCTTCAAGTATATAATTGGTTTTCTTACATTTTATTTTAGTTTGCTTCTTTTTTTTTCTTTAGGGTTTTTTAAACATTTTTGGGCACTGTAAGAACCCCCCTCTACACTAATCCATGTGTGAAACATGACCCATCAACCAACAACAAGAACTCAACGATGATCAAGAGTTTAACAGAACTCTCTCAAATCCTAGCAGCAGTTGGGATCTCTTCCTCTCAGGAAGAGCAAATCTTGACAATAGTCAAGAACATATTTTCCTCTCCGGAAGTGATAGAAGAAGAAGAGTTCTATGAGATACATCCACAAAAAGATCTAAAATCCTTTTGTAATCTCTCTTTCCAACCTATAGGAGAGACTAAAGAATCATGTACCACATTCAATGGAGATAAACTGCTAGAACCTGAGATTGAGGAGTTCTTGACATGTATATCGCCAGATCCAGTATGCATCCAAGAGACAAACCATCTGAAAGAAGATGATCTGCGTGGCATGATAGAGGAAGACATGTAGAGTGGTCTAAATGAGAATGTGAACCAAGAACATCAAGATTACATTGAACATTGGTTGCAGACGACAACAATATTGAAGCACCACTCTCTTCTTCAAAAACTCTCCCCATCATCATCAAAGCAACTGGTTCTTCGTATTCTTGTATACATTAAATCTTATCTTTCAAACCCGAGTATGAATGTATTTCTACATCTGTTACACACATGGTTACATTGGAAATATTCTTACACGTGAAATTTAATTTCTTGTTCTTAGATAGGATAGAGTAAAATTTGCATGTTAGTTAACCTAGTTCTAAATAAATGTAACATCTTTTCATGTTTCTTTTCAAATAAATAAAATGAGATGAAGATAATATTGGTGATCTAACATCAAAAACCAAAACAACTTAAGATATTTCTTCTTCTTATTACATACAGATTTCTGACTATTAATAATAACAGTTGCTCATAAGCCTAATATTTAAAATATTATGGGGATTTACAAAATCTTTAAGGTATGCATAATGATGCCCATAGGTAACTTGTACATCCTAGTTTCATATCAGAACTTGTTATTCAATCATTCTTATCAAATAGTAGCAGGAGAGTGAATGAAACTTCTACTTGTGAGGGAACACAATCTTATATGGAGAAGATGAACTTGGGGACTAGAGGCACCTTTAGGTCATTCTCTCATGGCCTCATCCACCACACATTAAGTAAGTTTGACCATGATATTTCTTTCGACTAATCTCGATACATAAGTCTATTTTTCATATGAACAATCTTTTATGGGCAATCTATAAAATATATTCCAACTCAATACCATCCTATCCTGTAAAAAGGTTTTCAAAGATGCTTCCCCATTCACCCATGCAAAAGGAATCTATAAATTTTATATTAAGGGTAAATATTGGGGCAAGATACTTTGATGGAAAATGAGTGTAAGAGGCTAACCTATTAGGATACTGAACAGGTCTGCCGGCAGTGGGTACCGACCTGTGGTATAACTAGGCAAACCCATCAGGGTACTGAACAGGCTCGTGGGCAATGGGGCATTCTTCTTGAGAAGGATATTTCTTAGATGTCAAATTTACCCCATCGAAGTACTGAACAGGCTTGCTGGCAATGGGTTCTGATTTTGATGTCTTTCATTATGCCTAATCTATATTTGTCTGTATGAACAATATAATTGTATAAATCGTTAAGAAGAAGCATGCATGGTTGAACAAAAGGCTAATGAACCTCATCTAATTGCCATTTGAGAATGTCTGTAAGATGGTCTTAAGACCTCGTCATTCATACCCAGGATGTCATTGTCTTAGAGGTGGGACCCATAAGTGTAGGAGTCTAATAAACTCAGATGCAAACTTTATCAATATCACTTGAATGTCAGAAATTCTCTGAAAAATCAAACAGGGATGACTGGTTTCCTATCGGTTTCTCATTTATCAAAGACCACTTATCTCCTCATGTTTTCCTGTTCAAGGATGAGAGGAAAAACACCCCATCATAATTCACATGGTTTCTTGAGCATACAACTGTTAATGATTAATGAAATCATATGTAATAAGTAATTTAGAAATTTCCTTTATGCTTGTAATATTTTAAAATAAATTTCATTTCCAAATTTACAAGCATGAATAAAGTTTAATTTTTGGTTGTTTCTTTAAGCATGGCATAAATATATATTTATTCTCTCATAATAATAGTATTGGTTTAATTATTTTAGATTTTTTTGTTTCGGTATTGCTGGTACAAAAACCAGTAGGTTCCTGTACCAACAGTACATAAATTTAAATCTTTTTCGAGGGTACTTTTTGCAGGATATTTTCAGCAGCTCTCAGCTCTGGCATATTTCATTTCTCTCCTTCAGTCAACATGCACCGGTTCCACATAGTCCACTTTCATCTTGTAGAAATTTTGGGTGCTAATGAGAGTTTGCATGAGGACATGCAAACCAGCGGGTTTGGGGGTGAGAGAGAGAGAGAGACATAAGGAATCTCATCATATCAACATTCATCAACTCTCTCTTAGATATCCATCAGTTCTCAGCCTTGCTCCACTTCATCTTCAAATTTCAGCAGTCTACATCATGATTTTGCAGACATTTCGTCCTGTTCTGCATAGTTTACACTTCAACATGCATTAGAATTCAAAGCAACGGTAACTTGAGGTAAAATTGGTACAAATCTTTTTAATTTACTAAGAACTTGGAAAACATGATGCATAACCACTATTACCCACTCCACACTCCACTATGAATTATCACAACTACTCAGTAAACCCTCCATCTTCACTCCACTTTTCATAATGAACAATATACTTTGATGATAAGACCAAGTAATGAAAAGGAAATATGTGGTTTACAAATACAAAGAAACATTTATAGTGTCTTCTCTTTGTACATCATAAAGCATTCTTAAACCATCTCAAAGAGGATGAAATCATTGTTGCTTATCCAAACAAAGAACTACAAAGTAAATATTGGTCTTAAAATTGATGTAAGATATAGAGTATAAAGACATCCAAGTTCATACGACCACCATCACCATCATTTTATAAACCATTCTCCACATGCACACCATTCACCATCACTCTGATACCCCATCCACTGCTTGTCCTCCATTTTTATGATAATTTTGTTTTTCTGTTTGAAATTCAATCCGTGATAGTTTCCAAAGTGTCATTCCACAAGAACTAACACCTACACAAAAGAAACAATGTCACATAAATCTATAAGCAGAGTATCCTAAGTTCTTCACCTTGTTTGCATGAGGACATGCAAATCCTTGGGTTTGGGGGTGTGTTGAGCTCCAGTTTTGTCATACTTTCCGCCATACAAATACACTCATCATTACAACTTCTCCACGCATTTCGTCAATAATATATCGCTAATTACACCATAAACTTCCATTATCTCTTGTTATTCATCCTATGTGTTTAATACACAATTTTCCATATTTTTAGTGATTAAAAGGATGATTATACAATAGTTTTGTCGATAATGGTTTAATCTTATGTTTTTATGCCCAAGCAACATGTTCTGTACTGTTCAGGTTCCGATATATGCACTGTCCATGTTCCGGTACCTGTATTGTTCCTGTTCCGGTACCTAGATTGCAGGTCATCTGATACTACAAGTCATTCGGTACCAGAAGGTTCTACAGTCAACCAGTACCTACACATTCATCCAATACCCATACTCCATGTCATCCAGTACTCAGTTCATCTGGTACCAATACTGCACTCATCCGGTACCAGAAGGTTCTACAAGTCATTCGGTACTCACACTCCACGTCATCCGGTACCCACACTCCATGTCATCCGGTACTCACAGTCCATATCATCATGTACTTGCAATTCAGCACATCCAGTACTAGAATGTTCCATAAACCATCCGATACCAGAATGCTCCAGATCATCTGGTACTAGCATCAACAACAATCTGGTACTAGAAATAATTCGAAATTTTGGAAAGATGCTAGAGGAAAGTCGGGGACATGGGTTTTTTCCAAAGTGACGTTTACATGCAGAAGCATGAGGCAGAATTCACTCATCTCACACATGTGGAACTTCAGCTCAGGGGGAATGATTATGCCAAAATTAGTGAAAATCTCAAACTGCCAACTTGCACATCAATTTCCGTGCAGATGGAATCAGATCCAGAAATTCTAATATATGGATTTTGTCTAAAATATGAAAAATTGAGTAATACGAGGACAATTTTTCAAAATGCGAATTAGGTTGGAAGATATGGGTGGATCACTAACTCGAATCTGCCCAAATTGTAGTAAAACCCCGATTTTTGAAGATTTGTCCTAAAAATGTAAAAAATGATTTCAGAGTTTATGGATTCAGTTTCATCCACTCCTCCATGGATTTCATGTATAAATAAGCCTCATAGGGCTATGAGAAAGCCAATTGTCATTATGATCATTCTTTTGTAATGAAGGTTCATGTAATAGAGGAAAATAGTTATGATGCCAATGTTGTAATTTGAGCTTGAATTTCAATAGATGAAAGATGATTGATTTCAGATTTGTGGTGGATCGTTGGGTTTTCATCTGAAGTATCTCTAGCAGCAATTGCCAGCTTGGGAGCCCCCCTCAAGATTGGTAATGTGCTGCTCATTTATATTTGTTTGTTAGATTTGTTTAATTCATTGTTATGTATATGTTAGTTTATCTCTGTGTGAGAGATTTTTGTTGCATTGTTAATTGATCCATAGATTAGTTGATGGTTAATGTTCTATTCAGTTTGCTAATTGATTTATGTTAATTCTATTTATTGGTTAGCTTAGAATTTGATTCTTCTTAGTGTGGCAGATCTGCTATAGATGCCTTGTGTGGTAAGAAATTGATTTTATTTCTTGCATGACATAATCATAAAACACATGTGATCTCTGATTCCAGTTTAAGGATTTCAAGGTGAATCAAATTAATAAAACAGAGCCACAAACTCTTATTCATTGAAGTGTAAACATAGCCCATCATTTGTTGTTTTTGCAAACAATCCGGTTCGATTCAATGTTTCCAATTACACCGTTGGAATGATAAGTGTTATGGGAATGTATTTTAATTAGAGGATTTGAATGCAATCTGAAAGATTAAATTTTATGTGAAGAAACAAACATAAATCAATCTTGAACTCTTACAGAAATACATATCATAGGATATTCAAAGAATGATATTGATATAACTCCAAAGGTTCTGAATATTAAAAATAAGGATTGTGCAAACATACTATTCAAAACATACTAATAAAACAGAGCATTGGTTCTTGACACACATGAAATTATTTTTGAGTTGGAACCGATTAAGAGTTTGAGAAGAAGGTTGTGATTATATTCTGCTGAGCATGAATTCAACAACAAACAATCTTTGAAATTGAGTTTGTGGAATTTTACTGTAAATGGATGAGTGATGGAAAAAGTCTTTTGGGTGATTCCATTTGTTTTTTGAAGAGCTTGATTACTGAGTTGATTTAAATGAGAAGAGTCATTTCTATGTTTTATGGTTTGAATTTGAAGACAACACGATAAGGATTAAAATTCTTGGATTTTGAGAATAACTTTTTAGTAAGGATTGTTGACTTGTTTTAGATCTTGGTACCAG
>ML794797.1:10712-43097 GCA_009831015.1 Picea engelmannii
CTCAGCAGAATATAATCACAACCTTCTTCTCAAACTCCTAATCGGTTCCAACTCAAGAATAATTTCATGTGTGTCAAGAATCAATGCTATGTTTTATGAGTATGTTTTGAATAGTATGTTTGCACAATCCTTATTTTTAATATTCAGAACCTTTGGAGTTATATCATTATCATTCTTTGAATATCCTATGATATGTATTTCTGTAAGAGTTCAAGATTGATTTCTGTTTATTTCTTCACATAAAATTTAATCTTTCAGATTGCATTCAAATCCTCTAATTAAAAGACATTCCCATAACATTTATCATTCCAACGGTGTAATTGGAAACATTGAATCGAAGCGGATTGTTTGCAAAAACAACAAATGATGGGCTATGTTTACACTTCAATGAATAAGAGTTTGTGGCTCTGTTTTATTGATTTGATTCACCTTGAAATCCTTAAACTGAAATCAAATATCACATGTGTTTTATGGTTATGGCATGCAAGAAATAAAATCAATTTCTTACCACACAAGGCATCTATAGCAGATCTGCCACACTAAGAAGAATCAAAGTCTGAGCTAACCAATAAATAAAATCAACATAAATCAATTAGAAAATTGAATATAACATTAACCATCAACTAATCTATGGATCAATTAACAATGCAACAAAAATCTCTCACGCAGAGATAAACTAACATATACATAACAATGAATTAAACAAATCTAACAAACAAATATAAATGAGCAGCACATTACCAATCTTGAGGGGCCCTCCCAAGCTGGCAATTGTTGCTAGAGATACTTCAGATGAAAACCCAATGATCCACCACAAATCTAAAATCAATCATCTTTCATCTATTGAAATTCAAGCTCAAATTACAACATTGGCATCATAACTCCTTTCCTCTATTACATGAACCTTCATTACAAAAGAATGATCATAATGACAATTGGCTTTCTCATAGCCCTATGAGGCTTATTTATACATGAAATCCATGGAGGATTGGATGAAACCGAATCCCTAAACTCTGAAATCAATGTTTACATTTTTAAGACAAATCTTCAAAAATGAGGGCTTTACTACAATTTGGGTAGATTCAAGTTAGGGATCCACCCATATCTTCCAACCTAATTCGCATTTTGAAAAATTTTCCACTTTCTACTCAATTTTTCATATTTTAGACAAAACCCATATATTAAAATTTCTGAATCTGATTCCATCTGCACGAAAATCGAGGCACAAGTTGGCAGTTTGAGATTTTCACTAATTTTGGCATAATAATTCCCCCTGAGGTGGAGGTCCACACGTGTGATCTGGGTGAATTTTTCCACACGAGTCCGCATGTAAACGTCTCTCTAGACAAAACCCATGTCCTCGATTTTCCTCTAGAAGCTTTCCAAAATTTCAAATTATTTCTCGTACCGGATTGTTATTGATGCTGGTATCGGATGACCTGGAGCATTCTGGTACTGGATGGTTTCTGGAACATTCTAGTACTGTATGTGTTGAATTGCAAGTACCGGATGATATGGAGTGTGAGTACCGGATGACATGGAGTGTAGGTATCAGATGACATGGAGTGTGAGTACTGGATGACTTGTAGAACCTTCTGGTACCAGATGAGTGTAGTATTGGTACCGGACGAACTGAGTACTGTATGACATGGAGTAAGGGTACCGGATGACTCTGTAGGTACCGGTTGACTACAGAACCTTCTGGTATTGGATGACTTGCAGTATCGGATGACCTGCAATGCGAGTACTGGAACAGGAACAATATAGGTACCAGAACATGGACAGTGCATATATCAAAACCTGAACAGTACAAAACATGTTGCTTAGGCATAAAAACATAGGATTAAACCATTATCGACAAAAATATTGTATAATCATCCTTTTAATCACTAAAAATATGGAAAATTATGTATTAACCACATAGGATGAATAACAAGAGATAATGGAGGTTTATGGTGTAATTAGCGATATATTATTGATGAAATACAGGGAGAAGGTGTAATGATGAGTGTATTTGTATGGCGGAAAGTATGACAAAACTGGAGCTCAACAACATCATTGAAGAGGACCTCCACAAAATGTTTGAGGTTTCTATAACCATAGGGAAAACTATGGCATATTTTAAGTCAACATTTGTAGCTTTGATTCCTAATATTGATAATCCTTCATGCTTTGAGAACTTTAGCCCTATTTCCCTATGCAATTGCATTTACAAAATTATCTCTAAAACCGTAGCAAAAAGGATGAAAGGAATTCTTTCTTGTCATATTTCCCCGCAGTAGTTTGGTTTCTTGGAAGGGAGGAAAATTCACAAGGCTATGGGGGTAGTGAAAGAAAGTATTTGCTTAATCAAGACCAAGAATTTAAAGGGCCTAACAATTAAAGTGAACCACTCCAAATAATTTTATTGATTAATTTGGCAGTTCATTAGACTCTTCCTTGTTCATTTAGGATTTTGTCATGGTTTCATCTCCTGGGTAATGAGTTGTGTCAACTTGGTCTCTTTTGTAATGCTTATTAATGGTACCACCTCTCCCTTTTTTAAACCTGAAAAGGGGACTAGACAGGGTTGTCCTCTCTCTCCTCTATTATTTCTTATTATTGCATAGGGGTTCAGTAGATCAATAAGGGATACCTTCGGATCTATGAATTTAAAAGGCATAAACGTGGGCATATCCTACAATATCACACGCCTATTTTTTGTTGATGATATTTTGATCTTCTATGAAGGATCTAAAAGAATGCTTGAGAAACTCTATGAGATCATGGATCACTTCTGTGAGGAAACTAGTATGAAGATAAACATTGCCAAATCTATGATCTCCTTATGGGGTCTCATGGAGTATGAAAAAGCTCAAATCTCCCAATATTACCCATACCAAGTTGTGGATTAGATGATGGAATGGAATATCTAGGCTTCCACTTAAAATCAATTTGATATAAAAACAAGGTGACTGACAATGGCTAATAGATAAGGTGGAGAATAATTTAAACACTTGGTGAAATCGATATCTCTCCAAAGGTGGTAGATTGGTTCTAGTCAAAGCGATCCTCGAAGCCATTCACATCATTGGATATCCCTTACTTGGATTCCAAAAGAAGTCTTGGAAAAAATTAGGCAATTATCCTTTAGATTCATTTGGTCTAGAGAGGTAGGGGAAAAAGTGATGGTATTAGCTTCCTAGAAAACACTTGCAGCTCCAAAATCCCAAGGTGGATGGGAACTTAAGAATATTTTTCTTTTCTCAAAATCTCTTGCAACAAAGAATGTATGGAGGCTGATTCAAGGCATTGTAATTTGGGCACAAGTAATCAGAGACACATATATTTCCCCTAACTCTATAGAGGATTGTGTCAGGAAGCTAGAAAAAAAATTCTAGAATACTTCAATTATTTGGAAAGAAAGTGTCATCACATTCCCTCTGATTGGAAATGTTATCATGGGATTTGTACTTGTGCAAATCCCACCACAAGTAGCTCAAATCTTGCATAACTACAAGAAATCCTACCACTGTCACCTTAGTAAGAAATCCCCTTGTTTTAGTGATGGAGAAGGTCCACCACGAAGGAGGCTTCCCCGGTGACATCAAGGGATCAAAGTATCAATTTTGTTATCCAAGGATACCTCCCCCTCTCTTGATCACCTAAGTCAAGGTCTAGGTCAAGGAGAAATAAGAGGTAATGAGATGGTTTGAATACCCGCCTAGAACAAGAACACTTGTAGCATATAAATAATGATTTCCAAGTACATGTAAGAAATTAAAAACTCTTGAGACAGTAGACAATGATAAATTGCTATAACTGGTACAAATTAGCAGCAGTACAACAGTATTATGACAACAATATAAATTTGTAACAACAACAATGATTATGCTTCATAAATGCACCAATTGACAATGAAAATTTAGCACAAATTCACTAGATTAGTATCCAATTGTTATATGCAATTTATGGGCAAGTTAAACCATCTTTAAATCAATGTCTGCAACAAATTAAAGTGTATTAAGATGGTTTTAGAAAACCTTTGCAACAACATCAAGTTTGCAATCAAATTAGCTCAAGTTAGTGTTATTAAAGTTAGTAGGCAGCTAACAAAATCCTAAATTGGGACAATCTTAGGAAATGGGGATTCATAGGCCCCTCAATGTTACACCTTTGCCACCAGCAGGAAGAAACCATGGAGCACCTCCTAAATAAATGCCCACTCAATGAGGAAATCTGGAATTAGGCCACCCTAAACATGAGAAGAACCAGAAGAGAGAACAACAGCATCATCCACACAATCAGAAATTGGGGGCCTGATTCCTTTAAAAGTCTTATCCTTAACAGAACCTGGCAACTCCTACAAAGATTCGTTGTCTGGCAATTGTGGAAAGGGAGAAACATTTGAATTTTCCACTCCCAGGCCTCCCCTCCCCCTCACCTCTGGATCGCAATCCTCATGCATCTTCAGGAAACCCTCCAGCTGCACAATTGGACCCAAGAACATTATCCCACCGATCCAAGTGAACTCTTTGTCCTAAATTCTTGGGGATTCTCCCTAACCCTCTCCACCCCCCCTGTAGTATTCCCTAAGAGCAACGACTTCTAGCCCCTCTATCTAGATTCCCCCCATCTGGCTTTCACAAATTCAATTTTGATGGTGCCCCTAAGGGAAATCCAGGAAACTCAGGATATGGAGCAGTCGTAAGGAACAACACAAGCCAAATTCAACTTCTCATGGCAGAAAATCTGGGGTATGACACCAATAATTCAGCGGAAATCTGGGGTCTCATCAAAGGAATCCAAATGGCACTTGACCACAATCTCACTCGTTTAATCATAGAAGGAGAATCCATATTTATCATAGAGCTATCCACCAAAGTCATAAATGGAAAACACCCGGGAAAAATCACCCCCAACTAGTGTTTCCTAAGCCCCCTCAACAGTCTAAAAGATCTTCTCAGACCTTCTCTCACTCTCACTACCTTACACATAAGGTGAAGTGAAAACAAGGTAGCGGACAGATTAGCCAATGCAGGTATTGACTCTACTCAGCAGGTCATCTTCATCAACACAAGGCAGTCCCTGAGTTCGCGTATGTGGCTCCAATGCATGAAGGTAGTCCACTAGGACTGCCCTCCCCCGAATGGGGTGACATTTGGACAGTGTTAGAGGACAGATGGAATGGGGCAGCAACGAGATTTATTAACCCTGTCCGCTAGCCCTCCACCCATTATTACATAATGACCTGCACCCAGCAGAGAGTAATGGTAATGGGCATGGACAGCCTTGCAGGTTTAATGCCACCCCCCCCCCCCCNCGGCTCTCATGGCTATCCTATCTGTCAATTCGAGATGCACTAAAAGGACAATAGCCCTGGTGAATTCATTCATTCCCCCTCTGCATTCGCTCTTGTTTCTTGGCTCTTTCGAGAAAATTATCTCTTCTTTCCTTTGCAATTTCATTTTCTCCCCAGCTCTCTCAAGTGAACTCTCACTTTTTCCCTCTACAATTACACTCCTTCCCCTCGGCTCTCTCAGGGGAATTCTTTGCATTTCCCTCTCCATTTGCTCTTGCTCTTTGGCTCTCTCGGGCTCTCCCAGGCTCTTTCCACCAACCCCTCCGCCTTCACTCCACCGCAAACCAGCCTCCACATTCTCTCCACCATGCCAAGAGAAAGGGGGAAGTCCAAGAGAGGATCATTGTATTATAGTGCCCTCTCTAGTCATGGCAGACTCACCCCTTCCCAATTAACTCTCATTGCAATTCACACCTCGGGCACCAGGCATAATAACCAGGGGTCGCCAGACCTTCCATCGTTATCCCCTCAATCCATCCATGGAAACCGCCCGATCAAAGAGGAATCACCACCTTTGAAAGAGAGTACCCTTATACTCATTAATCATCTTCCCCCACCCCCCGCCCCCCGAAAATCCATCCACAGGACCCGGCGTTCGGCACAAGCAGCTGCATGGTGGAGGAGGAAATTCCCCCAAGATGGCAAGTGGAGGAGCATAAGATGAGTGTTGGTGAGGACAAGGAGGCGGAGCCACCTCTTCTCTATGCAAATTGACTCTCGGAGGAATACCTACAACTCGTTTTCAAGATTCGGCAAAAGCACGACTACCAGCTGCACTCTCAGCACATCCTCGGCCAAAGAATGGACATTTTGTTCGATGCCTTGGCGGACACTCCTACGCGGACTCGATGCCCAATGTGTGGCCAGAAGCACATCCATGGCCACCCGAGCTCGCCCAAGGAGTAGCGCCTCCAGGTTTCTATTTTTTGTTTGCTCTCATCGCGGGCTAGATGGTCATGGCGACTAGTTCCATTTTGTTCATACAGTTTTTCTCATACATTTTAGTCATGGCGATCAAATTATTTTGTTTATACAGTTTTGATTACACGGTGATGCGTCAAAATCTAAGTTTCTAATGGCAGCCACCTGTTCTGGTTTCCCTTTTGTGGTAGAACACGTGGCTAACAGATGGCATTATACAGACATTAGCAGAAATTAATACAAGGCTCTTACTTTATTTACCAAAAAAAAAAAGTTAGTAGGTAGCTTGAGAGGTTGAGAATAAAGAGTTTTTTTATCACTTTCACCACAAGAGAGCTTCAATGATTAGTCCCTTAGGGCTATGAAGTCTTTTACAACAACAAATGAAACTAACTTGGAACTTAATCTAGATGCAACCAAGAGGTAGGATTCAATCTCTAGACTCTAAGGTGCTAGAATAGTAGGGCCTTAGAGATTAAACCTTGAGGAGATGGATCTTCTAAGGTGCAAGGACTTTTGGGCTATAGAAACCTTTTATCGCTTCTTGTAGCTTTACCTAGGTTAAGAAATCAAGAGTCTAGGGATAAAATCCTAAACTGATATCACTTTAGGGATTTAGGAGTCTAACCCTAGGTAGGATTTCCTTCACAAACTTTGATCATATGAACCTTGTGAGAGGAGGAAACACTTATGCTCCTCTCTTAGGGTTTTTTCAAGCAAGATATTAAATATGAACAAGTAAAATTTCACCATGAAACATTAATAGCATGAGATAAAATTGCATTAATTTACTTACTTCACTGAGATAATGACAAGAACAAACCCTAATTGCAACAACACCATCCAAAAATCAGCAAATAAACATCCAAACTTGACTTCCAAGAGATAACGCATGAGGTAAAAGAGTCAATATACCAAACATTGTGAAAATTTCATAATTAGTACTCTCAATGGAGAGGAATGTGATGATAAAATGAAAAGGCAAGGTCCTCTATTTATATGAGGCCTTGCAAACCAATTTGTCCACTTTAATTTGTCAACAACAAAACATAAGAGGGTCGACCCCTCTAATTATCCTTTTATAAATCCAAAATATAAAATTGACATCAAAATAGCCCTAATAAGATGACGTCATGGACTAGAAGGGTAATGCTAGGCTCATTAGAATGATGCCAAGGTTGAAATGGTGGAATGTTGGGCCTCCAAAGGCCATGTGTCATGCTCTCAAGTTCCCAAGTTCCATGCCATGTGTCTCCTCCTGTAAAAACACCTCTGGAACCATCTCATCCATCAAACCCTAGCCCCAAGTGTTACACATTATTTTCATCACCCCTATGACCATTAATGATGTAAACCTATCCTTTGTCTTTAGAAGGATCAATGGCCTTAATCCTTGAAGAAGAATGAAGATATTTTTTCCCAAAGAGATGACATTATACTTTTCCTTTGTCAAAAACCTTATAAAAAGGGATCGTCGCACCTTGCTTAGTGTTAAGGGTTCGACGATCTAGGATCATCGTAGGTTGCACCACAGTGGCTTGCGATGTCGTCACAGTTTGCTCAATGTTAAGGGTACGATGATTTTTGTACGAAGGAAAAAGAGGAATTTATCAAAAGTTCTAGAATAGAAGCTTCGAGGGTGAGGTGGCCTCCGATCAGTTTTTATCTGAGTCGCGTCCCTGATCTCTTGGGATAATCCTAACCTCCTCACCCTATCTTTTTCAGCCTATAAAAGGAGAGGAGTTATCAAGGGTAAAGTTGGATTGAGTTGGCTAGAGCTTAGTTGGAAAGTTCTTGAGTTTTGTAGCTTGGAGTTTTTGGAGCTTGTATGTTGGCTTTGAGCTTTGCTTTGTCAAGATAGATTGTTGATCTCAAAATCCGTGGAGAAAAAGTGTGTGGGAAGCAAGGAACTGTTGGAAGGAACCTGACAACATCAAGGCATCTGGTTGTATATTTTTTCCACATTCTTTAATACAATGATATATTTATTTCCCATAAAATTGGTCTTATTTTATTGTATGACTCCTTGATCACATACATAGGTTTTGTTGAGTATACATTGTTGCTTTCACTTCATTGGCTTGTGTATTTTTACAGGTTCATCATCCCATAAGCCTTGGAATGGAGCGAGGATGACACTAGCGAGGACAAACGACATTTAAACGGTATGTCATTTATCTCTTGTTAGTTAGTATGCTTAATGATTAAAACTTAGGGGAAGTTTTATATTATGTCTTGTTTTGTTCTAGTTTTGGGGTGAAACTAGGGGGATTAGTTTGTGTCTGCAGTTACCAATTTGCCCAATAACAAAATTGGCGATCATACTGGGGAATGAATTGTTTTCCTAGTTTTTCTTTCTTGCTTGCTTTGATTTCCTGGGTTCTATTTTCTTAATCATTGGGAGATCCAGATGAACTCTTTGACTATTTAAATTCACTGGAAAACCTTCTTGCTTTTTATTTTTTCCATTTTTCCTTTGATTGCCACACCCTGATTTGAGGGATAGTGCAACGATATAGGATCGACGCACCCTGACTTTAGACACAGTGCGATGTCGTTGCATTGTACTGTTCTCTGGCCTGCGGCGATTTAGGATTGTTGCACTGTGTTGGCTAGTAGCCCATGATGATTTTGTGTTTGGGGTGATTTGTTGGGTCTGATTATAGTCTACTTGACAACTTTGAATCTTCTTTTAGCTATCTTTGAAAAAAAAAATCAATTTCTTTATTTGCATTAGATTGGGGGCATCCTTGCATTTGAAGTAGCGAAATTGCATGGTTTTTGGCATCTTTTGGTCTTGAATTCTAAAAAATTTACGTGTGTATCGAACTGTCGATTGTTTCCCCATGCATCATTGTTGTATTTGGTAACCTTAGTAGCCTATCTCTTTAAGGTATTTACACAAGGTGACTATGGAGGGGCAAGTCTTCACAGTACCTGGAATCGATGTTGGCCAAACTCACTTGGGCTCCTTGGAGGATATACCCATGTTTATGTGTGGGAGCTTGCACCAGGGTGTAAGTCCATTAAGTAGGTCATCAACATAACTTTTCCACCCACTCTATCTAAACCCCTTTTTACATTGTTCTCGTGACGTTGGATTTCATCACCAACTAGTGCGTTCATTGTGAGAGGTTTTTGTTTGTTTGCTTGCTTCCTAGATTTTTAGCGTGTGTTGTTTATTTTTCCCTATCAAACTCTACGTTGGATCTGTGTTTAATGGTGTCAGTTCTTGGAATGACCAATGAATCAACCCCTGCTCTGGGGGAACCTTTTGTTTTTCCTTCTTACGAAAAATTTTGTCCTCCTTACATCGCTACTTTGAGCCTTACAGGTCTCACAATTGGATTACCGGTATAGTTTTTTTCCACTCAGGTAATCCCAAATGCAGCAAGTGCTTCGGTTGTAAGCACTTCCCCCCAAGAGCATCAACCTCATGTTGATCCTTCACCTTCTTCACCAGTAATAACTTCTTCGCCTTCTTCACTTGAAAGGTCTTCTTCAGTTTCATCTTCTTCGTCGAGTGAAAGCCTTGAAGCTAGTAACCCGGTGGATAAGAAGAAGAAGAAAAGGAAGATTAAGAAGAAGATAAATAAGAAAGGGTCCAAACTTCCAACCACTGCCAAACATGTTGGAAAACCACAAGTTACCGATAATTGTGTTGGGAGTGTTGATGATGCCAACATCACCCAAACAACTCGTAAGCCCAACTACCCTTCCAGGCTTTGTAAGGGTAGCCATATTCTTAAGGATTGCCCTAGTCTATCCAAGGTTATAGAAGCATGGTCTACATGCCCTCGCCAACCCATTTTGTCAGCCTCTAAACAACATGTTGATGACCTCCTGTCAACTAGTCACGATACCGTTGGGAAGAAGAAAAGTAGAGTCAAGTTCCCTTGTACGTTATGCAGAGGGAGTCATCAAAAACTCACCTTTTCCCTCGTATGGATGAAGCCTCAAAATTACTGGAAGACATGATTGTTTCCCAACCTCAAATTTCGGCTGCTTACTAGAGTCTTACTCTCAACCCACTTGTAGTTGATGGAATGATCAATCTGGTCCCTTCATTAGTCAGTCTTATTAATCAGGTTGTCAATATGGTCACGTCCTTAGTTGAACCAGTTGACCACGTGGCTGATCTGATCCCATCCTCGGTCGATCTCACTCTTTTGTTAGAGAGTGAAACCCAAGCAGTTGACCCGTTTCCAGCCATCGACCCCATTCTCCCCTTGGAGAATGCAAATCAAGTGGTCGATATGATCCCGTCATCGGTCGATCCTACTCTCCTGCTAGAGAGTAAAACCGATACTGCCCACATTTTTCTTGTTGATACAAACACAACTGTGCTGAGGGCAATTCCTCCTTCTCTTGTGGAACCCCCTCCAAGTAATGAGGTCATCCTCTTTGATTAGAGTGCACTAATTGGACCTCATCTTCCCTCTCACATTCCTTTAAAGATCACCAAACAGGTTTGTGGTTGGGATGTTCCTCAAACGTTGATAGATGAAGGTGTGTCCATTAGTATTTTGTCCTCTATTGCTTGGAAAGATTTGGGTTATCCTCAGCTTGTGCCGGTTACGCATAATTTGTTATCTTTTAACAAAAGAACCAGTCACCCTTTAGGAATCCTTCCTCAGTTTCCAGTAACTTTGGGAGGGAAAACTGTCTTTATCGATGTTCTGATAGTCCAGGATCCCTTGGATTTCGATTTACTTTTTGGGAGAGATTATGTCTATGCCATGAAAGTTATTGTGTCCACTCTTTTTCGTGTGATATATTTCCTTCACGATGGAAGAGTTGTGACTATTGATCAACTTTCATTCATTGGTCCTGACTTGACCTCAATGACCTCCTTAAATGGTTCTTATATGCAGACGGTATCGCCCCCGCCATAGGTCAATTATGTGGCATTATCTTCCATAACTTCAGCTACTGATGCAGATGTGCCTCTCCCTATAAGATCAGTCTCTTCTAACTTAGATCTGGTAGTTGACATGGTGATCTCTTCGATAGGGATATTAGAGCCCGAACTCCTTACCCCTGTCACTACCCTCGACATGTGTTCCTTCTAGAGTGTGTTTCTTCCATTGAGTGAAGATATCTTGGAATCCATGACTGAGTTTTGTCCCTTGACATGGTTTCCTTTTGGAGCATCATCCTCTTGGAATCCATGATCAAGAAGAGAGATTTGAGCATAGTTCTTGTTTCTAATTTCAAGCTCATTAAAAAATGAAACCAGCTTTGAGCATAGTTCTTGTTTCTGATTTCAAGCTCATTAAAAAATGAAACCATCTTTGAGCATGGTTTTCTGATTTCAAGTTTGTTAAAAAATGAAACCAGCTTTGAGCATGGTTTTTTTATTTCAAGCTCATTAAAATATGAAACCATCTTTGAGCATGGTTTTATGATTTCAAGCTCGTTAAAAAATGAAACCAGCTACGAGGATAGTTTTGCGTCTCTTTGGAAACCTCGTTAAAAAATGAAATAGAAGCTTTGAGCATGGTTTTCTTATTTCAAGCTCATTCAAAAATGAAACCAACTTTGAGCATGGTTTTCTAATTTCAAGCTCGTTAAAAAATGAAACCATCTATGAGGATAGTTTTGTGTCTCTGTGGCAACCTCGTTAAAAAATGAAACATAAGCTTTGAGCATGGTTTTATGATTTCAAGCTCGTTAAAAAATGAAACCAGCTATGAGGATAGTTTTGCGTCTCTATAGAAACCTCATTAAAAATGATATAGAAGCTTTAAGCATGGTTTTCTGATTTCAAGCTCGTTAAAATATGAAACCATCTTTGAGCATGGTTTTTTGATTTCAAGCTTGTTAAAAAATGAAACCAACTTTGAGCATGGTTTTCTGATTTCAAGCTCGTTAAAAAATGAAACCAGCTTTGAGCATGGTTTTATGATTTCAATCTCGTTAAAAAATGAAACCAGCCTACAAGGATAGTGTTTGTGTCTTTGTGGCAACCTCGTTAAAAAATGAAACAGAGGTTGTGAGCATAGTTCTTGTTTCTGTGTCAAGCTCGATAAAAAATGAAACATAGGTCTGGGGATTGAACCTAGATTCTCGAGCATAGTTCTTATCCTGTGTCAAACTCATTGAAAAATGAAACAACTTCCCCCTCTCTGTTTGAGTCAAGTACTTCGTTACGTATAGTATTTGAAGTTTATTTTCATCCTCATGTGATATTGGACAAACCGAAGCTTGGGGGGCAATGCTTTCAGCCTATAGACTTCATGTTGAAGTTAAACCTCTAGCTTCTTAAGTTGGGGGCTAAGTACCAACCATCCCTATCTAATGCGTTGGGAATTCGCAAGCATAGTTTTCCTTTGGTTCAGTATTGTGTAAAAATGAAACCACCTACCTCAAGCATAGTTTCCTCTGGTTCAATGTTGTGTAAAAATGAAACTGGGTGCAAGCATAGTTTTGGCTAGTTTTAAGCTTGTGTAAAAATAAAATCTATCCCAAGCATAGTTTTGTTTTGTTTTAAGCTTGCGTAAAAATGAAAACAATCTCGAGCTTAGTCTTTGTTCTTTCTCATGCTCATAAATACCTGAGAATGTAACCGAGTATACTTTTATCACTTTTCTGACTCGTAAAGGTTATACGAAAAAAGAACCCCCTAGAGTTCCCTTTAAGCTCTTTTCAAGCTCCCTAAACACGAAAAGATAGCCGAGCGACCTTGTTATTTTCACGCTCATAAAAGTATTTGAAGAAAATGTCTGATGAATGGTACTTTATCTCTTTTTCGGTCTCATCAGACTAACATACGAAAAAGGACCTTATGGAGTTCTCTTTAAGTGTTTTTCAGACTCTATAAAAATGAAAAACCCTTGAGTTTTCTTTCGTTAAACAAGCATCGAAAGACCCATATGGGACTAAACCACTCCTTCCTAGGGTTCGTTAAATATACTCCGAAGGACTCATCCAAAGGATGAGCTTACAATTCAAGGATATGTTATCCTCCTTGAGCTTGTGTAAAAATAAAGAGGTACTCGCCGGATATGGTGGGGGGGGAATTGGAAAAGAAATGTGTCTAAACCTGTATTCTATGGAAGAGTTGCTTTTGAACATGACACCCTTTCACTCTCTTTGTGTCTAGGTTGGAAAATATGCTTGTCTCTTGATCATACTCCTTTATAAGATTACAAATTGGTATGTGATCCTTGTTGTTGAGTCAGTGTTTCCAAGATAGTTGTCATGTCGTCAATATGTTCAAAAAGAATTTCAACCCGGAAAGCCTTCTATTGCGTCGACCATTTCTGCAGTCCGTAAGCCTTCTATTGTGTCGGCCATCCCTGAGTCAGTCCTGAATCACTTGTTACTCTGATCTACTTCAAATCTTGTTACATGTTTCATGTCATTGATGGGGGATACATTAAGGCCCTGCTATGACAAGTCTTTTCCTGTCGACTTCAACTCATTATCCAGGAATTGGACTTAAAAACTAATTGGTACCTTGTAACTTGCATATCTCAACGGCAGTTTTCCTCGCTTTCGACAGTGGGTTTTCATTATTGACCTCTTATCTGGAGATTCCACCGAGTGTTCGACCTCATCTCATAAATTCACACCCGTTGGATTGTACTAATGTACCTTGGGAGTCATTGACATTAATGGTGATTTCCCTTGCACTTGTTATTGGTATACACTAATGACCAATAATCAAGTGGTTTCTATCATGTTCGACTTCAACACATATATTCGCATGGTTAGATTCGTACTATAGAGTGGTGGAGATGAAGACCCTGGATCTTTTCTGACATATTTAGGTTGCGTTGGAGTGTATTCATATTGTATTGTTGCATAGATCCACAGTGTATGTCTCGTGGCTATGTTCAAATTAGGGTTTTTAACACATAGATCCACAATGTATTTTTGGCAGCTATGTTCAGATTTGAATCATAATGGCATGGATCCACAGTGTATGTTTGGTGGCCATGACCTATCTTACTTGACATGGATCTTTTCATGTTGGCATTTATGCTTTGAGTCATTTGTATTCTGAGTATGGGAATGCCTACCTTAGTGATGATATATTATTGTACTGTATCTTCTTGTTTTTTGGTAGGTTTCTGACCGATGTGTTCCTTGTTCCCTACACACACTCGACAAAGTATTTTAGCTATCACTTTGTTCTAACTTCATACTTTCGGGGGCTCATTGTTACACGTTATTTTTGTCAACCCTATGACCATTAATTATGTAAACCTATCCTTTGTCTTTAGAAGGATCAATGGCCTTAATCCTTGAAGAAAAATGAAGATACTTTTTCCCAGAGAGATGAAATTATACTTTTCCTTTGTCAAAAACCTTATAAAAAGGGATCGTCGCACCTTGCTTAGTGTTAAGGTTGTGATGATCTAGGATCGTCGCAGGTTGCACCACAGTGGCCTGGGACGTCGTTGCAATTTGCTCAGTGTTAAGGGTGCAACGATTTTCGTACGAAGGAAAAAGAGGAATTTATCAAAAGTTCTAGAATAGAAGCTTTGAGGGTGAGGTGGCCTCCGATCAGTTTGGATCTGATTCGCGTCCCTGATCTCTTCGGATCATCCTAACCTCCTCGCCCTATCCTTTTCAGCCTATAAAAGGAGAGGAGTTCTCATGGGGAAAGTTGGATTGAGCTGGCTAGAGATTAGTAGGAAAGTTCTTGAGTTTTGTAGCTTGGCATTTTTGGAGCTTGTATGTTGGCTTTGAGCTTTGCTTTGTCAAGATAGATTGTTGATCCTGGAATCTGTGGAACATAAGTGTGTGAGAAGCAAGGAACTATTGGAAGGAAACTGACAACATCAAGGCATCTGGTTGTATCTTTCTTCCATGTTCTTTAATACAATGATATATTTCTTTCCCATAAAATTGGTCTTATTTTATTGTATGACTTCTTGATCACATACATAGGTTTTGTTGAGTATATGTTGTTGCTTTCACTTCGTTGGCTTGTGTCTTTTTATAGGTTCATCATCCCATAAGCCTTGGAATGGAGCGAGGATGACACTAGTGAGGACAAACGACAATTAAACGGTATGTCATTTATCTCTTGTTAGTTAGTATGATTAATGATTAAAACTTAGGGGAAGTTTTTTATTTTGTCTTGTTTTGTTTTAGTTTTGGGGTGAAACTAGGGGGATTAGTTTGTGTTCGCACTTACCAATTTTCCCAATAACATCAAGGATGATGTCAAGAGATAAATGGTGACATTTTAGGACTCCAAAGTGAAACGTCCAAGTGGAAAAGGGTGAAATCTCATCCTCCAATGATGCTAGGAAGCCTCTAAAGGCAACATCCTTCATCTTCAATGTGAAAAGTTCATCATAAACGGTGCCCCAAACGTGGGGTATAGAATCCATCTCATGGGATTCCAAGACCCTATGAAGGTCCAAGTGGCGCAGTTCGTTCATGAATGGATTTCACATGGCAAGGTCATACAAAGACAAACATGTACGCCCTCCAAGGGTCCACAAGTCATATGAATCATGGAAAGTAATCCACATATAATACAAGAACCACCCAAACATGTGCATCAAATACCCCCTTTTCAAATTAAACAAGTTCTCAAATACCTTATAAACTTTGCCAAATTTAGGTATGGGAGGGGTGTCAAGGTTCCCTATTGGGTAGGCCAATCCCCGAGTCAAGGGATGTTTTTCAAGAAGACCCTATCTAAGTCATGTGGTGTGTAAGAGGTGGATTGGGGTTAGACTTCTAAGAATGGGGTTCTTGACATACAAAAGTTTTTTTTGTCTCATTTATGGATGCCTTTGTGGAGGGTGTGTTTCCCTTTGTCTGCAATGCAACATTATCCCCGTTTTATTGCCATTAATTTATTATGGTTCGAACATTGAGTATTATGTGAAATAGAAATTAAGGAGTGCCTCAATACCACTTGAATTTAGAAACACATAGTGTTCCATATGTAATGGAAAGTAAGAGACAACACAAAATGCATTTCCCCAACAAGGGGGACATTTATTAATTATGTGTTTGATTTTTTACAGGTCCTTCATTTTTTTATAGAAAAGTTCTTTATTGAAAATAGGGCCTTAGGGCGAGCATCTGGAAGGATAATATATGGATTTTATATTTTTCCAACTAAAACACCTCTATGCCTTTAGCCCCTTCTTCCCATGAAATGAGTTACAATCCCTTCTTGGGGTCAATCAACCCAAAAACCCAAAATATGAAGAAACAAATGGGAAGAGGTGTGGAAAGTGATAAGTATTAATGGGAATGGTACAATGACCCTTCAAGGAACTACCCAGTAGAAACCCTTTTCCTGAGGGTGACCAAATTACTAGGATACAATGACAACCACCAAGGTGAAATTAGGCAAAATGTATAATTTCCAAGAAAATGTTCCATAATCAAGAAATGATTTTTGGCAACATTAAATTCTTCAAATATTAAAGTGACACTTACCATGACACCAGACTTGTTACCTAATGAAGAAATACATGTTTTCCTCTGGGATCAATCTGATATAGTGGATGTTGCTTTGTTGTTGGTGATAAGTGGTGATCAACATGAATAGGAGGGTACCTGCATGTTATGCTTGTCAATATTACTTTCAACACTCCATGCCTGCTACATGTGGGCCTCGAGACATGATATCCTTAGTTACCCCTAGGCTATAAAGGTAACATTTGGCTCCTACATGGGGATATGTGATCACCATAGAGCACATGAGAACTGTTAGTGCCGCCATTTTTCTTTCCATTTAGAGTTGGTTTTGAGTCATGTTGTGACCCATGCGTCCAAACATGTGAAGTCAGGTACGTAGCACCGTGAGGTTGAAGTTAACAAGTGGTAAGTTGGCCCTTGGAAATGGGAAGGGGTGTCAGAGTCAGGAATTGTGTACGTGGTACGGATATGTCCTTTCCAGAGAGTCGAGTCCCGTTAAGAAACCAGTCTCTACGTGCCCAGGTTGGGTCAAGTGGTTAATAGAGGTCATGTCGGCAAGTATAGCAGTTATTATCAGTTCATCATGAAGGCTGAGGGAATGAAAATTCACGGCGTTCATATTATGCATGCCCAGCAAACCTTATCACCTGCATCCTACATGTGGGGATTTGCCATGGACAACCTGCAACTTGACTTGGAACATCTCTTCGCCATAAATTCGTTGTCTTCCAGCATGATTTCTTCTCTTGGTCGATTCGTTATAAATCTCAGATGCTCGACATTCTCTCCAGTCATAGAATCAGGCCTAAACTCTATTCGTGATTCCCCTTACCAGTCCAACTTGTTCAGAACCTTCCCCCTGTGCATTTTTTGGATACACTGTGCATAGAGTACACCTTGGTCACACCATGGCAACCTCTCAGAGCGTAGGTCAAGGCACACGAAGCAGCAAAACTACAAGGTCTGAGCCCCAAAAGGACCAGGATTCATTCTCACCTGTGGAAGACATTCCCAAAGACGTGAAAGGAACTATTCTTTTACCTGCAGAGAAGACCAGATCAAATTGTAGAACATATGAAGTAGGGTAATCTGCACAGGAACGGAAGATGGTAAGAGCCCCCTCCTCCCAACAACAAATGCCTCGGAGGAGGGGCAGGCTGAGAAAGAACAAGGAAATCATGAAAGCTCAAATTGCAGAAGAACCGTGCATCGCATCGATAGCTGAAGAACTACTCAGACACGCCATCCGACTAGAATCTGTTGGGGGATCTAGCCACGAAGACAGGAACAGAACAAGGAGAGAAGATGTCGTAGGAGCAAATGAGCAAGCGCCATCTCAGCAGCTGAATCAAGCAAAGTTGGCTATTGTTGAACTCTATCAGGAAAACATGGAGTTAAGGCAACAGCTAGTGACAAAGACTATGGAAACGTCGGTGACACAGCTTCATGGAGGGAATGTGGCATGGTTGAAAAGGTGGCTCAGAGAGGTGCAGGACACTATTGTACAGTTGCGAGAGGTGCAAATATTAGAGGAAGATAGGCATATGGAGCATCCTAGAGAATGCGAAGCGGCCAGAAAGGAAATCTGTGTGGCTCTCGCTAGTGCATAGAAAAAGAAAGTTTAGCAGGCGTCGTTTCTTCTTGGCAGTTTTTGAGTGATATGTTTCTCTAAAGTACACTACCATTTTGATAATGGCCGCGAAAATCAAACAGTTGTTTACTGCGCGCAATTCTCCAACAAATGAGCACATAACATAAAGCGAAGTCGTTATTATAAACAATGAGCTCTTGATAGACACCTGTTCGCTAGACTATCGAATCAAAGGGATACAGTGACACATCTTTTCTCCACATCAAACCCTGACCAACGATCAAACCCCCATGGCGAACCTGAAAATAGTCATAAGTGAACAGCCGTGATTATTGCCTATTTTTGGAAAGTACCATGTGAAGAGTCTTCGACGCATGTTACTTGGTTTTCCTAGTTTTAGGCAGTTAGAAAGCTGGGAAGCCCAAGCGATGCCCTAGTTTATATATTTCATTTTTTTCGATGTAAGCCAGATTGGTTGGCAAATTGGGTAGACGACTGCTATTGTATGTAATCTGAGTTTTGGCCTAAATTTAATGCAAAGGTCCTGTGACTTGATGAAAAGATTCTAGTTGTAATAGATGGATGTATTGTGCCTCTTTCTTCGCGCATGTGCTTCTTGTTATCTTTATTTCATATATTTTACTGTCTATTTCAGAACGAATTTTCGAACCTGCAGATTCGTTGTACAGTGCCCCTTGTTTGCACCACTTAGACAAAATGTTTTCCTCTAAAGCTAACTCTGAATTCACTCGCAGCGGCGCTCCTGAGTTACTTCCTGTTTTTTCTCCCGCCATATTACGGTTTTACACTGAAGATTGTTGCTCGCCTAGCCTTATCCTCTCAAGTCTGGTCACTGAGTCATTTATCTCTGTCATTTATCGACTCCATATCCCAAGTCTTACTTTCTTGCGCCAATATAACCAGAACCCATTACATTAAAGGTGTTTAAATCTAGCCATTGTTTCCAAAGTCATATCCTGCGTGAAGACCGCGCCATTTCTAAGAGAGCCCTCTCCAGATCAGAAAGGCTAGTTTCGAGTCTCAAAGTTGGTTGAAAAGTTACCTTCGTTGTCTGTTTATCAGCCAAATAGATTTACGGAGTGCTAACATGGATTCGTTGTACAATGCCCCTTGTTCACGCCACTTAGACAAAACGTTTTCCTCTAAAGCTAACTCTGAATTCGCTCGTAGGGGCGCTCCTGAGTTACTTCCTGTATTTTCTCCCGCCACATTACAGTTTTACACTGAAGACTATTGCTCGCCTAGCCTTATCCTCTCAAGTCTAATCACTGAGTCATTTATCTCTATCATTTCCTCAAATCGACTCCATAGCCCAAGTCTTACTTTCTTGCACCAATATAACCAGATCCCATTACATTAAAGGTGTTTAAATCTAGCCATTGTTTCCAAAGTCATATCCTGTGCAGAGATTGCGCCATTTCTGAGAGACTCCTCTCTAGATCCGAAAGGCTAGTTTCGGGTCTCAAAGTTGGTTGGAAAAGTTACCTTCGTCGTATGTTTATCAACCAAACAGATTTACGGAGTGCTAACATTCTGGTGTCGTTGTCGGGGACAAAGTTGAAAATATTTTCCCTGGGAGGACAACAAATGTTGCAGTTTGACCCCTGAGGGTAACAAAGGGACAAACATCCATACAGGTTTAAACTCTTACCCTGGCAAATCCAATCCAAATAGACCAGTAGCACAGTTCAGGAAACCTGGCTCCAAAGACGATTTACACCAGAGCGAATCCTGACCCAAACCCCTCGGAGCCTGTGTACGATCCTGAGAAGATTCTGCGCAAGGATAGAGAGCAAGCGCCAGACCCATTCTACTACCTGGACAGAAGCCTGTCCTTGCCAAAAGACGGTGTGCAAAGCATTGATGACCTTGAGTTTGACGCACTTTTCGAGCAAACTCTGTTAAGGTCTAAGTCATAAACTAGTTTGGACGAGACTGTTTTCGACCCGAAAAAATTCCAAACCCTCGTATCAAATAATACCCCTCAAAATTTGAATCCTCCTCAGGCTATGGCCACCAGATTCACTCCCCTCATCCTGTCGTCCCAATTACATGACTTGCCTCAGAATTATAACCAAAGAATCAGGCTCTATGACGTTGAAGGAAATGTTTCCACTCAGAGGCACCTGGACTGGTTTAATGGCTTTGTCGACCTAGAGGAGGTTGACTACGCAGATGAAAAAATGAGGCTTTTTGCGCAAAGCCTTTCAGGAGACGTAAGAAAATGGTTCAAATCCCTCCCGCCTGGGAGCATTCGGGACTTCGCCGCATTCGAGACGTCGTTCCTAAATAAATGGAGGGATAAGAAAAACCCTTTGCAGTTGCTAACACAATACAATAATATGAATAAAGCACCGGAAGAGACAGTGCAGGAATTATCGGCTCGTTTTTTTAAGGTATACAACTCCATCCATGCAAAAGTAAAGCCCCCCGGTGTTGTGTAGTTGTGGTACACAGATTCCTTCGACAATGACTTTGCTCTGCTGCTGAGAGAAAGAATATCAACGAGTCTAGATGTTATAATGAGTAACATTGTCGAAGTTGAAGTGAACATGATGGCATCAGGGAAAACAAAACCGAGGTTCAACTGAGGCGACAAAAAACCCCAAGGAGATGCACAACCATCGATGTTGCAGTCCTCAGATGACAAATTTGACATGATGATGAAGACCATGGAAAAGTTGATGGAGAGAATGTCCATGGGAAACAGACCTGTTGCCCGAGAACCAAACGACCCACAGCCCAGAAATCAAAATCTCTAAAGAGGTTAGATCCCTCAAATCAAGTAGTGGGATCAAGGTGACCAACAGACAAGACCTCCTTTCCATAAGAACTACGTAGGCGAGGATTTCGACCAGACTTTCGACGACCAGATGCATTGTTGCGATGAAAAAAACCCGTGCGTGTTATTGACAAAGAGCGAGCACGATCAATATATGAGAAGAAACAAAGACTTCACACGGGAAACCAATGATGCCATGATACTTGAAATAGACAATGCACCATATTGGTAGATGGAAGAGTTCAGGAAAGGTTATCAAAACCCCATCATGTAGTTCCGGAAGAAGTACAACCTCCGGAGAAAATACGTACTTGTCGAGCCGCAACAAACAAACTCCATAAAGAAGCCTACGGTGGACACACCTTCCATAACATGACCAAGACCAGACATTGTGGCCAAGGACTCGACAAAAATGGCCAAGTCGAAGGAGGAGGTCCCCAAGAAAGCTCCAGAGACAGGTTGGGAGACGAGCGAAAAAGAGGTAGAAAAAACATGTCCCTCTTTCAATTTTGAACACGAAATTTCCAAAATCAAAATCTTTGTCCCATTCAATGAACTGATTAGAAGGGGCGAGTATCAGGAACAAATCATTAAAATGATGAAAATGAGAGGGACCCTTGATACTCTAAATGTTCAAAATGACCACCTCGGTATCATTTTTGGACCGCGCGTTGAAGATACAAGTGATACCGAGGATGTCCCTATGTTCTATGTCAATTTAAAGATCCATGACTTGACCCTACACAATGCCATGCTAGATTTCGGTGCATCCCACAACCTCATGCCGAAGGTGATCATGGATGAGTTGGGTTTGGAGGTCACCAGGCCATACAAAGACCTTTTCTCCTTTGATTTGAGGAAAGTCAAATGTTTGGGCCTTATCAAAGACCTAGTGGTATCATTGGCTCAAATCCCTGCTAAGAACATGGTCATGGATGTGGTCATCACAGACATTCCCCCAAAATTTGGCATGCTGCTATCAAGATCATGGGCTGCGAAGTTGAAGGGTATGTTACAGATGGATATGACTTATGCCACTATCCCTATTTTTGGCCATGACAGAAGGTTGTAGAGAGAAGTGCTGCTGAAATACAGGGTAAGTAGCAAGACGCAGCCACACAATCATCCTATATATGTCGACGACACCGAAGTGGGTTCTTATATATTCTACAACAACCTGAGTTTCGAAGAAGAAGAACCGACGACCATCACAACAGCTAACGAGAAAACCACACGGGAAACAACAGAGTGCGCCGACCTGAAATATCACACGGAAAATGGGGTGTGGAACATGAGTTTTGATGGTGCAGTCAGTAGAGAAGGAGTTGGGGCTAGTATATGGGTGAGCCCCCCAGAAGCAAGCACAAAGTTGCGTTCATACAAGCTCGTGTTTGAATGCACTAACAACATGGCCGAGTATGAAGCACTAATCTTGGGCTTGCACGTTTTGAAATAATTAGGTGTGCAAAGGATAGCAGTGCATGGATATTCCGAGCTAATTATAAATCAGGTAAAACATGTGTATCAAACCAAACACCCTAGGCTGAGAGCATACAGAAATTTGGCTTTGGACCTTCTCGAAGGATTTTCACAGTATGACCTGGTTGCTATCCCCAGAGAGAAAAATCAAATTGCCAACGCGATGGCCACCTCGGCCTCAGTTTTTAAGATCCCCATTTTTCCAAATAAAATATATGAGATCGAGGTCAAGCACAGGCCGGCAGTGCCTAACAACATCAAACACTAGCAAGTGTTTGACGACGACAAACAGGTGGAAAGGCTCCTCCTTATGAGCGATGAGTTCACTAACACAAACATCGACGAGGAATGTTGCGGTGACGAAGATGAGAACACAAATGCACGCAATAACGATGACCCTTTCCAAAACCAGATCGTGGGAAGGGATATAATATAGTTGAAGAACAATATTATCCCAAAGGGGTTGATGCCGCTAGAAAAACTGTTTGACGAAAATGATGTGGATAAGAACCCCAAGATCATCGCAAGCGAAGAAGACATAGAGGACTGCAACATCGGGACTGAAGAGAACCCGAAGATGGTAAAATTATCAAAGACACTTAGTCCAGAGGTCAAGTAGTACTACGTAAAGCTCATGAAAGATTTCCCAGACGTCTTCGCGTGGAGTTACGATGACCTGAAAGTGTATGACACAAAGGTGATCCCACATGTTATCCCTCTCAAGGAAGATCAGAAGCCTTTCAAGAAGAAACTGGGACGGATAAATCCCCTGTTACTGTTGTTGATCGAGAAGGAGGTAAAGAAGCTTTTTGACACTAAAATTATTGTTTCTTTGAGATTCTTGAAATGGGTAGCTAATTTGGTGCCTGTAAGAAAGAAAATCGGCGAGATAAGACTGTGGGTGGACTTCCGAAACTTAAATAAAGTATCTCTCAAGGACCAATATCCCCTTCCTAAAATGGACTACATCCTACAAAAGGTAGTGGGGTCTCAAAAGATGTCCATGCTAGAAGATTTCTCAGGATATAACCAGATCATGGTCCACCCGGAAAACAGAGAGAAGACAGCTTTCACCACTCTGTGGGGAACGTTCATGTATGCTAAGATGTTGTTCGGCCTGATGAACATTGGTGCCACCTTTCAGAGGGCAATGGACATCATGTTTGCTGATGAAAGGGATAAATTCACCGTGATTTATCTGGATGACATCACAGTGTATTCCGCCTCCGACAAATAGCATCTCGATCACCTGAAGAGGGTTTTCTAGAAGTGCAGAAAGTTTGGCATATCATTAAATCCAAAGAAATCGCATTTTGCGGTGGAGGAGGGGAAGCTGTTAGGGACAATCATTTCCAAAGAAGGCATTAAAATAGACCTCAGCAGGGTTGAATGGATCCTGAAAATCGGCACCCCGCGCAGTAAAAAGGAGGTGCAATCCTTCCTAGGAAAGGTAAACTTTTTGAGGAGATTCATCCCAAACCTAGCGGAAATCATAAAACATATAACTTGCATGCTCAGGAAGGGAAACGAGATTAAGTGGAACCTGGAGGCCAAGAAGTCTTTCGAAGATATCAAAGTGGCACTAACTAAAGCTCCTGTGCTAGCCATCCTAGACTTTACGAAAGATTTCCTCCTTTTTTCATTCGCCTTAGAACACACTATTGTCAGCGTACTGCTGCAGAAGGACGAGCAGGATCTCGAGAAACCCATAGCCTATTTTAGTGGGATGCTCCACTAAGGTATGACATTATGGAAAAATAGGCATATGCCTTAGTAAAAGGTTTGAAATAATTCAAAAGATACATACTGCACTCCCATGTCATCGCCTGTGTACCCAGCAGTTCAGTAAAGGATATCATGACTCAACCTGACCCGGAAGGAAGAAGAGGGAAGTGGATAGAAACCATGTTAGAATATGATCTTGAAATCAGGCCTAGAAATCTAGTCAAAGGTCAGGGTCTCGCGAAGTTGATGGCGTAGTCGGACTGCGACGTTGTAGGAATGAACTTCATTGTTGATCTGTCAGAATGCCCTCAAGAAGAAAAAGTTGTGCAGGTGCCTCAGCAGTTCATTGACTCACCATGGTATGCAGACATCATATATGTGTTGGAGAATCTCCAGGCCCCTCCAGGCATGAGTAAGACTAAGGCTAGATTCCTCAAGCTTAAAGTGGTTAAGTTCTGCATCTTGGACAATTCACTTTACTGGAAAGACCCCAGAGGAATATTGTTGAGTTTTTTGTTGGAGGACGACGCAAAACAGGCCATACAAGAATTTCACAGAGGCAATTGTGAAGGGCACTACTATTGGAAGACCACCGCACACAAGATTTTGAGGGCGGGCTATTACTAGCCGAAAATTTTCACTGACGTATATAAAGAGGTCTCCAGCTGCCACGAATGCCATATTTTCGATGGAAGGAGAAAGCTGCATCCCCTGCCGCTAAAGTCAATCTTGGTCGAAGCACCTTTCATGCAGTGGGGTCTAGATTTCATAGGAGAGATAAATCTTCCATCCTCTGCACAGCACAGATGGATACTCATGGCCACCGACTATTTTATGAAATGGGTAGAGGCGATCCCCACAAAGCAAGCTATCGACACGATCATCATCCAATTCCTGGAAACAAACATCTTGCCAAGGTTCGGTTTTCCCGTTAAGATCATAACAGATAATGCAGCCGCATTAAATTCTAAGAAGATGGAGAAGTTCTGTCAGGATTATAACATAACCCTGGGGCATTCCACAGCATACTATCCACAAGGAAACAGGTTAGCAGAATCCTCAAATAAGAGCCTGACCAGGATCATCAAAAGACTCCTGCAAGACAACAAGAGAGCCTGGCATAAGAAGCTTATCTACGCGTTGTGGGCAGATCGGGTCACCACCAAGAAGTCTATATCAACGTCACCTTTCCAGATCGTTTATGGCGCAGACGTGATTTTCCCTACTTCACTGGAACCTCCCGTCAGGAAGCTATTGCAAGAGTAGGAAGCTGAGCCAAATGATGCACGAAGGAGAGTAAACCAGCTAATTCACACGCAACAAGCAAGGGAACAGGTGTATAATCGATCATAGCTCCAACAAGAGAGGATAAAGAAGGCTTTTGATAAGCGTGCTAAGCCAAAGTATTTCCAACTGGGTGACATAGTTTTGAGATGGGATGCAAGAAATGAAGGTAAAGGGAAACATGCAAAGTTCAACCACCTTTGGACAGGTTCGTTCAGAATCTGCGATCATAGTGGAAAAAATGCTTATTTTCTAGAAGGATTAGATGGAGAAAGCTTTGATTGGGGCCCTGTAAACAACAGGTTCCTCAAACATTACCTGATGAAATAGGATTTGTTTAAGTCATTTGTCATTGTAAATAGTTGTTTTATTTTACGTCGAGTCGGTAGGTCAACAGAAAATTGAAGCCTGAAGTGAAGGCCCTAAGTTTTTGTTGAAGTATTAGAAGCTGCGTCAATAAGTTTAGTTTGTTTTATGTCTGTCATTTATTTTTCTCAGTGTCTAGAGGTCGAATAAATCCCAATGGTCAGGCACCTGGTCTATTGTTCTTTGCTACCTCGCAGGGAGTATAGCATCCCCGTTGGAGCCAGTTGTTAGTGCTGCCATTTTTCTTTCCATTTAGAGTCGGTTTTGAGTCACGTTGTGACCCATGTGTCCAAACATGTGAAGTCGGGTATGTAGCATCGTGAGGTTGAAGTCAACAAGTGGTCGGTTGGCCCTTGGAAATGGGAAGGGGTGTCAGAGTCAGGAATTGTGTACGTGGTACGAATATGTATTTTCCAAAGAGTCGAGTCTCGTTAAGAAACTAGTCTCTATGTGCCTAGGTTGGGTCGAGTGGTTAATAGAGGTTGCGTCAGCAAGTACAATAGTTATTATCAGTTCATCATGAAGGTCGAGGGAATGAAAAATCGCAGTGTTCGTATTATGCATGCCCAACGAGCCTTATCTCCTGCATCCTACACGCGGGGATTTTCCATGGACAACTTGCAACTCGACTTGGAACATCTTGTCACCATAAATTCGTTTTCTTACAGCATGATTTCTTCTCGTGGTCGATTCATTATAAATCTCAGATGCTCGACATTCTCTCAAGACATAGAATCAGGCATGAACTCTATTTGTGATTCCCCTTACCAGTCCATCTTGTTCAAAACCTTCCCCCTATGCATTTGTTGGATACACTACACACAGAGTACACCTTGGTCATGCCATGGAGACCTCTCAGAGCATAGGGAAAGGCATGCGGAGTGGTAGAACTGCAAGGTCCAAGCCCCAAAAGGACTAGGATTCATTCTCACATGTGGCAGACATTCCCAAAGACGTGAAAGGAACTATTCTTTTACCTGTAGAGAAGACCAGATCAAATCATGGAACATCTGAAGCAGAGGAATCCAGATAGGAAGGGAAGACGGTGAGAGCCCCCTCCTCCCAACAACAAATGCCTCAGAGGAGGGGCAGGCCGAGAAAGAACAAGGAGATAATGAAAGCTCGAATCGCAGAAGAACCGTGCGTCAGATCAATAGCTGAAGAACTACTCAGACGCGCCATCCAGATAGAACTTGTTGGGGGATCAAGCCATGAAGACAAGAACAGAACAAGGAGAGAAGATGTTGCAGGAGCAAATGAGCAAGCACCATCTCAGCAGTTGAAGCAAGCAAAGTTGGCTATTGTTGAACTCTATCAGGAAAACATGGAGTTTAGGCGATAGCTAGCGACAAAGACTATGGAAGCGTCAGCGGCACAGGGTCACGGAGGGAATGTGGCATGGTTGAAAAGGCGGCTCAGAGAGGCGCAAGACACTATTGTACAGCTGCGAGAGGCGCAAAGATTAGCGGAAGAAAGGCATATGGAGCATCCCAGAGAATGCGAAGCGGCTGGAAAGGAAATCTGCGTGGCTCTCGCTAGTGCACAAAAAAAGAAAGTTTAGCAAGCATTGTTTCTTCTTGATAGTTTTTGAGTGATACGTTTCTCTAAAGTACACTACCATTTTGATAATGGCCGCGAAAATCATACAGTTGTTTATTGCGCGCAGTTCTCCAGCAAATGAGTGCATAGCAGAAAGTGAAGTCATTATTATAGACAATGAGCTCTTGACAAACACCTGTTCACTAGACTACCGGATCAAAGGGATACAATGACACATCTTTTCTCCACATCAAAACCTGACTGACGATCAGACCCTTGTGGCGAACCTAAAAACAGTCATAAGTGAACATGCATGATTATTGCCTATTTTTGGAAAGTACCATGTGAAGAGTCTTCGGTGCATGTTGCTCGGTTTTCCTAGTTTTAGGGTTAGCAGTTAGAAAGCTAGGAAGCCCAAGTGGCGCCCTCATTTATATATTTCATTTTTTTCGATGTAAGCCAGGTTGGTTGGCAAATTGGGTAGATGACTGCTATTGTATGTAATCTGAGTTTTGACTGAAATTTAATGCAAAGGTACTGTGACTTGATGAAAAGATTCTAGTTGTAATAGTTGGATGTATTGTGCCTCTTTATTCGCGTATTTTCTTCTTGTTATCTTTATTTCATATCTTTTACTGTCTATTTCAGAACGAATTTTTGAACCTACAGATTTGTTGTACAACGCCCCTTGTTAGCGCCACTTAGACAAAACGTTTTCCTCTAAATCTAACTCTGAATTCGCTCGCAGCGGCGCTCTTGAGTTACTTCCTGTTTTTTCTCCCACCACATTATAGTTTTACACTGAAGATTGTTGCTCGCCTAGCCTTATCCTCTCAAGTCCGGTCACTGAGTCATTTATCTCTGTCATTTTCTCAAATCGACTCCATATCCCAAGTCTTACTTTCTTGTGCCAATATAACCAGAACCCATTACATTAAAGGTGTTTAAATCTAGCCATTGTTTCCAAAGTCATATCATGCGTGGAGACCATGCCATTTCTGAGAGAGCCCTCTCTAGATCCGAAAGGCTAGTTTCGGGTCTCAAAGTTGGTTGAAAAAGTTACCTTCGTCGTCTGTTTATCAACCAAACAGATTTACAGAGTGCTAACAAGAACCTCAACATCTCCATGTATGACCTATGCCTACACATTCTAAAGAAAAATGTCAAAGTATTGGATGTGGTGCACTCACCCCTTATTCATATGAGAAAATATGCTAACTATCAGAAATCTAGAGAAAAAACTTGAAAAGAAATTTTTTGATATCTTTATTCTAACATATTAATATGAGCATACAAAACATATAAATGTAACATAACAATATGAAATGATTCAATAAAACAATATGTAAATCATAAGCATGTATGCAAATCCAAGAAATATGCAACTATACTACTATGATATGAAAAATGCAAATTCCTACGCTACCTACTCTATTCTATGTTAGTAGAAATGCTAGGTATAATCTTATAAATAGTAAAACCATCCCGACATTGTATTAGAATATCTACCCCTGTGCTTCATCATAAACCAAAATAAAGATAAGTTAAGCACAAAAGGTTATGAGTCAGAGAATGCATTATAGCATAACTAATCTTAATATCTAACTCACGGAGGTGAGAGAGGGGGACAAAATCATGCCAAGAGGTATCACCATAAACCTGCCATATCCATACCAGGACAAGACCGAAATAATCAAGAAAAGGCGGACCCTCATCCTCAAACACCAAGCCAACACTCGAAGAGTGAGAAGGAATGAGAAGGAACCTAAGGAAAACTCTAAGTTTTACCATGGAAGAAGAAAGAGCTAAGTAGAGGATCAAACCAGGCCTAGAGAAAAAAAAAATCATTCCAACCCAAGGCTTGTTGGTCATGTGTGTGAAACCAAAAACCCCCACAACAAACCATAAGTTGAAAACAATTGTGTCCTACAGGTAAGTGACTCTCATGAGGAAGACTACCAACCATATCTATAACAGAATAACAAGGTGAAAAGGGATAAGGATGGAAAGTATTCTCACAAAAACCATGATCGGGGAAAATCATGTCCTTACCCTCATAAAAATTGGAGCATTGTTGTAGTTGAAAATTTTCTTCGTAGATTAAACCCAAGTGCTTGAAACAATATGTATCAAACCCCCCAGGGTATGACTAGAAGTCATCATGGGAATGTTGTAATATCTCATCTTCAGGTGGTTGGAACAAATTCCTAATCATGTCATATTCTTGTTGCCAAACATTTGAATCAGTAGCAGTCACATATAGTTGTTGTAAAGGAAACAATTGAAAATGACCTTCAATGTCGTAAATGGGATCTTTATCAAGACCAAAAGAAATAACATCCCATTTATGTATCCCAACATGTATAAAATCATCAATATTTCAATCACATCATTGTTTTTATTATCATTCGCATCATTATTTTTATCATCATAACATGAAAGGTTTATTGCATCCAAGGGTTCCTCTATCACTTCTTCACTTTCTGAATCATAGAGTAAAGAAACACCAAAAACTCGGAAAGGAGTATAAGTTACAATGTTTTCTTCTTCATGTGCAGGAGGAATAGAAGCTTGGATGAACTCATCAAATGGAGGAGCAAATATACACACTTCATCGTCATGTGGATCCTCTTCATGGATTAGATCTTCAACAAGGTGTGTTTCATCAAAGTGTTCTTCGTCGGCGTATTCACAAGGAAACTCATGTTTTCTTGATAGCCTTCGTCACGATTCACCTCTTCAAGATCTCATTCTTCAACCAAGACTTAGTTGTCTTGATTATAATCATGAGGTAATTTTTTCTCATCCTCAAAGGTTTGGTAACCCTCTTCATGAATCTTCTCTTCAAATTCTTGTTCGTTTATGGATTTGTCATCTTCCTCAACAAGGATAGAATGCAATCCTTACTTTTGGAGGGCTACCATGAGCTTGTGGAAAGCGTCTTCATAGCTTTGTGTTCTTGGGGCCGATATTTTGAGGAATTCCTCAATGAATATTGTAAGAGAAGATATACTCTTTGGCTTAACAGTATGCTCAACCCTATATGTTTGTCTTGTTTCCAAAGATAGAAAAAATAATCTTATTGGTACATCTTGATGTGTCACATCTATCTCTGAAACATACTTCAAGAAATTCAAGATATGAATAATGGGAAAGGACGGGTCTACATCAAATTTTGCACAATTCTCCGCCATCCCGGAGAAAAATGATTTGGATATTCTGGGATGTCTTCAATATCTAGGGAGGGGAACATCTTGTGAAGTGACCATCGTGTTATAATCCCATTACTTAAAAATACACAATATCACAAGGTTGAGAGTAGGATGACACCTCGGAAAACATCAGTGGATTTGCTAGATTATCACCCTTTGATCATCAAAGGAAGCTGAGGGAATCACCCTAAGTGGAGTCATCAGAGCTTCAAGAGAAAGTTTACCAAAAGATGTGTCATTCAAGAGAATGACTCAATCCTCCCTGACAACGATGTCAAAATGTTATCACAGGATATGTACTTATGCAAAGATCACCACAAGTAGCCCAAATATTGCATAACTACAAGAAATCCTACCACTATCAGCTTAGTAATAACTCCCCTCGTTTTAGTGATGGAGGAGCTCCACCACAAGGGAGGCTTCCCTAGTAACCTCAATAGATCAAAGTAGCAAGTTTATTATCCAAGCTTACTAGCCCCTCTCTTGATCACCTAAGTCAAGGTCTAGGTCAAGGCGAAATAAGAGGTAATGAGATGGTTTGAATACCTGCCTAGAATAAGGACACTTATAACATATAAATAATGATTTCCAAATACAAGTATGCAATTAAAACCTCTTGAGACACTAGACAATGAGAAATTTCTTTAGTTGGTACAAATTAGTAGCAATACAACAATCTTATGACAACAATATAAATTTGTAACAACAAAAATAATTATGCTTCATAAATGCACCAATTAACAATGAAAATTTAGCACAAATTCACTAGATTAGTATCCAATTTTTACATGCAATTTATGGGCAAGTTAAACCACCTTTAAATCAATGTATGCAACAAATTAAAGTGCATTAAGATGGTTGTAGCAAACCTTTGCAACAAAAACAAGTTTGCAATCAAATTAGCTCAAGTTAGTGTTATTAAAGTTAGTAGGTAGTTTGAGAGGTTTAGGATAAAGAGTTTTTTTATCACTTTCACCATAAGAGAGCTTCAATGATTAGTGCCTTAGGGTTATGGAGTCTTTTACAACAACAAATGAAACTAACTTGGAATTTATTCTAGATGCAACGAAGAGGTAGGATTCAATCTCTAAGGTGCTATCACATTAGGACCTTAGACATTAAACCTTGAGGAGAGGGATATTCTAGGGTGCAAGTACTTTTGGTCCCTAGAAACCTTTTCTCCCTTCTTGTAGCTTCACCTAGGTCAAGAAATCAACAATCTAGGGATAAAATCCTAAAGTACTATCACTTTAGGGCTTTAGGAGTCTAACCCTAGGTAGGATTTCCTTCAAAAAAGTTTGATAATATTAACCTTGTGATAGGAGGAAGCACTTATGCTCATGTCTTAGGGTTTTTTCAAGCAAGGTCTTTAATATGAACAAGTAAAAATTCACTATGAAACATTAATAGCATGGGATAAAATGGTAGAAATTTACTTATTTCACCAATATAATGACAAGAACAAATCCTAATTTCAGAAACACCATCAAAAAATCAGAAAAGAAGCATCCAAACTTGACTTCCAAGAGATAGTGCATGAGGTTAAAGAGCCAATATCCCAAAAATAACAAAAATTTCAGAAGTAGTACTCTCTTAATGGAGAGGAATGTGATGATAAAATGAAAAGGCAAGGTCCTCTATTTATATGAGGCCTTGCAAACCAATTTGTCCACTTTAATTTGTCAACAACAAAACATAAGAGGGTTGACCCCTCTAATTATCC
>ML794797.1:43147-58194 GCA_009831015.1 Picea engelmannii
AATGGAGAGGAATGTGATGATAAAATGAAAAGGCAAGGTCCTCTATTTATATGAGGCCTTGCAAACCAATTTGTCCACTTTAATTTGTCAACAACAAAACATAAGAGGGTTGACCCCTCTAATTATCCTTTTATAAAACAAAAATATAAAATTTACATTAAAATAACCCTAATAAGATGATGTTATGCCCTAGAAGGGTGACACTAGGCTCATAAGAGTGACATCAAGGCTAAAATGGTGGAACGTTGGGCCTCCAAAGCCCATGTGTCATGCTCTCAAGTTCCCAAGTTCCATGCCATGTGTCTCCTCCTATCCAACGACCTCCAGAACCATCCCATCCATCAAACCCTAGCCTCAAGAATGACATCAAGGGCTAAATGGTGATGTTTTAGGCCTCCAAAGGAAAACGTCCAAGTGGGGGAGGGTGCAATATATTTCTCCAGTGATGTTAGGAAGCCTCCAAAGGCAACTTGCTTCATCCTCAATGTGCAATGTTCATCGTCAATGGTTCCCCATATGTGGGGTCTAGCATCCATCCCATGGGCCTCCAAGCCCCTATGAAGGTCCAAGTGGCACAATTCCTTCACGAATGGATTTCATTTGGAAATGTACTACAAAGAAAAATAAGTACGCCCTCCAAGGGTCCACAATTCATATGAATCATGCCAAGTAAGCCACATCTAATACAAAAACCATTGAAACATGTGCATCAAATCCCCCCTTTTCAAATTAAACAAATGCTCAAATACCTTATAAACTTTACCAAATTTAGGTATGGGAGGGGTGTCAAGGTACCCTATTGGGTAGGCCAATCCTCAAGTCAAGGGATGTTTCCCCAAAAGACCCTATCTAAGTCATGTGGTGAGTATGAGGTGGATTGGGGTAATACTTCTAGGCATGGGGTTCTTGACATACAAGGGTTCATATTGTCTAATTTATGGATGCCTTTGTGGAGGGTGTGTTGCCCTTCGTCTGCAATGCAACATGTTTCCAAGCCCTTTTATTGCCATTAATTTATTATGGTCCAAACATTGAGTACTATGTGCAATGGAAAGTAAGGAGTATCGCAATGCCACTTGAAGTTAGAAACACACAGGGTGCCATATGCAAAGGAAATTAAGAGACACCGCAAAATGCATTTCCCCAACAAACATGACATTTATTGATTATGTGTTTTCTTTTTTACAAGTCCTTCATTTTTTGTGGAGAAATGCTTTATTGCTCTCAGGACCTTAGGGTGAGCATTTGTAAGGATAATGTATGGATTTTATCTTTTTCCAGCTACAACACCTATAGGCCTTTTTCCCCTTCTTCCCATGAAATGAGGTACAATCCCTTCTTAGGGTCAATGAAACTAAAAACCCAAAAGATGAGGAATCGAAGGGGAAGAAGTGTGGAAAGTGGTAATTATGAATGAGAATGGTACGATGACCCTTCAAGGAACGTGACCAACTTACTAGGATACAATGACAACCACAAAGGTGAAATTAGGCAAAAGGTATAATTTCCAAGCAAATGTTCTATAATCAAGAAAGGATTCTTTGCAACATATGCTCAAATGCTTCAAATATTAAAGTGACACTTACTACGACACCGAAATTTTTACCTCATGAAGCAAGACATGTTATTCTCTGGGACCAAGCTAACGTAGTGGATGTTGCTCTGCTACTAGCGATGAGTGGTGATCAACATGAATAGGAGGGAACTTGTGGGCTTTGTTAATCAATATGACTCTCGACACTCCATGTATGTTACCTGTGGGCCTTGAGACATGATCTCCTTAGTTACCCCTGGGCTAGGGGGGTAACATATAGCTCTTGCATGGGGACATATGCTCACCATAGAGTGCATGAGAACCTCAACATCTCCCGGTATGACTTGTGCCTACACATTCCTAAGCATAATGTCAGAGTATCGGAGTTGGCACACTTTGATCCAGATTTTATGAGCAGAACGAAATGACTATGGATTATTAATATTTTCTTAACACAAAAGAACAAAGATACAGTAAAATTGGTTTTCTATTCAATAAGGAAATAAGCTGAAACTGTAAAATGCAGTGGAAATAAGCTTGTTGGAATGGTGGCAGCTTATCTCTGAGAAGAGATGTGACGGTTGTGATCATTTGTAAGAATATGATTACAATGAGGCTCTAAAGGCCTTTTTAAAATAAACATGAATGCACAAAACCATAGACATCCAAAAACCTAACCCTAGGAGATGAAGCGCCAAAAGTCATGTGGGCCCCGTTTGGGAAAGTTAGTACATCAACTTCCCGGGGTCGTAACTTTTCCATACGATCTTCGTTTTAGGCGTATGATAGCCCGTTGGAAAGGTATCGTCGAGGAGATTCATTTTGGGAGAAATATCAAATAAATTTTCATATTTCAATCCATTCTCCCAAAAAACATCGTTTAGGGCCTAAAAACGACTCCGGAAGTGAAAAACTGCTAAAAATAGTAAATTACCAAAACTGCCAGAAAATTGTTTTGAGCCAGTTGGAAAAGGTGGGTGGCCACCGATATCCACCTATATCAATCCTCCCTCCTTAAGAAGCAATCGTCTCCATTTCATTGAGTTTCCCCATTAGATGAGGAAATTTCTGCTGAATTTGGCCCCGGGTGAGCCACTTGCCTTGGTGCAGGAGTTGCCCTTCTTTGACGACTCGATAAAGTTGGATCCTTTGTTGTCCAATGCCCTTGATCTATGTGTCCACAATATGATCACTGGATTCCTATTGTATGCAGTTGGGGTTGAGCTCTGTTGGTGTCAGTTGTTCTGCTACTTCTGAGGTGTCCAATAATGGTGGGAAATAAGGGCGAAGGAGATCCACGTTGAACACTAGGTGCAAGCCAAGGAAAGGAGGAATGTTGAGCTCAAAAGAAGTATCCCCCAAAACCTTGGTGATGGTGTACGACCCATAATAGAGTGGGTGAAGCTTCCAATGGGGTCCTATAAGGCATTCTTTCTGTAAGTGCAACCAAACTTTGTCACCCACCTGAAACTTATGTGGCACCCGATTTTGATCATGGCGTTGCTTGTACTTGTAGTTGGACTTTAGTAGGATATCATGAACCTGTTGGTGGATGTGCTGGATCCACTCAATGAACTGGGTGGCTTTGTCAGCTTCAGTTGGAGCAAGAGATGACTCGGTCAAGGTGACTGCAAGGGGAAGTGCAACATCTATGGGACCCAATGGTTGGAATCCCAACCCCACCTGAAAAGGACTGTGGCCAGTTGAGATATGTAGGGCTCGGTTGTAGATATGTTGGACATAGGGAAGGCTCTCATCCCATTTGCGAGGGTGATTTTAAATATACATGTGAAGGATATGCACAATCATTCGATTTACGACCTCAATTTGGCCATCTGTCTGGGGGTGGAAGGTCGTGGATTTGGTGATATTGGTGTCCAGCAGTGACCAGAATGTGCTAAGAAATCGACTATCCCGATATGAGACAATGGTTTGTGGGATTCCAAAATGTACCCAGACTCGTTCAAAGAAGAGCTTGGCAGTGGCCTCTGTTTTGATGTTCTTCTTGTAGGCAACCAGAATCGCCATCTTAGAAAAGCGATCAACAACCACAAAAACACAGTCATTTCCCCACTTGGTGGATGAGAGGCCTAACATGTAGTCCATTGAGATGGATTCACATGGCCTTTCAGGAGTAGGAAGAGGGGTGTACAGGCCATGTTTCTTAGTGGTCAGTTTGGCAATAGCATAGGCAGTGCAGGACTTGATATACTTGTTGACCTCCTGTCGAAGTTTCGGCCAGTAAAAATGTTTCTGTAGCATCTCCACTATCTTTGTGACATCGAAGTGTCCTGCCACTCGACTGTAGTGGGCTTCCCAGATCAGTTTCGCTCACTTGCTTGATGGAAAACAGATATGGCCCAAACGACACAACAACCCATCCTAAAGATGGAAATTATTGACAAATGCGTTTGCACCCAACATTTGGTAGGTGGTGGCGAAGTCTGGGTCTGTCTCATAGAGTTGGGGCCATCCAGAGGTCTCATGGCTGCAAGAGTCTAGCACCATGGTGAGTGTTATGACTGGTGGTCTGCTGAGGAAATCAACGACGTGATTAATGCTTCCTGTTTTATACTTGATGTTGAGGTGGAATTGTTGCAAGTATGTGGACCACTTTTGATGGCAATCATTCTGCAATTTTCCTTGTGTCTGCATGAATTGCAATGGATTATGATCAGTGTGGATGACAGTCTCCTTCCCAAGAATGTAATGTCTCCACTGGAGATAGGCTTGCACATTGGAGTACATTTATTTGTCATAAGTAGGGTACTTACGGACAACATCTGATAGTGTCTCACTATGATAGGCCACGGTGTGGTCGTGCTGAGTGAGAACAACGCCCACAACATAGTCTGAAGCATCTGTCTCGATCTCAAAGGGATGTTGCAAGTCTGGTAGTGAAAGTACTGGGGTTGAGCACAAGTGTTGCTTCAAATCATCAAATGCTTGTTTTTGGGACCGACCCCACGCAAATTATGCCTCACCACCACCCTTGGTTATTTGGTTAAGGGCCCATGCAATATGGGAGAATCCCAACACTAACCTGCAGTAGAAATTGGAAAGACCCAAGAAGCTCTGAAGTTAGTTTGTGTGGTTGGGGCTGGCCAGTCACGGATGACTTGGATCTTGGCTGGATCCACATGTACAACATGCTCATCAATGATGTATCCTAGGTAATGGACCCTGTCCATGCCGAAGGATCATTTTTCCAAGTTGGCGTATAGCTTGTTTTGTCGCAGGGTGTGTAGAACTTGTTGAATATGTTGCAAGTGTTCGGCCCAAGTCTTGTTGTAAATGAGAATGTCATCCAGATACACCACTACAAAAGTATTGGTGAATGGTCGAAGGATATCGTCCATCATCCTCATGAAAGTGGCTGGAGCATTTGTCAAACCAAAAGGCATGACCAACCATTCAAAAAGGCCTTCCTTTGACTTGAAGGCGGTCTTCCATACATCTGTCTGTTCTATTGGGACCTGGTGGTAGCCAGACTTCAGATCAATCTTACTAAAGTATTTAGCCCCCATGAGTTGATCAAGGAGGTCATCAATTCGGGGAATCGGGTATCGATTTCTGACTATGATTTTATTCAAAGCCCGATAATCAATGCAGAGTCGCTAGGTTACATATTTCTTCTATACCAGCATGATTGGGCTCCCACGAGGTGATGAGTTGGGACGGATGTGCCCCTTGTGGAGCAGTTCTTGGATCTGTCGCTTGATCTCCTCATTCTCTAAAAGAGAGTGGTAATAGACTGGCCCATTGGGCAGCGGTGCATCGGGGGTCACATCAATGGGGTGCTTGACCTAGCAGTGCAGAGCTACCCCGGTAGGTGAGGAGAAGATATCTGAGTATTCTTCCATGACCTTATCTACTTGCTTATGTTGTGTGGAAAGGTTGGCCGCAAAGACCCTGGATGTGGCTGTGATCTTTCACTTATTCTGAGAGTGAATCACGAAGAAGACAAACTTCCTCGTCTGAGAGATGACCTTCCTACATTGCTTAGTAGAGATCAAGGAAATAGCACTAGGTGGGACTGCCTCGGATATCCTGTACAATTTCTTGTTCAAAGTAATAATAACACTACAAGGCCTAGACTCATATACAACATGACGTTTCCATAAATAACGTTGGCCCAAAAGAACATCACAAACTTCGACAGGAGCAACATCACACAATACCTCGTCTTTGAAGGGCTTGATGTCATACGATAGCCGGCATTATTGGCTGATGCAGAGATCGCTTCCTTGGCGGAGCCATCCAATGGTGTAGGTTTTTAGGTGCGACGTTGTCGACAGGGCCAGTCGCCTGACGACCTCTGCTAAGATTAGGTTCTTCTAGCTACTACTATCAACGGTGAAGTGCAGCGGGGTGTCTTTTACCCACATCTGTGAATGGAAGAGGCGCTCTCCTTCTTCTGGCTCGTCTGGTTCACCAGGATGGAGCTTGGTGGTAAAAACGGTGGCACTAGGTTCCACATCAATGATCCATCTTTCCCTTTCTAGTTCTGGCTCAGAGTCAAAACCCACATCTAATTCAAAGGATTTCACTTCAGCCACCAGCAACTTCTTTGAGCAACAATCAACAATGTTGTGCCAAGGGATCTTATGGAAGTCGCACCACTTCCTGGTATCTTTCTTTGTCTTTCTGATGTCCTTCTTTGCTTGCGGCTTGGACCAGTTGTCTTGATACTGTCCATATTTGCTCTGTCCTTTATTATGTGGGTTGGGGTTGCCCTTTCCTATCTTTTGTTGTGAGGGGTTCCCAGGCCCAAATTGTCGCGTCTTTTGTTTGAGCTTTTGCTCGATTTTGACAGCATATCAGTAGGCCACGCCCAAGGATGATATGTCCAGAAATTACATTTTGGTCTTGATATATCTATGCAGAGCATCACGATACTTGAGCACCAGATGTCACTTTGGATCTTTGATACCCAGCTTGGTGCGCAAGGTATGGAAGATATTTGTGAAATCTGGCATTGCTTGGTCTCTTGCTTACCGTAGTGTGGTCCATTTCGTATACAAGTCGTCATAACTTTCGATAGGGTAGTATTGTTCCTTAATAGCATCCCTGAAGGATTCCTAGGTGGTCGTGACTGTAAATAATGAGGGTTTCTTTGTTTCCTTTTTCTCACAGAAAGTTTCCCACCAATCTTTGACATGGGAAACGGCTTTGAGCGCAAAAGTAATCTTTTCTCTATTCGAAAAGTTATGGAAAGAAAAATACCCTTCTAGTAGATTAAACCACTTGTATACAACATTTGCGTCTATCTGACATTCAAATATAGGAATATCAAAGTTTATTTGTACCTTGAAGGGGGCAGCGCCTCCACTCGAAGAATATGCATCGCCTATTGGTAGTCGCCGAAGGATTTGCGCGAAACTATCCATCATCTCGTTCCTTTGTTGCATGAGGGCTTCCTCAATCAATAGTTTGAAAGGATATCCTATCCCGTCATCTTTCTTTTCTCCTACCATGAGAGGTCACTTGGGCGTGCGAGAGCTTTTGTCCTCAAGAGAAACAAGCTCGAGACCCAACTCTTTGTACTCTAACCTCATTGGGGACATGCATTAAGACGACAAGGAGCAAACCACTCTGATACCACTCATCCAGATTTTATGAGCAAAATGAAATGACTACATATTATTAATAGTTTCTTAACACAAATGAACAAAGATACAATAAAACTGGTTTTCTATTCAATAAGGAAATAAGTTGAAACTGTAAAATGCAGTGGAAACAAGCTTGCTGGAATGGTGGCGGCTTATCTCTGAGAAGAGATGTGATGGTTGTGCTCATTCACAAGAAGATGATTACAATGAGGATCTAAAGGCCTTTTTACAATAAACATGAATGCCAAAAACCCTATATATCCAAAAACCTAACCCTAGGAGATGAAACGCCAAAAGTCATGCGGGCCTCATTTGGGTAAGTTAGTACATCAACTTCTCGGGGTCGTAACTTTTGCATACGATATTTGTTTTAGGCGTATGATAACCCATTGGAAAGGTATCATTGAGGAGATTCATTTTAGGGAAAATATGGAAGAAAATATCATATTTCAATCTGTTTTCCCAAAAACATCATTTAGGGCCTCAAAACGGCTCCGGAAGTGAAAAACTGTTAAAAATAGTAAATTACCAAAGCTGCCAGAAAACTGTTTTGAGCCAGTTGGAAAAGGTGGGTGGCCATCCATATCCACCTGGATCACACTCACCCCTTATTCATATGAAAAATAATGCTAACTATAAAAAATCTAGAGCAAAAACTTGAAAATAATTTTTTTGATATCTTTATCCTAACATATTAACATGATCATGCAAAACATATAAATGTAATGTAATAATATGCAATGAAGCAAGAAAAGAATATGTAAATCATAGGCATGTATGCAAATCCAAACAAGATGAAACTATACTACTATGATATGAAAAATGCAGATCACTACACTACCTACTCTACTCTATGTTAGTAGAAATGCTAGGTATAATCATATAACCAGTAAAACCATCCCAACATTGTACTAGAATATCTACCCATGTGCTTCATCATAAACCAAAATAAATATAAGTTAATAACAAAAAGGTCATGAGCTAGAGCATTTATTATATCATAACTAATCATAATATCTAATTCACAGAGGCAGGAGGGAGGGACAAAATCATGCCAAGAGGTATCACCACAACCCTGCCCTATCCTTACTAGGACAACACCAAAAGAATCAGGCAAAGGTAGACCCTCATCCTCATCCACCAAGCCAACGCTCGAAGACTAAGAAGGAATAAGAAGGAACCTAAGGAAAACTCTAAGGTTGCCCATGGAATAAGAAAGAGCTAAGTAGGGGATCATACCAGGCCTAGAGAAAAACATTTGCTTCCAACCCAAAGCTTGTTGGTCATGTGTGTGAAATCGAAAACCCCCACAACAAACCATAGGTTGAAAACAATTGTGTCCTATAGGTAAGTGAATCTCATGAGGAATACTACCAACCATATCTATAGTGGAATAACAAGGTGAAAAGGGATAAGGTTGGAAAGTCATGTCACAAAAACCCTACTCAAGGAAAATCATGTCCTTACCCTCATCAAAATTGGAGCACTATTGTAGTTTAAAATTTTCTTCGTAGAGTAAATACAAGTGCTTGAAATAATATGTATAAAATCCCCCAAGGTATGACCAAAATTCATCACGGGAATGTTGTAATATCTCATCCCCGGCTGGTTCGAACAAATTCATAATCATGTCATATTCTCGTTGCCAAACATCTGAATTAGTAGCAGTCATATATGGTTGTTGTAAAGAAAACAATTGAAAATGACCTTCAATGTCGTAAATGGGATCTCCATCGAGACCAAAAGAAATCACATCCCATTTACATCTCCTAACATTTATAAACTCATCAATATTATCAATCATATCATTATTTTTATCATCATAACATGAAAGGTTTATTTCATCCAAGGGTTCCTCTAGCACTTCTTCACTTTCCAAATAATAGAATAAAGCAACATCAAAAACTTGGAAAGGAGTATAACTTACCACATTTTCTTCTTCATGTGCAGGAGGAAAGGAATCTTGGATGAACTCAACAAATAGAGGAGCGAATATCAACACTTCTTCTTCATACAAAGAGTCTTTGTGGATTATATATTCAACAAGGTGTTTTTCATCAATGTGTTCTTCTTCATCATATTCACAAGATAAATCATGTTCTTCTTGATAACCTTCCTCGTGATTCACCTCTTCGGGCTCTTGTTCTTCAATCAAGTCTTCATTGCATTTAACATAATCATGAGGTATTTTTTTCTCCTCCTCAATGGTTTGGTAACCCTCTTCATGAATCTTCTCTTCAACTTCTTATTTATTAATGGATTCTTCATCTTCCTCAATAGGGCTAGAACATAACCCTTCCTTTTGGTGGGTTATCGTGAGCTTGTGGAAATCATATTCATAGCTTTGTGTTCTCAAGGCCCATCTTTTGAGGAATTCCTCGTTGAAGATTGTAAGAGAAGATATACTCTTTGGCTTAAGAGTATGCTCAACCCAGTCCTTTTGTCTTGTTTCCAGAGATAGAAAAAATAATATTATCAATACATCTTGATGTGTCGCATATATCTCCAAAACACACTTCAAGAAATTCATGACATGAGTAATGGCCAAGGATGGGTCTCCATTAAATTTTGGACAATTTCTCCCCCATCTTGGAGAAAAATGATTTGGATGTCCTGGGATGTATTCAATATCTAGGAGGGGAACATCTTATGAAGTGACCATCATGCCATAATCCTATTACTTAAAAATACACAATATCAAAAAGTTGAGAGATGGATGACACCTTAGAACATATCAGTGGAGTCACCAAATGATCACCCTTTGATCATCAAAGGAAGGTGAGGGAATCACCCTCAATGGAGTTGCCAAGGATTTGGGGAAAAAAAAAAAGATGTGTTATTGAGGAGAAGTCTCAATCCTCCCTAACAACGACGCAAAAATGTTATCGCAAGATTTGTACTTATTCAAATCCCACCACAAGTAGCCCAAATCTTGTGTAACTACAAGAAATCCTACCACTGTCACCTTAGTAATAAATCCCTTCATTTTAGTGATGGAGGAGGTCCACCACAGGGGGGGCTTCCCCGATGACCTCAATGGATCAAAATAACAAGTTTGTTATCCAAGCCTACCACCCTCTATCTTGATCACCTAAGTCAAGTACTAGGTCAAGGAGAAATAAGAAGTAATGAGATGGTTTGAACACCTTCCTAGAACAAGAACACTTGTAGCATATAAATAATGATTTCCAAGTACACGTATGCAATTAAAACCTCTTGAGACACTAGACAATGAGAAATTGCTATAGTTGGTACAAATTAGCAGCAATACGACAATATTATGACAACAATATAAATTTATAACAACAACAATAATTATGCTTCAGAAATGCACCAATTGACAATGAAAATTTAGCATAAAATTAGTATCCAATTGTTATATGCGATTTTTGGGCAAGTTAAACCACCTTTAAATCAATGTATGCAATAAATTAAAGTATATTGATATGGTTGTAGCAAACCTTTGCAACATCAAAAAGTTTGCAATCAAATTAGCTCAAGTTAGTAGGTAGCTTGAGAGGTTGAGAATAAAGAGTTTTTTTATCACTTTCACCATAAGAGAGCTTCAATGATTAGTGCCTTAGGGCTATGGAGTCTTTTACAACAACAAATGCAACTAACTTGGAACTTAATCTAGATGCAACCAATAGGTAGTATTCAATCTCTAAGGTGTTAGCACATTATGACCTTAGATATTAAACCTCGAGGAGAGGGATCTTCTAGGGTGCAAGGACTTTTGGGCCCTAGAAACTTTTTCTCCCTTCTTGTAGCTTCACCTAGGTCAAGAAATCAAGACTCTAGGGATAAAATTCTAAAGTGCTAGTACTTTAGGGATTTAGGAGTCTAACCCTTGGTAGGATTTCCTTCACAAACTTTGGATAATATTAACCTTGTGAGAGGAGGAAGCATTTATGCTCCTCTATTAGGGTTTTGTCAAGCAAGATATTAATTATAAACAAGCAAATATTCACCATGAAACATTAATATCATGAGATAAAATTATAGAAAATCACTTACTTCGCCAAGAGAATGATAAGAGAAAACCCTAATTACAACAACAACATCCAAAAATCAACAAAGAAGCATCGAAACTTTACTTCCAAGAGATAACGCATGAGGTATAAGAGCCAATATCCCAAAAATAGAAAAAAAAATTAGAAGTACTACTCTCTCAATGGAGAGGAATGTGATGATAAAATGAAAAGGAAAGGTCCTCTATTTATATGAGGCCTTGCAAACCAATTTTTCCACTTTAATTTGTCAACAACAAAACATAAGAGGGTCAACCCCACTAATTATCCTTTTATAAATCCAAAATATAAAATTTACATCAAAATAGTGCTAATAAGGTAATATCATTCCCTAGAAGGGTGATGTTAAGCTCATAAGAGTGACGTCAAGGCTAAAATGGTGGAATGTTGCACCTCCAAAGGCAATGTGTCATGCTCTCAAGTGCCCAAGTGAGATGCCATGTGTCTCCTCCTATCCAACCACCTTCGAAACCATCTCATCCATAAAACCCTAGCCCCAAGGATGACGCCAAGGGTTAAATGGTGACGTTTTAGGCCTCCAAAGGAAAACATCCAAGTGGAGGAGGGTGCAATCTCATCCTATAGTGATGCTAGAAAGCCTCCAAAGCAAAAATCCTTCATCTTCAATGTCAACATTCAACATCAATGGTGCCCCAAACGTGGGGTCTAATATCCATCTCATGGGCTTCCAAGTGGCCCAGTTCCTTCATCGATGTCTTTCACTTGGAAAGGTCCCGCAAACACAAACAAGTACGTCCTTCAAGGGTCCAAAAGTCATATGAATCATGCCAAGTAAGCCACATCTAATACAAGAACTACCCAAACATGTGCATAAAATCCCCCCATTTCAAATTAAACAAATTCTCAAAAACCTTATACACTTTGCCAAATTTAGGTATGGGAGGGGTGTGAAGGTGCCCCATTGGGTAGGCCAATCCCCAAGTCAAGGGATGTTTCCCAAGAAGACCCTATCTAAGTCATGTGGTGAGTATGAGGTGGATTGGGGTAAGACTTCTAGGCATGAGGTTATTGACATACAAGGGTTCATATTGTCTTATTTATGGGTGCCTTTGTGGTGGGTGTGTTGCCATTCATCCACAATGCAACATTTTTCCATGCCCTTTTATTGCCATTAATTTATTATGGTCCGAACATTGAGTACTATGTACAATGGAAAGTAAGGAGTATCATAATGCCACTTGAAGTTGCTATAGAAATTCATAGAGTTCCATATGCAATGGAAAGTAAGAGACATCGCAAAATGCATTTCCCCAACAAGCGAGACATTTATTAATTATGTGTTTTATTTTTTACACGTCCTTCACTTTTTGTGGAGAAGTGCTTTATTGCTCTCAAGACCTTAGGGTGAGCATCTGGAAGGATAATGTATGGATTTTATCTTTTTCCAGCTACAACACCTCTAGGCCTTTAGCCCCTTCTTCCCATGAAATGAGGTACACTCCCTTCTTTGGGTCAATGAACCTAAAAACCCAAAAGATGAGGAAATGAAGGGGAAGAAGTGTGGAAAGTGGTAACTGATGGGTGCATAAAATGGCATACTTTCAGCGACCATCAATACCTTTTTTGTAACACCTCCAACCACTCACTGGGCAATGTCACTTAAAACTCTCTTGCTCATCAGCTTTGATACCAATTTTCCAGCAATTCCACTTGAATTTCTCTAACACAACTCTGTCCTTAATTTAAACATATAGAAACTCTGTAATGCATGATTACATACATTTCTAAACAGATTTATACACAATTCATAACAGGATTATAAACATAACATGAATAACATAAACCCATGACCGCAATTGCGTAAATATAATTTGCAAACATGATTTAACACACAATTGGCACTTATCTTTTGTAATAAAAGACACCAACTACGGGAAGACCTTCCACGTTCCTCCCAACCATAGACCGCACTGTTCATAAATCTCAACAGTGGCTCACCCCCGAGCTGGGGCTAAACTCCACTTGGGAAAGGGTTCCCAACTAGGCTAAAGTATCTAACTCTACATGAACTTGGTGATAGGTGGCTCATACATAGGTGACTCAATTGTAGGAAAGTTCGTCATAGATGCCAATTCTCACTGACAACCTAAAGTGTCTCATTCCCCACATGCCTATCCCACCCCAGGAAGTGTGCCCCTTCTCTGCTCAACAGTCCCTCAGCTTCCTCACTTCCCTTCCAAGGCTTCAACAACAGGATGAACAAGAAGTCTCAGAGCCCGTTGTAGTTTGACACCTCGAGAAATAATCCCTAGCATTTCTCTCACCTGGAGAGAATTAAATCTTCCACGGGCCTGAAAACCTGCCTCTTCAGTCCAATGTTCCACAGGCCTGATAACCTGCCTCTTCAAATAATCTCTCCAAGCTATGCCATACACAAGTATCTACGAAAATATTCAACATACCGATCATAGTAAGAATCAACTCATGACAACAACAATGAGATCACTCACTCACATAACAGTCAGAACATGATAGATCAATTTGCTCGATGGCAGATCGGTCGGCTCTCCCTTCCCCTGTGATGTTCCAATAATATCCCCCCCATGAATGGTTGGGTGCCCAAATGAACTATGTCAGAAACATTTGACTGCATGTTCCCAACTTGACACTTGTCGGGTGGAGAACTTCCTTCTGTCCCCAGCATGTCCCCAACTTGAAACTTATGATGTTGAGAACTACTTTTAGCCACTTGTCCCCTCTCTAGGACTTAGGATATAATATTATATCCTTACTTAACACTTTTTAAGAAATATTAATAAAATATTCCTTTTTGGCTTTAAGCCCCTTTAACCCATCCCCTTTGACCTCATCTAGTGGAGTTTAAGCCCCCTGAACTCTTTTACGTGTTCGGTCTGCTGCAAGGATGCATTTTTATTAAATTTCATGTAATTACATTTACATCGCAGTACAAAAGTGCTGATCTTTTGTATTCAGGCTCACGAGCCTCAAAATAAATAGTTCGCACACGGAACTTCTGGGCTGCGTGCACTCTTTCCTCAGTGTGCCAACCTCGTGCCCTTTCATAGGTGCACATCATGACTTATATACATCTTTGCCCTTCAAAAACCTGCGCAATAAACCAATGCACACTAATTCTAGGGTTGCACGCCTATTCCTTTAGTGTGCCATCCCTTCTCTTAACACTTGTGCGCGTTGCATTCATTAAGTTGTTTTACTTTCAACCCGCCATTCTTGTGTACTTACACATGTGCACGCCAACATTAAACTACGCGCTGTATCATTTTTACCACTACTCACACTCCCTAGGTGTGAGATTCTTGTGCACTCACTTAAAGCACGCAAAACCAAATCAACAACTTGTTACTTCAGCTCTCTAGCTTATAAGTAAAGTACATTTACATTAATATTTACTCTTGGGAATCGACCTAGGGGTATCACAATTCCCTCCCACTTATTTATGCACTATCCTCAGTGCAATAAATACACATGCACAGTAAAAAAAACTCAAAAGTTTTCAAAAATATGTGGGTATTCTACCCGCATAGCACCCTCATGCTCCCAAGTCGCATCCTCAAGATCGTGTCAAGTCCATTAGACCTTTACTATCCCTATGGCTTGATTCTGGAGCTACTTGATCTTCTGATCCAATATGCGCACCGGATGCACTTGAAAACCACCTTCTTGTTCCACCTGAATCACATTCCAATCAATAACATGATTAGTATCAGGTATGTTGGTTGTGGAACCTGATTATCTTCCTGATTCAGAGGTCCTTGCTTTCAGCCGTGTTTATACCCCATGAAGTATTTACACCCCAGAAGTATGTACACTCTTCCACGCGGGGGAGTGCAGAGGGGGGGTACCCCCTCTGCGGGGTCCGGGGGGGCT
>ML794797.1:58294-71373 GCA_009831015.1 Picea engelmannii
CATTATGAATATGCGTTGATGTAGGAAAGGCAAGCATATATGCTACAAGCCCAATCCTTTTCCAGGATTTCAAATGGCCCACAAAACCATGCTGTCAATTTTTAGCAGTTTCCCAATCTCAGGGAACTTTTGTTGGCCTTTACTTTCAGGAACACATGATCACCCACTTTAAATTCCCTAAGAGTTATGCCCTTATCAACATAAATTTTATGTTTGTCTTGCGTAGTTTTTAAATTCGGCTTAATATTCACCATCTTCTCTTCCATTTTCGTAAGTAGTTCTGGTCCAACTACTACATGATTTGCTGGGTTATCCCAACTCACTGGTGTATTACATTTTCTGCCATACAGTGCTTCAAATGGGCTCATATTTAGGGATGCTTGGTACCCATTTTTGTAAGTAAACTCTACCAAGTGTAGATAATCCTCCCATTTGGATGGTTTATCCATGACATACATCCTTAGCATATCTTCTATTACTTGATTCACCCTTTATGTCTACCCATCTGACTCTGGTTGATAAGTTGTGTTAAAATGTATATTTGTTCCAAATCGATTGAACAAACCTTGCCAAAATTTCGAAGAAAATTTTGGATCTCTGTCAGACACAATTGTCTTGGGCATTCCATGCAATCGGGCTATTTCTCTCAAATAGATATCAGCTATACTAGCTGCTTTGAGATTAAGATTTACTGGAATAAAATGGGTAGCTTTGGTAAGCTTGTCCACTACCACCATGATAGAATCATGATGCTTGTTAGTTCTGGGTAGCTTAGTGATAAAATCCATTGTTACCACTTCCCACTTCCACTCTGGAATGGGTAATAGTTGTAGCAGACCAATTGGATGTTTGTGCTCAACCTTGACCTTCTGACATGCTAAACATTTGGCAATAAACTCAACCATTTCCTTCTTTATGCTTGGCTAATAATATTGGCTCTTGACAGTTGCAATAGTTTTATGGTAACCTGGGTGTCCAACATAAGGTACATTATGCATTTCTCCCAATATTAGATTCTTCAATTCCCGAGAATTTGGCACATAGATTTTACCTCTGTATCTAAGAATTTCATCCTCTTCCAGCTTATAGTCTTCAATTTCCTGCTGTGAGCTTCCTTGCTGAAGTTTTTCCCTTAACTCCATGTATTTCCAATCTGATTTGGCAACTTCTAGAATTCTACCTTTCAAATCTGATTGACACATTCTAATAGTTGTAGCATGCATCTCATGCACCCTCATGTTGAGTGCATCAACCACTTTGTTTTCTTTACCTATGATATGTTTTATATCAAAATCATACTCACTGATGAAATCTAACCATCTGATTTTCTTGGCATTTAGAGTTGGTTGATCAAACAAATATTTCAGAACACTATGGTCTGTCCTCAATTCAAATCTTTTTCCCATGAGGTAGTGCCTCCACATATTCAAGGCATGCACTATGGCTGCCAACTCCAAATCATGAGTTTCATAGTGTCTTTCGTGCTCCTTCAGCTTCCTCGATTCGTAGCACACAACATAACCATTCTAACTAAGGACTCCACCAAGTCCCTCATTACATGCATCAGTGCATACTATGAAATCTTCATTTGGATCAACAATCCTCAGTATTGGTGCTCGTGTTAGTAAATGCGTCAAGTGTTGGAAACTCCTTTCACAATCCAATGTCCATTCAACTTCACACCTTTCTTCTGCAAAGAAGTAATTGGGTGTGCAATTCTTGAGAATCCCTTAATGAATCTTCTGTAGTAACCTGCAAGGCCCATGAATGATCTTACCTCAGATACATTCCTTGGCACTGGCCAATTTTCGATGGCTCTTATCTTTTCTTGATCTACTGCTATCCCTTCCTTAGAGATGATATGGCCCAAATAATGTATTTGCTTCTGGTAAAATGAGCACTTGCTCAATTTGGCATACAACTGATGTTCCCTTAAAACCTGTAACACCATTCTTAAGTGTTTCTCATGTTCTTATTCAGACTTAGAATATATCAAAATGTCATCCAAAAAGACAATGACAAACTTGTCCAAGTAATTTTTGAATACACCATTCATGAGACACATGAAGATAGATGGTGCATTTGTTAACCCAAAGGGCACCACTCTGAAATCATAATGGTTGTACCTTGTTCTGAAAGCAGTCTTGTTGATGTCTTCTTCTTCAATTCTTACTTGATGGTAGCCCGACCTGAGATCAATCTTGGAGAATATTTTTGCATCTTTCAGCTAATCAAAAATGTCATCTATACTTGGAAAAGGATACTTGTTCTTCACAGTTACTTTGTTCAACTGCCTGAAATCTATACAAAGTCTCGAGGTTCCATCTTTTTTCTTTACAAAAAATACTGGAGCTCCCCAAGGTGACACACTTGGGCATATATATCCCTTCTTCAGAAGCTCCTCTAGTTGCATTTGTAATTCTTTCAGTTCACGTGTACTCATCCTGTAAGGAGTCTTAGATACTGGAGCTGCTCCAAGAATCAGATTGATACATAAATCAATATCTCTTTTAGGTGGTAATCCTGGTATCTCCCTGAATACATCTTCAAACTCTTTCAGTACTGCGCAGTCTTCAATGCCTGACACCTTATTTTTAGGCGTCTCTTCCATCTGCGCAACAAATATTTGACACCCTTTTATGTAACTCTTCTTCAACTATAAGGCTGAAATTTCTATGACAGTCACTACTATGGGAATCCCTTGTACTCTCCTTAAGTTGCCTTTCTCATCCAAGCAAGTAGATTCTTTATCATAACAGTCTAAGACAACATGATGTTGGTCCAACCAAACCATACCAATTAGGCAGTCATAGAAACCTAAAGGTATGATGTTCATATCTGCGTTGGTGTTCAATCCATTCATGTTCATTAGACATACCTTAATCATCTCACTAATCTTCCTTTTAGCTCTTGTAGCTAGCTGCACCATCCAAGGTTTTCCAAGTTTGCTTCTTGGCAAATGAAACCTTTCCACCATCTTAGGATCTAGATAACTATGACTAGATCCTGAATCAATTAAAATAGCAATGGGATGATTATTTATCTTACCTTAAAATTCAATCATATGTTATTGAAAATCAACTTGCTTGTTGTCCAAGGCTGCATAAATATTAGGTACACTTCTACCCATGTCCTCCATTGTTTCAGCTTGTTGCACGCTGTGAATAGTCTTCACTCTTTCACTTATGCGCGAGAAATATTTGTACATATGGTTTCCTTTACAACCCCAAGATTGAATAGGTTGTTGCATTGACCTTTGCCCCAATGGCTCTGTCATTATGGACTCTTTAGTTGTTGGTTGTTCCTTATAGTTATTTATGAAGAATGGTGGCTTAGTCCCTTTCTTCCTTAGTTCCATCTTACTTTTCTTCTTGTCTTAGCAAGCTTTCTGATAAGATGCTTTCCATTTTTGTTGATCATAAATGCACCTGACCCTTTTTATAGTTTCCTCCAATGTTTTGGGATCATCATATTGTATTCTGTCACTAATAAATGGTGGTAGTCCACTCAAATATATATGAATCTTAACTTGCTCATATTTGATGAAGGAAACATATTTCAACAGTTCTAAAAACCTTCTTTCATACTCAACAATAGTCATACTCCCAAGCTTGAGTTCAAAGAACTCTTTCATTTTTTTATCATAGTACCTCTTAGTCAAGTATTTCCTTTGGAAATACCTCTTGAATTCTTTCCAAGTCACTTTCTTCTCATCAATGCATTGTACTTGCACATATTGGTCCTGTTAGCACCATGATTTTCATGGCTAAGGTTAGGGGTTTGTCAACAATTTTGCAAAGTCATGCATGTTAGCACCCATATTGTTTTTATGACTGGCATCATCTAACATCTCCAAGGGTTAGTTTCAAAAGGAAGCTTATCATTTAGTTGTTCCATTTCCATTTGCAACTGTGCACTGCAAAATTTGCTACATGCTGCGCAGAGCACTTCACCGCACAAAGGATTCTGTCGCGCAGTGGATTTCTGCCGCGCAGTGGATTCTGTCGCACATAGGATGTTGTTGCACAGTGTATTTCATCATGCATAGGATGTTGTCACGCAGTGGATTCTGTCGCGCAGTGGATTTTGTCGCACGGTGGATTTTTCCAGCACACATGCTACAGGTCGCACTGCGTAAATTATTGGTTTAGTGGTCAACTTCAAGGTCAATTTCTTACCAATTGGAGAATAATTTTGAAAATCCCCGAGATTTTTTTGTCACAAACAATACAAATAATAAAAACCTCTCTCATATTTTCAAAATGTGTGACGGATTGGGAGATTCAAAGAAATCTTTGAGCCTTATTTTTCAGTTTTCATGATTTCCTGTCCGAGACATGTTTTTGCGACACATATTCCGGCCAGCTGGAGACGAATTTCAAGAAACCGAGAGAGGTTTTTCTTTATAACGAACTTAACTACAAAAACCTCTCTCAATTTCTAAAAATAGTTTTTTATTAGTGATATATGATGTCATATTTAACGACTATTTTCCCAGTTTGTTGCGCGAATCCACAATGTTTTTTGTTGTAGGTTACTGTTGCGTAGCAGACTTGTTGTGCAAGGGTGATAGAGTGCCCAACAATGCACAGGATGACTCATCACAACCATATGGTCAAATTCTGATCATGATCAATGATTGTAAAGAATATTTCGGTTACGATTATGATTTGTCAAAGTCCGGTTTTCTATTTTTAGTGATTCCGTTGAAGTTATTGTTCTCTTTCAAAGAAAACGGATCCATGATTCTAGGAGAGAGTAGCTTGACCCTAACAGCCAAGGTTGACATTATTTTTCTATATATGGGGATCATTTTCATGTAAAAGGGGTTGGTTGGGAAATTTGGTAGACAACGGCTATTGTATGTAATCTAAGTTTTTGACCGAAATTTAATGCAAAGGTCCTATGACTTGATGAAAAGATTATAGTTGTAATAGTTGGATGTATTATGCTTCTTTATTTACGTATGTGCTTCCTGTTATATTTATTACATATATTTTATGTCTATTTCAGAACAAAATTTTGAACCCGTGGATTCTCTATACAACGCCCCTTGTTCGCGCCACTTAGACAAAACATTTTCCTCTAAAGCTAACTCTGAATTCGCCCGCAGTGGCACTCCTGAGTTACTTCCTATATTTTCTCACACCACACATTATGGTTTTACACTGAAAATTGTTGCTCTCCTAGCCTTATCCTCTCAAGTCCGGTCACTGAGTCATTTATCTCTGTCATTTCCTCAAATTGACTCCATAGCCCAAGTCTTACTTTCTTGCTCCAATATAACCAGGACCCATTATATTAAAGGTGTTTAAATCTAACCATTGTTTCCAAGGTCAGATCCTGCGCAGAGACCATGTCATTCTTGAGAGAGCCCTCTCCAGATCCGAAAGGCTAGTTTCGAGTCTCAAAGTTGATTGAAAAAGTTACCTTCATCGTCTGTTTATCAACCAAACGAATTTGTGGAGTGCTAACATTCTGGCGTAATTGTCGGGGACAAAATTGAAATTTTTCCCTGGGAAAGAACAACATGGTTGAGTTCTGAGGTCTGAGAGTAGCAGACACTTAGGCACATATTGGCTGTATTTCTGCTCTGGCGACTCCACACATCAGAAAATCAATCGAAGGTGATTCCACTGGCAGAAAAATCCAAAGCTAAAGTTTTCATGGTGACTCTAATCAAGCTTCAAATGCGATTCAAAGACTCCACTGGTGAATGAGACATGTTGATAGAGATATGGAAGAGCGGTGTGGAAAAATAAGTTACTCAAGCTTAAGTTTAGTTCAAGAATTACTTTTCTGTTTTATCAATATCTTCTTGTCCTTTCCTGAGCTTTTCAAAAGAATATTTCTTCACTTACTGCATTCAAATGAAATTCAGAGATCTACCCTTGTATATCCTTCATTGCAAATTGTAAGTATACCTCCTTCTTGTATAGCCGATATTCACCAAGCTCCTTCCTCTTTACCATATGATGTTCATGATCACTCTTGTGAGCTTAATGAAACCAAAGTTGAGCTTGTACCTTATGTTATTAATCATGTACCCTCCAAGATTCAAGAAAGATACAGTCCTCTTAAATTGCCATCCATCCTTCATGACTTTCCTCTGAAACATTATAAGTACCTTCCTAGGTTCAATGGAGAGCTCGATGGACATTCAGCTAAAAAACATATTCAAATCTTTGAGCATTTTATAGATATTTTTGAGATCGAACATGATGATGTGTCTATGAGGGCCTTTTCTCAGTCCTTACAAGGAGATGCCAAAGCATGGTTCAAACATTTGTAGCCTCAGTCAATTAGCTCATGGGATGAACTGAGGGAAGCTTTCCGTAGATTTTGGGGTGAGAGAAAGTCATGGGATCTATTCCTTTCGGAGTTTTATGCCCTGAGAAGAATGAAAGATGAAACCATCTCAAATTTCAGTAGGAGGTTTGTTAGTCTTTATTATAAACTGCCTAAAGAAGTCCAACCTCCTAAAGTTGTTGTCATGCTCCATTATGTAACAAACTTTCAATCAAACTTGTCTTTTCTTTTGACGGAGAGGAGGCCTACGTCTTTGCAACAGATGTTCAACAATGCTCAGGAAGTTGAAGACAATATTCAAGCATGTAAAGAAACTCAAAATGAGGATTTGGATGCTAAAGAAGATGACAATGAATATGAACAAAGAACAGTTGATTTAAATCTTGAGAAGAGGGTTAATAATATCATATGTCCTCTTGAAGCTTTAAATGCTAAGGATTTTGCAAAGGATTATATTCCACTTATTGAAAAAGAAGGTCCTAATTTAGCTTCTGATCCATCCCATGATGAACATGGAGCTGATTGTTTTATGTATTCATTTTTAGACAGTCAAGAAAATAAATTTGCAAGTCAGCTTGTTGAAGAGCAAGTTGATGTCCCAAACTTTTTCTTGTTGGATGACATTGCAGATGTTGTTGACTTTCCTATATATGATGAATATGATGATGGTTATGATGTTAACTTCCTAGAACAACCAGCTGCACATTCTCTATCAAAAAATGTTCCTTTTGAGCAGTGTAACGAGAGCAATCAACCTACATATCACAGCTACAAAGAAGAATTTGAAGAAAGTATCGAATAAGCTGAAGGGAATTCTTTACCTTTATGCTTTGCTTCGTTTAAGTTGTTCAAATAAAATTTAAAAATCATCACTGAGGCAGAGGAATGTGTGCTGATGCAAAATCACACTGATTCATGGGAAAAAATTGACAAGAAATTGCAACAATCTTCTCATATGTTTAATGACCTTGTTGTTTGTTATATGGAAGGTTTTATCAGTTCAAAATTGCAGCCATTAGTCGAAGATGAATCTGAAAATGATTGTTTTCAGCAACCCAAAGAAATTGGCAAATATGCATATGACAACAGTGAAGAAAATGAAGAAAGTTTTGAATTAGGTGAAAGAACTTTGCCATTGTGTTTTGCGTCTTTCAAATTGTTGAAGAAAAATGTTCATAATGTTTCAAATCCGAAATCCTCTAGGCATAATGTTGAATATGAAGAAAGCAGTGGACTTGCCAATGAAGTTATCTTCCATTATGCTTTTCTTCCTTTGAATTGTTGAAAGCAGATCATGAGATAACAGAGGAAGCACTGAAGTCTGACTGCATTCAAAGTGACGCTATTCTACATGAGAAAATTGTTATCAGTAAAGAGGACCAACAACCTTTAATGACCCTGTTGTTGATTACATGGAAGGGTATTTCAGTTTAGATTTGCAGCCTGTGATCAACTATCAGCTTGGAAATAAATATGATGGTCAATCAACATCAGTGTTAGATATGGATTGCTTGCCACTAGGGGTTTCATTTCAGCCAACACTATCTTCTTATTTAGAATATTGTTATTCCCAGCAGTCTCAACATACTTTTCGGCCTTTTTGTGGTAATCAACAGGTTGAATTACATGAAAACAAGGATGTAGTGGAAGGGGTGAAACATGATTGTTGTTTTATGCACGTTCTGAAGGATCCATTTGCATTTTTGTTGGAGGCGAAAAACAGTCTCAATGTTTTTGATTTTTTCGGATTTGAATTTATACATGAATTTTTGAATGACTTATCAGTAAAAAGGCTTTGGAGCAAGCATGTGCAAAGAAAGCAAAAAGTGGATAAAGTGCTTGCATGGTTGCATTGGCATTTTGATTTCACTTGATTGACATATTTTTCAGCAGTTAGGGTAGGTAGGAGTGCGAATAAGCTCGGTACTACGAGCATTTCTTTTAGCAATTCGCAGTCTTCATTTTTAGATTAGTTTCATATTTCAGTTTGGAGCATATACAGTTTTGGGTTTTCAGCAGATGCAGGTCACAAGTTATAGTTGGAAAGTTGAGTTTGGGAGAAGCCCAATGGATTGGCACCTGGTCTACTATTCTTTGCTACCTCACAGGGAGGATAACATCCCCGTTGGAGCCAGTTGTAGCACCATGATTTTCATGGCTAAGGTTAGGGGTTTGTCAACAATTTTGCAAAGTCATGCATGTTAGCACCCATATTTTTTTTATGACTGGCATCATCTAACATCTCCAAGGGTCAGTTTCAAAAGGAAGCTTATCATTTATTTGTTCCATTTCCATTTGCAACTACGCACTGCAAAATTCGCTACGCGTTGGGCGGACCACTTCACTGCGCAAAGGATTCTTTCACACAGTGGATTTTGTCACGCAGTGGATTTCGTCGCGCAGTGGATTTCTATCGCACAGTGGATTCTGTCGTGCATAGGATGTTGTCGCGTAGTGGATTTCGTCACGCAGTGGATTTCTGTCACGCAGTGGATTTCTGTCACGCAGTGGATTCTGTCGCGCAGTGGATGTTGTCACGCAGTGGATTTCGTCATGCATAGGATGTTGTCACGCAATGGATTATGTCACGCATAGGATGTTGTCGCGCAATGGATTCTGTCACGCAGTGAATTTTTCTAGCACATAGGCTACAGGTCGCACTGCGTAAATTTCTAGTTTATTGGTCAACTTCAAGGTCAATTTCTAACCAACTAGAGAAGGATTTTGAAAATCCTTGAGAGGTTTTTGTCGAGGACAATCCAAATAATAAAAACCTCTCTCATATTTGCAAAATGTGTCATGGATTGGGAGATTCAAAGGAATATTTGAGCCCTATTTTTTAGTTTTCATGATTTCCTATCCGAGACATGTTTTTGCAATACGTATTCCATCCAGCTGGAGGCAAATTTCAAGAAATCGAGAGTCTTTTTTCTTTATAACAAGCTTAAATACAAAAACCTCTCTCAGTTTCTAAAAATAGTTTTTTATTAGTGAGATATGATGTCATCTTTAATGCCTATTTTCCCAGTTTGTTGCGCAAATCCACTACGTTTTTTGTTGTAGGTTACTGTTGCGTAGCAGACTTGTTGTGCAGGGGTGACAGAGTGCCCAACAGTGCACAGGATGACTCATCACAACCATTTGGTCAAATTATGATCATGATCAATGATTATAAAGAATATTTCAGTTACGATTATGATTTGTCAAAGTCGGGTTTTCTATTTTTAGTGATCCGTTGAAGTTATTGTTCTCTTTCAAAGAAAACGGATCCATGATTCTAAGAGAGAGTAGCTCGACCCTAACAACCAAGGGTGACATTAGTTTTCTATATATGGGGATCATTTTCATGTAAAAGGGGTTGGTTGGCAAATTTGGTAGACGATAGCTATCGTATGTAATCTGAGTTTTTGACCAAAATTTAATACAAAGGTCATGTGACTTGATGAAAAGATTCTAGTTGTAACAGTTGGATGTATTGTGCTTCTTTCTTTACGTATGTGCTTCCTGTTATCTTTATTTCATATCTTTTCTGTCTATTTCGGAATGAAATTTCGAACCCGTGGATTCGCTATACAACGCCCCTTGTTCGCGCAGACAAAACGTTTTCCTCTAAAGCTAACTTCGAATTCGCCCGCAGCGGTGCTCCTGAGTTACTTCCTATATTTTCTCACGCCACACATTATGGTTTTACATTGAAAATTGTTGCTCTCCTAGCCTTATCCTCTCAAGTCCAGTCACTGAGTCATTTATCTCTATCATTTCCTCAAATCGACTCCATAGCCCAAGTCTTACTTTCTTGCTCCAATATAACCAGGACCCATTATATTAAAGGTGTTTAAATATAGCCATTGTTTCCAAGGTTAGATCCTGCGCGGAGACTGCACCATTCCCGAGAGAGCCCTCTCCAGATCCGAAAGGCTAGTTTCAGGTCTCAAAGTTGGTTGAAAAAGTTACCTTCGTCGTCTGTTTATCAACCGAACAGATTTACGGAGTGCTAACAGGTCCCACCACATTGATGCTTTTCCCTTAAGATGGTAAATAACAATTCTTCCTTCTACGTTGGACGAGTAATTATGCAATTGAAAATACTTTCTCATATTTAGCAGCCAAGTTTTTGCATCCTCATCCTTCTTGTGTTCACCATCAAATGTAGGAGGCTTGATTTTTTTCATTTCCCCCCGTAGTTCATCCACCCCAGTCTTCTTAGGTTTCTTGACATGACTTGAGCTACAGTGTGCTCTCCTAGTGGAATGTCTTGGAGAATGATGGTGTTGTCTACCAATACTTCTGATGTGTGTTGCTCTTCCCCTCTTATCATGGGACCTATAGCTTCCTAATATGCTTGACTCGGTCTACTTTTCCATCTTCTTCTCAATTATATTCAAGCTCTGCATAAACTTAATGTTGAAGTCTTCCTGCAGTTCCTTGGCTTTCATAAGCCTCTCCTTGTCAGCGTTATGACTCGAGACATCCCTCTGCAAACTCTTTATGGTTTCCATCAAGTTCATGTTTTCTTCCTTACCTTCTCCATGTCCATTGGAATTTGTACCTTCAATACCTATATGGACATACATTTCTTTGTTCTCTTCTTCATGATTGAAAATCCCCTACACATCTTCCATGATTCTAAACTTGTGTTGATCCTGCTTGATCTAATGTTGTTGGCTTTGCAAAATGTGCAGCCGACAAAATTTGTTAGGCTAGACAATTTTAATCAAATCATGACATGATGTACAATTATGCTTTCATACAACATTCATAATTCTTCTTCTTATTTCTTAGGAAGTTAACCACTCACTCAACCTCACGCGCACAATTGTACTTCATATTTAGCCTGCGCATATTTACATACGCAACGCTAAAACATGTAGCACATGCACTGCGCACCACTATCCAGTGTGCATATTTTTTGTCACACGCCAATCTCTATTAAACACCACTTCTGTGTCGCGCACCAATCTCTGCGCATATTACCAACACTACATCAAAATATTTCATGGTTAAGTGTTTTCATTTGCGCATCAGTAATTATACCTTCGAGTCACATGATTATGCTCGCACAATCATACCAAAGTTGTGCGCGCACCAACAATTCAACTGCATTCTGCCAATATTCCAAGCACACATCATGTGCACCACACTATGACACAAGCTTGCATATTGCAAAGAAAAACATAGCGTGTTTTACCATGCATCTATATACTGCACATGCCACATGTTATACATGATGCAATGCCACACTTTAGTGCATATTCCCTGTGCATCCTTAATTTTTGTGCAACATCGAATGTTCAATGTGCATACCTGTGCAACATCTTTTCTCCACACCACTGACTCCATGCAGTGCAGTACTCAATTTTTAGTGCGCACACCTGCGCACCTTATCCTCCTGCGCATCATTTCTACTTAGTGCGCACACTGCTCTCGAAACTTCACTGATTTTTCCATAGTTTTTGCTGCAGAAATTGGGACTTTTTCCCTATTCTCAACCAATTTCCACCATGGACGTTTTGCATTCATGAAATTTGTTCAATTTTACTCTTGCATACTTAAATTCAACCTCTACACAACAGATCTTGAGTATGTCATTGGTTGACATTTTTGGTGTGAAATTTCCCAAATCCATCATGAACTTAGCAATTAAAATTGGGGCTTTTTCCAATTCCTCTCAAGTGCCTCAATTTTCCATCATGGACGCACTGTAATTGAAAATTCAGTCACTTTCGCATTCAATTCTCTGCGAAAACTGCTTTGACATGATGTTAACTCGGTCCATCCAGGCTCAGTGTTGTAAACTGAGCTCTGATACCATATTGTAACACCCCCAGCCACCCGCTGGGTAATGTCACTTAAAACTCTCCTGCTCATCAACTCTCATACCAATTTGCCAGCAATTCCACTTGAATTTCTCTGACACAACTCTGTTCTTAATTTAAACATATAGAAACTCTACAATGCATGATTGCATACATTTCTAAATAGATGATATACAATTCATAACATAATTATAAGCACAACACGAATAACATAAACCCATGACAACAATTACATAAATATAATTTGCAAACATGATTTAACACACAATTGGAAATTATCTTTTGGAATAAAAGACACCAACTGTGGGCAGACCTTCCACGTTCCTCCTAGTTGTAGACCGCACTGTACATAAATCTCAACAGTGGGTCACCCCCAAGCTGGGGCTAAATTCCACTTGGGAAAGGGTTCCCAACCAGGATAAAGTATCTCACTCTACAGGAACTTGGTCACAGGTGGCTCATACACAGGTGCCTCAATTACAGGGTCCGTCACAGATGCCAGTTCACACTGACAACCTACAGTCTCTCATTCCACACATGCATGTCTCACCCCAGGAAGTGTGCCCCTTCTCTGCTCAACCGTCCCTTGGCTACCTCACTTCCCTTCTAGGGCTTCAACAACAAGTTTAACATGAAGTCTCAGAGCCCCGTCATTGCAGTTTGGCACCTCAAGAAATAATTCCTAGCAATTCTCTCACCTGTAGAGAATGCGATCTTCCATGGGCTCGAAAACCTGCCTCTTGAGTCCAATGTTCCATGGGCCTGACAACCTGCCTCTTCAAATAATCTCTCCAAGATATGTCATACACGTGTATATATGATAATATTTAGCATACCGATCATAGTAACAATCGACTCATGACAACAACGATGGGACCACTCACTCACAAAACAATTGGAACATGACAAAGCAATCCGCTCGATGGCAGATCAATTGGCTTTCTCTTCCCCTAT
>ML794797.1:91305-105055 GCA_009831015.1 Picea engelmannii
TGAGTTGTGTGTTAGAAGTGAGGCGCTAGCCTCCTATATATACAAGACTGGCACGTGTGAAAGGGTTTCACTGGCAGGGCCGACCTCTCACTCTAGGTGGGTAAACCCACCTTTAATTAATTTTGGGTCTTCAATAATAACTGCTGGGGCCGACTTCTTATTCTGCCCTTTATAATTGTCCGATGACCAATCCACAAAAGGGGATTTGGTCCTTATACAATTATCGACATGATTAATCCACAATGGGGATTAATCATAATAATAAAATAACAATAATAATACGAATGCTCTTCGTAGTTACATTATTTCAACAAAGCACGCCTTGCTGAGCCAACAGAGCATTTAACAACTCCGTGAGTGTCTTTCTTGCGACACTTCCCTTATCTCAGAACCCGAAATAGAGTTCTCTGGTGCACTCTATGCACTCGCTCAATGCCCTCTTGGCAAAGCTCTACAGAATCCTCAGAAATTTTGTCTCTCTCTCTGTGCCTTCCTCTGCATCGTTTCACCTCCAAGGTGATCAACAACCTTGAGGCTTCTCCCTCGAGTTAACGACTCCTCTGGTATGCCCTCCTGGCATGTCTTTGTTTGAATTCCACAGAACTTAGATGTGCACTCTTTGCACTGGCGTATAGAGCCCTCAGCACTCTGTCATGCAACCCCTTGCATGAAACCACAAAGAACCCAGATAGAAATCAAAGAACTCACAGACAGATAGAGAAGTCTATCTATCACCTGCAGATGGAACCTAACACACATCTACAACATATAAATGAACACACACATAACATTCGTGAAAGACACATAAACACACATAATCATATGCAGGAAAAACTGCTCTTTTCTCATTAACATAAATATTTGATTACAATGTGTACAAAGCTTGCACTGCTACAGAGTCTCGACTCTCTCTTTTTTTTCCCTCTCCTCCGCCCTCTACTACGAAACATAAAATAAAGATCTTTTTACAAAAGGGGGCTCCTCGAGCTCTTCCCTCCATCTCACCAACTCTCATAAATTACATTTAATTGCATTCAATGGTTGTCTAGTCCGAATCAGATCTAGATCTCAGCCTACTGTCAGTCATTAAAGGCAACTCTAACTATAGCTTGCTCAAAGGCACGACTTTCGCTCTTCCAGTCTTACAAACATTAAATTCATTTAATTCAAATTTTTAAAACGAGAGGGCTACGCCTCTCTTCTCCTTGAATGTGCGCTTTGAATGCGCTGGCCTAGCTGACGCATTGTTGGGGTGGAGCGATGCTCCTGCATCAACTCACATATGTTTAATGGTTAAAGGGTATTTGCAAGAGAAGGGATCTCTTGCCATAGATCCAGAAGGATCGCAAGATCCAACACATTCAGAAGAATAATGCAACTCAGGTTTGATTATTCTGATATACATCTATTTGTTATGACATTACTTTGATCAGTGTTGCATGTTGAAGCTATGACCATCATACTAACCTTTGGTCAAAATATTAGATGGATTAAAGTAGAGATCATAGAGTTTATTCTCTAACCCAACCTTCTATCAAGATATCATATTGTCCTAGTACAAAAGACAGGTTGAAGAAAGCACTTGTCACCTTGAGTGAAGGAGACTTGGAAGAAAAACAACACACTCATTCTTGAGAACAAAACTCCAGGTTCCAGGTTTGACTGATTAAGTTGATAAGATTCAAAACGTGCAAGTGTCAAGAAAACACTATAGTTGAGGTAGCAGTCTTTGAAAAGTATTATGCTTGGTAGCATGTGAGCATATAGAGGTAAATGCTTAATGTAATCATTTGCCAGATACAACTAACACCTCCTCTAGGAGAAACCTCGTGTGTTAGTTCTAGGTTGCCATGGAGGAATGTTCAATCACAACATTATAAGAGTGTTGACCTCATTTCGTATTGTATCTCTTACTTTTGATCTTTGCTTTAGACAAGCCACGAGTGATAGCTCTAAAGGAGCTACTGTGATGATTATTCGTGCTATTGTTTTATCTACTATTATCAAAAGGATATTATTCTTGCTTCTTGTTTTGTTGACCTTGTTTCAGGTCACAGGTGATAACCCTGAGAAAGCTATGGTGAAGGTTGCAGAAGGCAACATATTAGATGAGACATGAAGCAGACTATGTACATGACCATATACACTCATGTACCAAAGAAGATGAAGAAGAAGCTATCTCTTGAGATTTAAAGTATCTCATATGAAGATTGATTGAAAGGAACATAAGGCTTCAAAGATGACCGAACATTAGAATGAGAAGCATAACTCGTTTGAAGCCTGACTTTGTCTTTTCACATCTAGACTTGGTATTCAACACCAAGTATACCCTGTAAGAGATGATGAAGTCCTTATAAACTTAGAAGAAATCGAGAGTCAGCCTGATCTCAGAAAGGATCAAATGAAGAGACAACTTCCAGGACTGGAAGACAGATGCCGTGAGAAGACTAGATCTTAACTTCAGAGACTCCTAGGAGATATGAAATCTTCGGGATGATTCGCTTGTTTCAGTGACAAAGAAGGAAGCCAGTCAAAAAGACTAGGATATGGATTCTTCCGCGAGACTAGAAGAGAAGTCAGTATTGACTTCCAATATTGATCTATACAGATCAAACATGTTGCAGATGTACAAGGCCTGATGTATGACCAGAGGATTCTCCCAGCAAAAGGGAGAAGACTATGACGAGACACTTATTGAAGAAATAGTTCCAGTACTTATGAAGACAACCAGAACAACCATGATTCATATATAGTATGAGATGCAGGGGAAGCAATCCCCATATTTAAAAATTGAGTGGCAGTTGGTGCAGTACATCAGTTGGGTCATGGAGAGACTATGATAGCATTATCCCCATGAAAGAAGAAGAGCTATCCTCAGTATCAGTTATTGAGCCACTCTCAGTTTCAGATGAAATTGTTGCCGTGATAAAATAAGAGGAGTTACTCTCATATTTTAGCAGCCACAGTGAGAATGAAGCAGTCATTCTCAGCCTCAGAGCAGCTGCAGGTGCAGAGTCCCAGATTCCAGAAGGAACAGTAGCAAAGAGAGTAGAGGACATACTCTTAGACAGTGAGACAGATAGTGCCTTGCAGAAGACACATAGAGCTAGCACATGATTGTGCAGATTGAGTTGCAGCTAAGCAAGTGTACCAGATTGGTACAATGTACTGAGAAAAATTGATTTGAAGATTGAAGATAGAAAGACTCATGTCTGCCAGTTGAAGGAAGCTCTGTACGTGTTGAAGCAAGCTCCTAGAGCTTGGTATGGAAGGATTAACAGTTTCCTGACGAGCTTGGGCTTTACCAAGAGTAAAGCTGATTCTAAGCTCTACTTCAAGGTTATGAATGATGAGCCGGTGATATTGCTGCTGTATGTGGATGACTTATTCTTAACTGGAGAAGAAAAGCTCATATAAGAAGAAGCTCGCCTTAGAATTTGAGATGAAAGACCTTGGCCTAATGCATTATTTCTTAGGACTTGAAGTATGGCAGAGCGCAGAGAGAATCTTTCTTAACCAAGGGAAGTATGCAGTCGAAATCCTGAAGAGATTTGACATGTTGGAGTGCAAGTCCATGAATACACCCATGGAAACGAAGCTGCTGGTCGACACTTCGTCAGAATTGATTGATGCCATGCTGTATAGACAGATCATTGGATTGCTGATGTATCTGACGAATACCAGACCAAACATTTGTTTTGCCGTGAACACCTTGAGTCAGTTTCTTGTAGAACCCAAACATGTTCACCTAGTTGTTGCAAAACATGTGATGAGGTACCTTAAGGGTACATTAGATTATGGTCTCAGTTATGATGGAGATCATAATTTCATACTGAGTGGGTGCACTGATTCAAATTGGGCTGGAAGTGTTTCTGACAGGAAGAGCACTTCATGATGCTGTTTCAGTTTGGGATCAACCATGATCTCATGGCAGAGTAGGAAGCAATCAAGCATTGCCCTCAGCACAACGGAAGTAGAATGCATTGTTGCGTGTTCTGCCAGTTGTGAAGCCATATGGCTTCACAAGTTGTTGACATGTCTCTTCGATCTAGAGGGATGCAACCATGATCCTATGTGATAACCAGAGTTGCATAAAGATGACAAAGAATCCTGTATTTCATGACAAGTCGAAACACATAGAGATCCAATACCATTACATCTGTGGCATGGTGCAGAGAGGAGCCATAAAGCTCCAATATGTTAGCACAGATGAACAAGATGCTGATGTGTTGACCAAGCCTCTATCTCGTGTAAAGTTTGAGCACTTTCGAGATAAGCTTGGTATAGTTTGAAAGGACCTCCCTCGAAAGGGGGAGTAGTGTTGTGTTGATATGCCAGCCTAGTGCTGTGCTTCCAGCATAATTGTTGTGTTGAGATGCCAGCCGAGTGCTGTGCTTCCAGCTTAATTGCTGTGTTGAGATGCCAACCGAGTGCTGTGCTTCCAGCTTAATTGTTGTGTCGAGATGCCAATCGAGTGCTGTGCTTCCAGCTTAATTGTTGTGTCGAGATGCCAACCGAGTGTTATGCTTCTAGCTTAATTACTGTGTCGAGATGCCAGCCGAGTGCTGTGCTGCCAGCTTAATTGCTGTGTTGAGATTCCAGCTTAATTGCTGTGTTGAGATTCCAGCTTAATTGCTGTATGGTGTGCCAGCTTAATTGCTGTGATGATGTGCCAGTTTAAGTGATGTGATGCCAGCCTCGTGCTGTGATGAGGTGCCAGCCTCGTGCTATGATGATGTGTTGCTAGCTTCGTGTTGTGATGCCAACCTCGTGCTGAAGACTCTCAGCCTAGTGCTGATGTTGATAATGCTCCAGCCTTCGTGTTGTGATGTTGTTGTTGTTGATGATGCACCAACCTTTGCGCTGTGATATTGCTGTTTTTGATGTTGTATCAACCTTGTGCTGTTATTGATGATGATGATGTATTAGTGTTATACTAATCCATGTTGGTGCAGTTGATGATGATGATGATGCCACTTCAGCCTCTTGTTGAAGATGATGATGGTGATGCCACTTCAACCTCTTGTTGAAGATGATGATGATGATGCCACTTCAACTCCTGAGTCCTTGCTGAAGATGATTACGATGATGATGATATGATTTCATCTTTCATGCCGAAGATGATGATGTTACTTTAGCCTCACACTGAAGATGATGATGATGTTACCTTAGCCTCATACTGATGAGGATGATGATGCCATTCCATCTCCCTGCTATGAATGATGATATTGATGATGAGAAAAACTTCTGATGATTTATAGATATGCCAGTCAATGTTTCAAGATGTTGTTGATGATGCTGCCCTCTCTCTCGCCTGAGGTTGTTGTAGAATACCCTTCTTGTTAAGGGGGAGTGTTGAAATATTGTAACTGCAAAGAGTATTCTATTTATTATTGATGTATTATTAGATCAATCCCCTTTTGCGGATTTATCATGTCGGGTATTATAAATGACCAAATCTCCTTTTGCGGATTGGTCAAACTCTAATTGTAATGGGCTAAATGAAAAGTCCGATCCATAATATATTAAAGTGGTTATAACCACCTAGAATGAGAAGTTAGCCTAGCCAGAATATATTAAAGTGGTTATAACCACCCAGAAGAAGAAGTCGGCCTTGCCAGTGAAAAGACACCTCCATCCACACGTGCCAGAATTGTATAAATAAAGAGGCTAGTGCCTCATTTGTAAACACACTCACTTGTTCATCAAGAAGCAAGCTCGGAGCTGCAGTTGGAGAAGGAAGAAGAGAGAGAGAGACACATTCTTGGGAGAAGACTTTCTGTATTTGTTTGAGTTATCTCTTGGTATTGTATTGGCTATCTATATTAAATAAGTTTTTGCTGGGTTTTCTCCCCCTTGAGGGTTTCCCAGGATAAATGATGTGTCTCTTGTGATTGTGTATTTCTCAGTGATCCTCTCTATGCTATTGTTATCTAGTGAAATGCAAAGAACTCTAATAATAGCTTAAACCTTAACACTGTTGTCACTACTAGGAAATGCTTTCTTTATATTTTTACCTAGCATGCATCCCTTACAAATTTCATTTTTACTAAGAGAAATAGAGGGCATGCCACATACCATGTTCTGTAGATCTGGAAGAGCTTTGTAATGAAGATGTCCAAGTCTTCTGTGCCACAACTCGCTGGAGCTAGTCGCATCATGAGCCAATGCCTGAACTAATTGTCCTGACACGACGTACAATCCTCCATTGCGAGTTTCAATGGGTTTTGATGTACTTAAGTGGCTACCTTTAGCCCATAGTAGTGCCTTCCTATCCTTGAAGATCACCCAATATCCCTTGTCCTCAAGGGTTGCAATTGATAGTAGATTCTTCTTGAGCCTTGGAACATATAATACTTCATCAACATGAAGTCTAGCCCCAGATTCCAATTTGAAGGAGATAGAGCCTACTCCCTCTATCTTGTAACATTTGTCATCCCCAAGCTCAACATGCTCTGCAAAAGATTCTGTCTCGAAATTTGAGAGGATCTCCTTGAACCCTGTCATGTGCTTTGATGCACCACTGTCTACTAACCAAGTTTTCGGCCTCGTGAAAACTGAACTGGATAAGGCAGAAACCAAGTAATATTATTTTCTATTTTCTTTCTCATTAGAAGAGCTTTTCTGATTTCTTTTGGATTCATCATCCTCAACAGTTGAGGCATGATGTTTTCCTTTCCTAGGATATTTCTTTCTAAACCAACAATCTTTAGCAAAATGACCCAACTTATTACAACTAAAACATTTAATCTTAGATGTATCAATATTCTTGCCTTTGAATGTACCTTTGGTGTTTGACTTCCTCTGAGAGCCTTTCTGGAAAGTGTGTTTCTTCTTTCCCTTGAATCTTGATGCTAAAGTTGAGTGCTCTTCTTTCGTTAGCTTGCTCCTGGTAGCTGTGCAACTCTCCTCCTGGAGGCAATCATGCCATAACCTCTCAAACATGGGCTGAATCTCTCTCCCACTTACACTGGATAAGAAGGTCTCCCATGAAGAAGGAAGACTGTAAAAAATGGCCTACACTAAATCATCATCGTCCATTGTCACCCTTGTGACCAAAAGTTGATCTCTGAACTGGGCTATCTTGGAACAAAAAAATGCCACTGATTCACCTTTCTCCATCTTCAAATACTTAAGCTTGTGCTTAAGCGTTCTCTTCTGTCTTGGAGTCCGTTTCTCATACAGATTCATCAAGGTATCCATACAGTCCTTGACAGTCATTAACGAAGTCATTGTAGGCATTATACTATCTTTGACTGAGTCAAAGATGATTCGCTTGGCCTTTGCTTGACTCTTCCTGAAGGCCGCTCTTCCCGCATTATTTGTGGGTTCCTCCACCACTGTGGTCACATATTGCTCAAGATCATGCTCCTGCAAGATATTTGTTATCCGGAGCTTCCACGCATTGAAGTTGGTAGCTCCTTTGAGCCTATCCTTGGCCCTGACTGAAATGGAGGATGCCATGGACCTCACATTGGAAACTTAATCAAGCTAGCTTGGATCTGTGTGTACTTGCTGCTGCACTTCAACACGCTTAACACACCCTAAGCTCTGATACCATGTTAAATTATGAGTTTGATTTCTTATGCAGATTAATTCTTTTATTTTCTTCAATACTTTGATTCCAGCTTATTACACTTCAACAATACCAAATCATAACCAAATAGCAATAACTATGTAGATAAGTAAGCATGCACATCAACAACACATATACCTTGGGGAAACCTTGTACAGGGAGAAAAACCCTATCAAACGATATTCCTTTATTGCATTAATAATGTAAGATCACTTACAAATATCCACCATGAATGTTCTGCTCTTAAAGAGCTTGTCAAGATGACTTTGACTTGATAAAGACCTAAGAGACCTTGCTGAAATACACCTTTGATAAGTTGCTTCTATTGTTGATATACAACACTTATATGCTGCTGATATACGCCTCTGATATGCAGCCTCTATTGCTGATATACAACACTGATATGCAACCTCTGTTGCTAATATACAACACCGATATGCTTCTTTGGTATGTTGCCTCTTTATCACTGATATGCTCCTCTATTGCTTCACCCTTAACCTGCATATCAAAACTGCTTCTTTGGTATGATGCCTCTTTATCACTGATATGCTCCTCTATTGCTTCACCCTTAACTTGCATATCAAAACTGTGTTGAAGAGAGGGTTCAACCTCTGCTTATATACGCTGAAGAGGGGAAGAGGAGAGGCTCGAAATAGTAACCTGTTTGCATGCTTTAATCATAACTCAGCGTCATACTTTAGTTCAAACTTAGAACTAGACTTGAGACTGGTATACTCTAGTTCGAAAATAGAACTAGACTTGAGAATTCAGTTACAACTCAACATTACACTTTAGTTCGAAAATAGAACTAGACTTAAGACTTGAGTTACAACTTAGCATTACACTTTAGTTCTAAAATAGAACTAGACTTGAGACTTCAGTTACAACTCAACTCTTTATAAGGCAATTCAAAATTCTCTTCATGGTGGATAATGTTACACGTGCCAACGCACTAGATCAATACATTTATATCATTTGCAATACTAGGAATATCGTTTGTTTCTAGCTCGTAGGATTTTTATATTCAACCTAACTTTTGCTAGATGCCTTGACTTTTGCTCATGGCTCACAAGGCTTGACTAGGCTCACAGAGGTTGTACGTTCCCCCTAACTTTTGCACTAGTTTGTCTATGCTCATAGAGGTTGTACGTTCCCCCTGACTTTTGCACTAGGCTGTCTATGCTCACAGAGGTTGTACGTTCCCCCTGACTTTTGCATTAGACTTACATAGCATCTCGTTCGTCCCGACTTTTGGTTTGACTCATAGAGGTTGTACGTTCCTCGTGGCTTTTGTTAATACCTCACAAGACTGGTTGATTCTCCAAATCTCCCTGGCTAGCCTCAGGGTGGCCCATATGGCCTCTCATTGGAGAATGACTGTCGATGCTGCCAAATTTAACACCAGTGCTATACAGAGACACATATCAACACACTAAAGGTAGTTGCACTAGTGCTAAATAGAGGCATGCATCAGTCAAATAGAGGCTGCAACAACAACCTGTATTAGAGTTGATATATCAGTTCATAAGAGGCAGCGTATCTCAGTCCTTGAAGGTAACTCAGATACATCTTCAGTGCTGGCCTGTATCAAAAGTTTAGATATCAACAAGGTCTCTTAGTTATACAGCCAGGTCAGAGTCAACTTGGCAAGCTATTTAAGAGCAGAATATTCATGGTGGATATTTGTAAGTGATCTTACATTAATTAATGCAATAAAGGAATATTGTTTGCTGGGGTTTTTCTCCCTGTATAGGGTTTTCGTAGGGTATATGTGTTGTTGATGTGCATGCATACATATCTACATGATTATTGCTATTCAGTTATGATTCTATATTATTGAAATGTATTAAGCTGGAATCAAAGTGTTGAAGAATTTAAAAGAATAATCCGCATAAGAAATCAAGCTAAAAATTTAACATGGTATCAGAGCTTAGGGTGTGTTAAGCTTGTTGAAGTGCAACAACAAGTACACACAGATCCAAGCAAGCTTGATTAAGTTTCCAATGTGAGGTCCATGGCATCCTCTATTTCAGTCAGGGCCGAGGATATGCTTGAAGGAGCTGTCAACTTCAATGTGTGGAAGCTCCAGATAACAAATATCTTGTAGGAGCATGATCTTGAGCAGTATGTGACCACAGTGGTGGAGGAACCTACTACTACTACAGGAACACCGACTTTCAGGAAGAGTCAAGTAAAGGCTAAGCGAATCATCTTTGACTCAGTCAAAGATAGTATAATGTCAACGATTACTTCGTTAATGACTGCCAAGGACTGTATGGATACCTTGGTGAATCTGTATGAGAAACATGCTCCAAGTCAGAAAAGGACACTTAAGCACAAACTTAAGTATTTGAAGTGTTGATGATTACAACTGCGTGAGACATCTTCCATGACACAGATTGTGTAAGTCAGCGTGAGAGAAAGCCCATGAGTTGGGTGTGCCCATGAGCTTGGGTGTGTGGTTCCTCTCTGAGACGAAGAAGGAACGTTGTGTGCCCCTGTGTGGGGTGAGGAAGCCCATGAGTTGGGTGTGTGGTTCCTCTCTGAGACGAAGATGGAATGTTGTGTACCCCTGTGAGGGGTGAATGAGCCCATGTGATGGATTTACTGTTCTCCTCTGTGTAGAGAGTTGAGATGATGTGATACTTCAGATGATTCTTCTGTGTAACGCAGTGAGAAATAAGATCTGTTGAGTTGGACGTGCCTGCGGTTGAGCACAGGTGAACGTAATCCCTGACAGAGCACTAGTGAGTGTGGTTCTCCTGTGAGACACAGTGAGATAGAGATGTGGACATCCCTGTGGTTGAACACAGATGGATGTGCACCTAGTGGCTGAGCACTAGTGGGTGTATGAGATTCCTTGCTATATTGTTCAAGAGTTAGACTTACCTGTAACCCTATTTGTGATGTAAAGGGTACAGGTCGGCCCCACCATAAAGTGAAAGATAATTAATGTAAAAGATAATTAATATGGTAATTATTAATTATATTGTGAGTTATTGAGGTCGGCCTTGTTGTGCCAATAGACACCACTGTTGATAGGTTCAATTTAATATAAGTAAAGGTAAATTCCCCATTGAGGAATCATATCACAAGTGTGAGTTTGGAAATTTCAACAAGTACTTACTTCTTGGGAAAAGTGCACACCTCTCTTAGGCACTAGTCTTCTAGGGTTTGTGAGCACCCTTTTGTGTGCTAGTCTTTTATGGTGGTGGAGGTCTTTCTCTTGAAGAATATAACAAAGGATTGGCTGGGTTTTCTTCCCTTGTTGAGAAGGGTTTCCCAGGATACTTCTTGTGTACTTGTGCATGGTGTTTCTTCTTGTGATCTTGGTTGCTGCAACAAATTATCTATGGTTTAAGTAAAATGCTAAAAATGGAATGAACTTCATGCTTAAGCTTAACTTATTAAAAAATGAACATGGTATCAGAGCATAGGTCTTGACGAACCCATTGCACAAGCATCTACCCGTCATCCTCTCATTTTTGCAGAACTGTATGGCCATCCTAGGGTTTCCAGAAAATCCGTATGACTCCCTTTTTTGAGGTGTTCTAGCCCTTAATACTTGGACATTGGGGCTAATTTTGGCATAGGAGAGTACGATCTCCCTCAACGCACCTCCAGAGACTCTCAGAGTGAAATTCCAAGCATTTTGAAATTTTGGCCCAAGGGTTTCTAGGGTTCCGCAATTTTCTGTAGAATTTTGGCTTTAAGGTTTCTGTGGCTCATTGAAGGAACCTTTTCAGCTCACCAGTATTCCTGTGACATTCTTAAAGCTTATTGTTGGCAATCATAAGCCCAACAAAACCTGAAAGTGTTAGCCTAGCCTAGCCATTAGGTTTTCTAAGTCCAGTTGGCGAGAGTTTGTGAAGAAATCCAAAAATATGAAGAACAAGACCTTAGTGGAAGATAGGCTTGATGGATCAAGCAACTTCAGCGCCTGGAAGTCAAGGCTTCAGGTCACCCTTGAAGAAGATGATCTTTTGAGTGTGATACAAAAGACTTTACCAGAGACAACTACCGATGAAGAGAAGGAAATAAGAAGGGAAGAAGATGTTAAGGCAAGGAAAATAATTATCTACTCAGTAAGAGATCATCTCCTACCTCGTATTGCCAACCCAAAGACAACTTTTGAAATGTATGAAGCATTGAAATAAATGTTTGAAAGTGACAACACCCTCAGAGCCCTTACCTTAAAAGGCCAACTTCAAAGTACCCAAATGACAAAAGGTGATACGGTTGCTACTTTCTTTATGAAGATATCAGAGATCAAAGAACAACTAGGTGCCATTGGAGAAATCATGTTTGGCATAGAACTTGTCTTATCTACTCTCAACAAATCTTCCAAAACACTGGGAACCTTTTCGTCAAAGCATCAGTGGAAGAGAAAAGTTACCAACCTTTGATCGTCTATGGACAGACTGCACTCAAGAAGAACTTAGAGTTAGAAATAGAGGAGTGGAAGACTCCCCTAATGACAACCATGCTCTTGCACTTCATACAAAGAAAGGAGGAAGATTCAAAAGAAACTTCAGACAAACATTCAGAGATGTGAAGTCTCCATCAGCCTCAGGTCGTAATCAGAGGAGATGTTTCAGAGATTCAGTGCTTCAGATGTGACAAATATGGGCACTATGCAAGAAATTATCCAACCAGGAAGAAAGGAGGACAATATGCTTCCATTGCTGACATTGATCTAGACCCACCTCAAAAGGATGAATATAAGAGAGAGGAGAAGTACTTTCTCTAAACCAAATACAAAATTGAGCATGACCGCAGACCCAGTTAAATTGTTTGATCATTAAAACTATAGTTGATTGCATTCTTAATAAGTGAAGGGTATTATCTCTAGTGTGGGAGCCCTCATGACTTGGACCATTATCCTTGGTACAAGAGTCCAAACCTTATTGATTGATTATTATGCTAGTCAAGAAAAACACCTGAAGACATAAAAGATCTAACAAACAAGTAAAAGAAGACATCCATCCTTCAAACTTTAGAGAAAGCTACTTAAATCAGAGGGAGTCAAACAAAATGAAAAGAAGGAAGACAATACCTTTTCCCCCTTTAGCAGTTCAGAGGGAGACAAACATTATTCTAGCTGATCCAGTTGCTCCAGTTGATATGCCTAGAGATATTGCGGTAGGGCATAAAAGGTCTGCCTAGGCTCGACAAAACTTTGCAGAAGGCAGAGGAACATACAAGCCCCTCAAGGCACATCCCGAGAAAGCAAAAGAGATTTTCGGGCTACCCTTCAACCATGAGCCACTTCATTGATTTTGAGGCTCCTTGTCATGGAGAAGCGACATGTGAATAGGTATGGCAAGATGCCATGACAGAAGCATACCAATCTATCTTAAAGAATGATGTATGAGATATTGTTCCAAGACCAGAAGGGAAGTCTATGGTGACTTCCAAGTGGATCTATAAGATCAAGCATGCAGCTGATGGAAGTGTCGAGAAATACAAAGCGAGATCTGTAGCCAGAGGATTCCCACAAACAGAGGGACTTGTCTATGATGAGACACCTGATCCAATAAACCTGTTATACTTCCATCTGTACTACCATCCATGAGTTGGAAACTACATCAGATGGATGGATTTTTGATGAGTTTGGGTTTCAACAAGGGTGTTGCTAACCTATATTATTACATTGTTGGTGACGAGAGCCTGATTTTGATGACTTATTTAGGAAGTTGTGTTGTTGGATACAGACAAGCTTTGACTTCTGATTTTGAGATAAAAGGATCCAGGTATGATGCACTACTTCTTGGGACAAGAAGTATGACAAAGGATTGATGAGATTTTTTTCCCGAGTCAAGGAAAATATACAGTGGGGATATTAAACAAGTTCAGCATGACTAAATGCAAATCCATGCCTACACTGATGGTGATGGATTTGAAGAAAATGAATGATGATGATTCAGACGAGATTGATCCTTAACTGATTGGATCACTGATGTATTTGGTTAAACACTAAACTCGATACATGCTATGCAGTGAATGAACTTAGCCAATTCATGAGTCAGTTGAGACAGACTCACTGGACATCAACAAAACATGTATTGAGATATCTACAAGGCATAGCTGGATATGGCATGAGATATGCCTCCATTGTAGACTTGAGTTTGCAAGGATATGCAGATTGGACATAAAGTACAATGGACCAGAAGA
>ML794797.1:117454-145820 GCA_009831015.1 Picea engelmannii
TTGAATGGAAAGATTGAACATGAGGTCTTTGTGGAACAACTAGATGGTTTTGTACTGCATAAAAAAGACACTCATGTATGCAAGCTAAGGAAGGCCTTGCATGGTCTTAAGCAGGCTTCTAGAGTTTGGTATGACAAGATTGATGGCTTTCTTAAAAGCGTGGGCTTTCAGAAATGTGATGTTGATGCGAATTTGTACTTCAAGGTAACATGGAACTAGCCTATTATATTAATTTTGTATGTTGATGATCTCTTTTTAACAGGGGATGAAGGGCTAATAGCCTAGTGTAAGAGGGAGCTGATCTCAAAATTTGAGATGAAAGACTTAGGCTTGATGCATTACTTCCTAGGATTGGAAGTGTGGCAAAGACGGGGAGAGATATTTCTGACACAAGGTAAATACACAGTGGATATGTTAAAGAGGTTTGGTATGATGGATTGTAAATCCATGTATACTCCGATGATTACCAACCTGAGGAAGTTGCATGATTTTGATACATGTTTAGATTTGGCGGATCCTGCCATTTATGGGCAACTGATTGGATCATTGATGTATATGATCCATACCAGGCCAGATATATGCTATGCAATGATTGTAATGAGCTAGTTCATGGTTGAACCGAGACAAAGACACTGGGTGGAAACAAAGCACATCTTGAGATATCTAAGAGGGACCATTACCTATGGTATGGGATATACATCCAGTGGTGGTTGGTTTCTTCATGGGTATGCAGATGTTGACTGGGCAGGAAGCCCAGTGGACTGGAAAATAACTTCTGGATACTGCTTCAGTTTATGATCCACTATGATCTCATGGTCAAGCAGGAAACATGGATCCATTGCACAAAGTACAACAGAGGCTGATTACATTACAACATGTGATGCTAGCAAGGAAGCAATATGGCTCAAAAAATTGGTTTATGGGTTGTTTGATGACAAGTTAGAGGCTACGGTGGTTCACTGTGATGATCAAAATTGCATAAAACTGACAAAGAACCCGATATTTCACAATAGGTCAAAGCATATTGACATGAAATACCATTTCATTAGAGACATGGTCCAGAGAAAAATTGTAAAGCTATAGTATATAGCCACGAGCGAGCAAGTAGCTGATATCTTGATCAAGCCATTTCCCTTGAGATAGTTTGTGCAGCTGCGAGGCAAGCTTGGTGTGGCTGAGAATAGCTCCCTCGCGGAGAGGGAGTGTTAAATTTGGCAGCATCGACAATCATTCTCCAATGAGAGGCCATGTGGGTCACCTTGAGGCTAGCCAAGGAGATTTGGAGAATCAACCAGTGTTGTGAGGTATTGACAAAAGTCGGGGGGAACGTACAACCTCTGTGAGTCAAACCAAAAGTCAAGACGAACGAGATGCTATATGATCTTGTGAGTCTATCCAAGTGAAAGGAAGAAGCCTTGTAAGTCTAAGATAAAAGTCAAGATGCAAGTCTAATGCAAAAGTCAGGGGGAGTGTACAACCTCTATGATCATAGACAATCTAGTGCAAAAGTTAGGGGGAATGTACAATCTCTGTGAACATAGACATACTAGTACAAAAGTCAGGGGGAATGTACAACCTCTGTGAGCCATGAGCAAAAGTCAAGGCATCTAGCAAAAGTTAGGTTGAATGTATAATTCCTATGAGCTAGAAACAAACAATCTTCCTTATGCAAATAATGTAAATTTATTGATCTAGTCCGTTGGCATGTGTAACCTTATCCACTATGAGAAGAAAGTTGAGTTGAATGTCTAATTCAAGTTGCCTAACTTAAGTTGTAAATGTCAAGTTGCATGCATGCATGTTAGAGTTGCATGCATGCATGTCAGAGTTGCATGTCAGAGTTGCATGCATGCATGTCGGAGTTGCATGCATGTCAAGTCACATGTCGAGTTGCATTGCATGCATGTCAAGTCACATGTTGAGTTGCATTGCATGCATGTCTAGTTGCATTTTGAGTTGCATGTCGAGTTGGCATGTCAAGTTGCATGTCGAGTTGCATGTTGAGTTGGCATGTATAAGCCAAGTCTCAAGGGCGAGTTGTCATGCAAAGTTTAGTCAAGTTACAATTCGAGTTGTAAAGACATGCATGCTCTTCCTAATTCGAGTTCACTCTCCTGTGCCCTATGTATACAAAGTTCGACCCCTCTTTCTTATTCACTTGTTATGCGGCGCAAGAGTGAAGTAGACAGGGCAATGAAGGAGTCTAGTACTGTTGTTTATTGTGTTACACAATGAACAAGAGAGGGAAACATTGTTTGTTATTCTACACAGTGGGTAAGGGACAATGAATAATGTTGTTTTTTTATCAGCAGTAAAAGACAATGAATAGCGCTGGTTTTTATCAGAAGTAAAAGACAATGAAGTGGGTAAAGGACTGTGAATAAGTGCTAGTTTATATCAGCTGTAAAAGACAACAATAGTGTTGGTTTATATCAACGGTAAAGGACATTAAAGTTTTTGTTTGTTTGTTGGTCACACAGTCAGGTACTTTTAATGGTGGTTCATTGTACATGATCTTACATATTACTTGTATTAAAGGAAGATTGTTTGCTGGGGTTTTTCTCCTTGTATAGGGTTTCCCCAGGGTATATGTGTTGTTGATGTGCATGCTTGTGGATCTACATGGTTATTGCTATTCAATTATGATTATGTTTTGTTGAATTGTATTAAGATGGAATCAAAGTGTTGAAGAAATTAAAGAAATAATCTGCATATTAAATCAAACTCAATAATTTAACACTCTCATCTCTTGATTGCCCCTTTTCTTTATAGCCATCATATTTAATGGGCTATCTTGGAAGGCCAACTATCATAATGATTCATTTTCATCTTCGAGGGTAGAAGAATTATGAACTATTCACTCAATTTTTCCAAAACAATGAAAATGCTTATTATAAAGTTTACAAAAGAGATTTAATTAAGATCCAATTTAGATTAACTTTGTTCATAACATCTATGATTTATGTTTTATTTGAAAGAGGGAGAGATTTTGCACTGCAATAGAAAAATTACTTGATATACCAAATCACTGCACATGGGATAGAGCATAATGTCTTTCTACTCTAATAGTGGGATGAAGTTTGGCTTTTGATTTTTGCCACCAGGGGTTAGAGCATAATGTCTTTCTATTCTAATAGTGGGCTAAAGTTCTGCTTTTGATTTTTGCCACCATAATATTAAGCAAAACAAACTTAATGCCCTTACAACACGTGAACCAATGGTTGGAGTAGAAAGCCCTTGTTAGTCCACAACATAACATATAATTTTAAATAAAAACATTTTCAAATTGCAACTAGCCATATTGGCCTATTCCTTGCATTGGATGAAGATAGAGCTATCCTTGAATATCTCAATCAATGTCTACTTGTCCTTTTCTCTTTTGCAGTGTCCTCCAATTGCCCTACTCTATGAGTTAACATTTATAATTCTTCGAAGAGAGCTTTCCATGCACATTTCATTTTTATCCCACACTAGTATTCTCACCCCAAGTTCTGCAAGCACTTCATGGATTTCTTTCTTCATCTTAGTTACAAAGATAAAAAAATTATTCCTTGGCCCAAAGTGGCTATGATGTTGAATAGCCCTTCCCTTGTCTCCTCTTACGACTCCTCTGCCCCGTTGTACCCCTAAGCATATGTCTCCTTGTTGGGGTGTATATTTTGGCTCCCCTTTAACTTTAGCTCGCAGAGTCCTAATCTCTCCCATTATGGGGGGCTTGGCAACTCACCCTTGCTCTCGTGTCCTTGGTCTCCTCGTATGAGGCTATGAGCATCCTCATAGAGTAGATCCAATCATCTCTCTTTTATACCTCCCTAACTTCCTTCCTATCACCCTTTTGTTTTATGTTTTTCATCTGCAACTTTTTAACAACTTTGTTTGGGGAGAAGTTAGTTTGCAGTGATTACCCTTCTTCTCCTCCCACAACTACTTCATCGCTCTAGCCTAGTTCGACCTTTTAACCTCCTGATTTCATTTGCATTTGCCACTTTTTGCCATGATGGCATATTATTGAAATCAATAATGTGGGGTGGTGGTCCACTTTTGCCTTTTGTAGAATGAGTTCGAAGCGTATTTTTAATCGAATGTATTAAAATGCCATTGATAAATCAACAAATTTATAATTTTTTCCAATTCTCCCCCCACTCCCATTGTTAGGAAATCACATACCAAGGTACATATAATTAATTTTTTGAAAACAACTTTTTTAATTACATAACAAGATACATATAATTAAATTTTTGAAAACAACTTTTTTAATTTCATAACAAGATACATATAATTAAATTTTTGAAAATAATTTTAATTAAATTTTTGAAAATAATTTTTGAAAACAACTTTTTTAATTATATAACAAGATACATATGATTAAATTTTTGAAAACAACTTTTTTAATTACATAACAAGATACATATAATTAAATTTTGAAAATAATTTTAATTAAATTTTTGAAAATAACTTTTTTAATTAATAATTTCAGTGATTACTTAATAATACAAAATTGATAGCAAAGTTAATAATAACTAAAAGTTGTACAATTAAATTCTAGTTATTATCACAATTTCAATGAAATATCTACAAGGATGTTTGTAGGAGCTCAAGAGGATGGTGCTTATGCTCAACAACTTGGCTTTGCATGGATAAAAGATTGAAATAATTGTTATTGTTAAAGACATACACACTATTGCCGAGACATACACATGAGAAGCTCTTTGAAAACAAGATGAAGAATGCCAAAAGTTATTGATATGTTAGTGGACAAATGTTGTTTTATGTTGAACCCTGCAACTATTTCTGACATGTGAAATCACTAATCACTATTTTCCCTCCACAAGTAAATATTAATTATTTTTATTGGAATGAAAATTGTTGTTTAGTGGATGAGACAAAGATGTTATGATTCTAAAGATCATGGTTCGAATTCCAATAAACATAACAATGTAAACTAAGGTACTAGTAGAGTTTGAGGATGATATATAGCATTTATTTAATTTTTTTTTACATATTTTATGTTTGTTATTTGTCAATTCATTTTAAATAAATTGAATTGTATATTACCTTAAACTATGATCTTTAAAATATAACATGATTCAACTTCATTTGATTAATTCTTTTACGCTTTTTTGGTTGTCTGATTTTTTTTTAATTTCTATCCATTCATAACAATATTTAAAAATATTTATTGAGAATTTGTTTTCTTTATATTTTATATAAAATTATTTAAAATTTGAAATACATGTTACATAGTATTTATATTTCATTTTGTTAGGAGGTAGAAGAGCCAAAAAAAAGTTTGGAACATTACTTCCAAAACACAATAAAACAAAATAAGTAAATCATGTTTTTCAATTTAATGAAATTTAAAGTACAATTCATTTTGTTAAAAGGTAATTGAGAAAATTGTGGAGGCATTTAGTGATTAAGAACAATAGGTAAATCATGATTTCCAATTTAATGGAATTCAATCTTTAACATTATTTATTGTTTTTATTAAGCAAATAATTTTATTAGTGATTTCTTCTTTTTATTTAAAAAATCATGCACAAATGTATACCATTTTATTGTTATTTATTTATTTCTTATATATGTAATGAATTTTGGATTAAACATTATGTATTTTTAGGGTTTATGTTTTATTTTGGGGCAAATTTAAATGATATATGGGAAAATGAATTGTTTTTTGTCACCAAGGTAATATTCTACTTAGCTCGTGTGAAAATTAATAGTTTTTATTTTAAAGTTTTTAGGTTTGTGTGGTGAGAGTGGTTATTAGAAATGCCTTAGAAATCCACAGTAGATATAGTTATTAGAAATGCTTCGGAAATCCACAATAAATATCTTTATATTGTCAACATTATCTTCATATTGTTAAGGTTTCGAAAAACATACAAGACAAAATAAACTAAAGAAAAACAAAAATTAAGTTGAATAAGAAAATGGAACCTAAAGAATGGTAATGATAAATGTTATCACTCCAGGAAACTCTTCTAGGTTGTATCTCAAAGATGCTTGGTAACTTAACTATTCTTGCAATGGTTCACTCAATGATTTATGTGGGGTTGGATCAAGATGAATATCTAACTTACTGGATTGTATACTCAAGACTGTCTAATCTTATTCAAACAGTGCAAGGCCTTCAAGAGCTATTATCAGATAGGTAGTGTATCAAATAGAATAGAAACTAATCACCTCAACCGGAACACACACACACACACACACACACACACACACACACACACATATAAAACAATAAATATGATGGGTCAAAGGACTAGTATGATTACTTATGATCCTTTGCTCACTAATCAAATGGTGAGATGACAGTCACCTATGGACTATGTAAACACAGACAGAACAGAGTTCAACTCATAAGCATAAGCAGAAAGGGAAAAAAAGATTCGACAATATCAATGAAAGAAGCTTGCAGGCTGAATATATTATAGAAAGGGTCTCTATTACAAATGCAACATAGTTTATAACTCAAAATCGAACCTCCCTCAGCCTCCAAGACTGAACCTCCCTCAATACTTAGAAAGTGTAGGCTTTATAGCCTTTACATGAAAGTTCAAGATCCTATAATATTGGATCTGAATATATTAATAATAGAAAGTCAAAACAAATTCATGAAAATAGGAAAAGATCCTATTTCATAGGTCAACATCTTATCTCCAATGATCTTCAAAGTCTTTAACATCTGTAGTAGATCTTCATAAGCTAGTAGATAATTTGAATTTGCCACCTTTGTCTAAACGACAGTGTTTTGCCAAAATTAGGTAGCAAACTCAATCTTCTCCTCTTGCTGGCATCCTTTAAAACTAGAACAGAAACCCAATAATGATGTCATTAATTATTATCTATCATTAGAAACCATCCTCAAGGTATTTGGATAAGAAAAACTTGGATCTGTGCGAAAACAATGCCTCTCTGCCCTGTCTGTGCTTTCGGTGGCCAAGAGATGCAAAATCCGAGCCTGTTAGCCACCGAAAGCTGCGGCTAATGAATAGTTGAAATGTTCGCTTAAGCCACCGAAAATTATGGAAATATTCCTCTCAAAGATTCACCTATATCTCTCAAATAAAAATATATTGTGGAAAAGTGAGAGAGGTTTTTGTAGATCGGTTTGTTGTGAGCAAAAACCCCTCTCAGTTCTTTGAGATTTGTTTTCATTTGCCTGTGATCTTCATTTCAAAAACATGTGTCAAACAGGGAAATTTAGAGATCCGAAAAGTAGGGCTCAGAGATGAATTCAATTCTCCCAATCTATGAGACCTGTAAGAAAATTGAGAGAGGTTATTGGTCTTTGACATGTTAGGCACAAAAGCCTCCGATCGTTTCTCAAAATGATCTTCCAGTTGTTCAAAATCATCATTTGAAAATGATGACTCGACCTAGTAAAAATGCAGAAGTTTTATGCTTTCGGTGGCTAGGAGAGCCTCGAATTTCACGTTTAAGATGCCAAAAGCTAGGCTTTCGGTGGTTTAGAAGCCCTTTTGGAAAGACGTTTATCCATTGAAACCTGAGTTTTGACCTTTTTGAAGAAAAAACAAAATCCATTGTTTTTCAAACTTTATTACTGACATAAGGCTCTCAAAAATGAATCTTAAAAAATTTAGAAAAGTATTTTTCAATGACCTCCTATCACTTAAAATTAACAAATTTGACTATGTCATTTGAGGAGATAACATCTGGCTCCAACTGGGATGGATATCTCCCTGCGAGGTTTCCAAGAACCTAGTAGTTCCAGTCGTCTTTACCATTGGGCTATGGAGTCATTTGGCCTTTAGAACTGATCCCCTGCAAACCTGCAGCCTACATGTAACCTTCCTGTAGCCTGCTCTGTTTATTCATGAAATCAATCAATTGAAAATGACTGCTTGCTCGTAAAACGAGCTTATTCTCCTACTCCTACTCTAACCGAATCTATATTCGGGTTAGGCAAAGGCTGATTTCCATAACAACCATCCAAGTAATTTTAATACTGAAGAAATCTCATCTTTATCACTGATCAACAAATAATGTTTGACACGAAACAACAGTGATAAGAAGTCTTTCAAGAAAACATACTTACCCAGAAACACTGGCAAGCTAAATAAATGTGAAACTTTCAAAATTTCTGAAAAGTATAACTCCATGAATGCTGCCACCGAATCCTTGAAAAGAAGATGAGAAACATGCTGCTCCTCGGGAAACAACTGCACATCTATGGAAACTTGTTGCTCAACCATGGCTGTTCCTCTACAGGAAGACTGATCATCTTCTTGTCCTTTTCGTTTCTCAAAATGATCTTCCAACCGCTCAAAATCATCATTTGAAAATGATGACTCAACCTAGTAAAAATGCATAACTTTTATGCTTTCGGTGGCTAGGAGAGCCTTGAATTTCGCGTTTAAGCTGTCGAAAGCTAGGCTTTTGGTGGTTTAGAAGCCCTTTTGGAAAGACGCTTATCCACTGAAACCTGAGTTTTGACTTTTTTGAAGAAAAAACAAAATCCAATGTTTTTCAAACTTTATTACAGACATAAGGCTCTAAAAAATGAACCTTAAAAAATTTCGAAAAGTATTTTTCAATGATCTCTTATCACTTAAAATTAACAAATTTGACTATGTCATTTGAGGAGATAACATCTGGCTCCAACTGGGATGGATAACTCCCTGTGAGGTTTCCAAGAACCTAGTAGTTCCAGTCGTCTTTACCATTGGGCTATGGAGTCATTTGGCCTTTAGCACTGATCCCCTGCAAACCTGTAGCCTACATGTAACCTGCCTGTAGCATGCTCTATTTATTCATGAAATAAATCAACTGAAAATGACTGCTTGCTCGTAAAATGAGCTTATTCCCCTACTCCTACTCTAACCGGATCTGCATTCGGGTTAGGTAAACGTTGATTTCCATAACAACCATCCAAGTAATTTTAATACTGAAGAAATCTCATCTTTATCACTGATCAACAAATAATGTTTGACATGAAACAACAGTGATAAGAAGTCTTTCAGGAAAACATACTTACCCAGAAACACTGGCAAGCTAAAGAAATGTGAAACTTTCAAAATTTCTGGAAAGTATAACTCCATGAATGCTGCCACCGAATCCTTGAAAAGAAGATGAGAAACATGCTGCTCCTCGAGAAACCGCTGCACATCTATGGCAGCCTCTTGCTCAACCATGGCTATTCCTCTACAGGAAGATTGATCATCTTCTTGTCCTTTGTGTTTCTCAAAATGATCTTCCAGTCGCTCAAAATCATCATTTGAAAAGGATGACTCAACCCAGTAAAAACACATAATTTTTGTGCTTTTGGTGGTAAGGAGAGCCTCAAATTTCATGTTTAAGCTGCCAAAAGCTAGGCTTTCAGTGGTTTAGAAGCTCTTTTGGAAAGACGCTTATCCACCGAAACCCGAGTTTTGACTTTTTTGAAGAAAAAACAAAATCCAATGTTTTTCAAACTTTATTACAGACATAAGGCTCTAAAAAATGAACCTTAAAAAATTTAGAAAAGTATTTTTCAATGACCTCTTATCACTTAAAATTAACAAATTTGACTATGTCATTTGAAGAGATAACATCTGGCTCCATCTGGGCTGGATACCTCCCTGCGAGGTTTCCAAGAACCTAGTAGTTCCAGTCGTCTTTACCATTGGGCTATGGAATCATTTGGCCTTTAGAAATGATCCCCTGCAAACCTGTAGCCTACATGTAACCTGCTTGTAGCCTGCTCTGTTTATTTATGAAATCAATCAACTGAAAATGACTGCTTGCTTGTAAAACGAGCTTATTCCCCTACTCCTACTCTAACCAGATCTGCATTCGGGTTAGGTAAAGGCTGATTTCCATAACAACCATCCAAGTAATTTTAATACTGAAGAAATCTCATCTTTATCACTGATCAACAAATAATGTTTGACATGAAACAACAATGATAAGAAGTCTTTCAGGGAAACATACTTACCTAGAAACACTGGCAAGCAAAAGAAATGTGAAACTTTCAAAATTTCTGAAAAGTATAACTCCATGAATGTTGCCACCGAATCCTTGAAAAGAAGATGAGAAACATGCTGCTCCTTGGGAAACAACTGCACATCTATGGCAGCTTCTTGCTCAACCATGACTGTTCCTCTACATGAAGACTGATCATCTTCTTGTCCTTTCCGTTTCTCAAAATGATCTTCCAGTCGCTCAAAATCATCATTTGAAAATGATGACTCAACCCAGTAAAAACGCAGAATTTTTGTGCTTTCAGTGGTTAGGAGAGCCTCAAATTTCGCATTTAAGCTGTCGAAAGCTAGGCTTTCGGTGGTTTAGAATCCCTTTTGGAAAGGCGCTTATCCATCGAAACCCGAGTTTTGACTTTTTTGAAGAAAAAACAAAATCCAATGTTTTTCAAACTTTATTACAGACATAAGGCTCTCAAAAATGAACCTTAAAAAATTTAGAAAAGTATTTTTCAATGACCTCCTATCACTTAAAATTAACAAATTTGACTATGTCATTTGAGGAGATAACATCTGGCTCCAACTGGGATGGATACCTCCCTATGAGGTTTCCAAGAACCTAGTAGTTCCAGTCGTTTTTACCATTGGGCTATGGAGTCATTTGGCCTTTAGAACTGATCCCCTGCAAACCTGTAGCCTACATGTAACCTGCCTGTAGCCTGCTCTGTTTATTCATGAAATCAATCAATTGAAAATGACTGCTTTCTCGTAAAATGAGCTTATTCCCCTACTCCTACTCTAACCGGATCTGCATTTGGGTTAGGTGAAGGCTGATTTCCATAACAACCATCCAAGTAATTTTAATACTGAAGAAATCTCATCTTTATCACTGATCAACAAATAATGTTTGACATGAAACAATAGTGATAATAAGTCTTTCTGGAAAACATACTTACCCAAAAACACTGGCAAGCTAAAGAAATGTGAAACTTTCATAATTTCTGAAAAGTATAACTCCATGAATGTTGCCACTGAATCCTTGAAAAGAAGATGAGAAACATGCTGCTCCTCGGGAAACAACTGCACATCTATGGCAACGTCTTGTTCAGCCATGGCTGTTCCTCTACAGGAAGACTGATCATCTTCTTGTCCTTTTGAGATCAACTTGTGATCATCAAAAACTACAATTTCCTCATCAGAATAATGTTCACAAGAGGATAACGAAACATGGTTTACATCAAATGGATTAGGATCAACGAAGAACATATAATTTCCTATGTAATAATTAGTTATCATAGGCTCTTCCTGATTTGCAAACTGATCATAAACTTCACATGTATACCCGTCTCTAGAATACTCTGCATATACTAAAGAATCTGATTCTGAATCTGAAATATACTCACTTTCAGGCTGTTGTTCCATATTTGTTTCACACTCACTGCTTTCTTTCTCTGAATTTGAGATAAAATGACATGCTTGCTGCTGTTCCAAAACTGGTTCACATTCATTACCTTCCTGCTCAACTTCTGAAACATACTGACATCTTGTCTGCTGACATTTTGCTTGCTTAGGTGCTTGCAGATTTTCAAAGTAAACCCACTCTCTGATCTTCCTGGAAGCATGGATGTTCTCCTCTACCTCTTGAGCATCTTCAAACAAGCTCCTTAAGGATGAAGACTTTCGTTCTAGCAGAAGAAGGGCAAGTTCTAAATGCAAACTCATAACGTAATATATCATGGCAACTGTCTTTGTAAGCTGTATCTCTAAAGGCATGTCATGATAGCTGCTGTAAAACCTTCGATTGAAAACAAACAAAGCTTCACCCTGCTCTCTTTTCAAAGCATAAAAATCAGCAAGGTATGAATCTAGTGATTTTCACTCACCCCAATACTTCAAGAAAACATTAGAGAACTCGATCCAAGAGCCAATAGAGTCGACTCTCAGACCCTTAAACCATGCAACAACATCTCTGATCAAAGACTTGGAGAAAAATCTCATGATTGCATCTTCATGAACAATCTCAAATCGCTCAACAAAATCCTCAAAGGATTCCAAGTGCCTCTTAACTGAAACTTGATTTCCTCCAGAAAATTGGGGAAGATCTCCATAACAGTCCAGAGGGTAAGGATTAAGAAGATAGGGCAGCCTTAAGGGTTTGAACATCTTCATCCTGATCTTAATTTGAAAAGCAGTAGGCTGATTATGAGAGCTAACATGTTGATGACAAGGTTCAACAGTAATGCCACAAGGTGCTGAGCTATGGGCAGGGCTTGAATCAGTTCTGACCTCTGTATGGTTACATGGCTGATCAGATTCAAGAGAGATTTGAATACGATGATCGTCTTTATGAACGGGCTGAGGTATAGACACTGAATCAACATCTACAATATAAGCAATATGCAGATCTTCTTCTTCTATAGATGGATTTGAAATTTAGCTTCTTCATCTTCTATAGATGGATTTGAAATTTAGCTTCTTCTATAGATGGATTTGAAATTTAGCAATATACAAGAAGGAAGATGATTTTCTGAATATACAAAACATAAAATGATTCTTTTTACATGTGAAGGGAAAAGCATGAAAGAGCTGATAAAGAAAAACAACAGTTCATGAAGCAAACTAATGAACTGATACCTGGATTTGAAATTTAGCTTCTTCATCTTCTGTTAGCTAGATCCTTCCCAGTGGAGTCTTATTAAACTCAGATGGATCAGGTAAATAGAAGGTTTTGTAAATCTTCCCTAGCAGCAGGGTTAAATTTTCTTCTCCTTTTACAAACAAGTCTTGGATAATAGACTCTACTACAGACAAATTAGTATGAGTATAAGAGTAGAGTTTTTCTGGTTTTGTTTGTAAAGAAATCAGAGAAGAGGAGCAGTCCTCTTCCAAGGTAGATTGTACAACCTCTTTCTCTAAATTATGTACAAAAATATGCTCAGAAATAAGATCTATAACAACATAATCTATTGAAGGCTCATCACTTTTCAAAATTTCTGATTTTCTTACAATTTTTTGAGAATAGGAAGCTTCAACAGAAGTAGACTTAAAGGAATGTTTTCTAGGTACAGATAAAGAAGCGGTACCTCTTGAGATACCTGATCTAGATGTCCTTGCTGCTTTGGAAGTTTGTCTTTGCAAAGATCTCCCTCTTTTGGTGATCTTCTCTGGATCTGAAACAGGTGTTGTAAGTGGCGTTTCTGGATTTTCTCTAGTATGAGCTCTCTTTGAAGCCACCTTGAAACCGTGGAGTCACCAGATAGATAATTACAACCAACTGATATGTCCAATCTTTGTCTATCATCAAAGATGGACCTATGTCGTTTTCCAAGGAAGCTGAGCTTCAATCTCCTCTCCTCGACAACAACGCCAATTTGTTATCACTCCAGGAAACTCTTCTAGGTTGTATCTCAAAGATGCATGGTAACTTAACTATTCTTGTAATGGTTCACTTAATGATGTATGTGGGGTTGGATCAAGATGAATATCTAACTTACTGGATTGTATACTCAATATTGTCTAATCTTATTCAAACAGTGCAAGGCCTTCAAGAGCTATTATCAGATAGGTAGTGTATCAAATAGAACATAAACTAATCACGTCAACCAGAACATATGTATATATAAAACAATAAATATGATGGGTCAAGAGACTAGTATGATTACTTATGATCCTTTGCTCACTAATCAGATGGTGAGATGACAGTCACCTATGGACTATGTAAACATAGACAAAGAGCAGAGTTCAACTCATAAGCATAAGTAGAAAGGGAAAATAAGATCTGACAATATCAATGAAAGAAGTTTGCAGGCTGAATATATTATAGAAAGGGTCTCTATTACAAATGCAACATAGTTTAGAACTCAAAATCGAACCTCCCTCAGCCTCCAAGACTGAACCACCCTCAATACTTAGAAAGTGTAGGCTTTATAGCCTTTACATGAAAGTTCAAGATCCTATAAAACTAGATCTGAATATACTAATAATAGAAAGTCAAAACAAATTCATGAAAATAAGAAAAGATCATATTTCATAGGTCAACATCTTATCTCCAATGATCTTCAAAGTCTTCAAAGTCTTTGACAACTGTAGTAGATCTTCATAAGCTGGTAGATAATTCGAATTTTCCACCTTTGTATAAAAGATAGTGTTTTGCCAAAATTAGGTAGCAAACTCAATCTTCTCCTCTTGCTGGCATCCTTTAAAACTGGAACATAAACCCAATAATGATGTCATTAATTATTATCTATCATTAGAAACCGTCCTCAAGGTATTTGGGTAATAAAAACTTGAATCTGTGCGAAAACAATGCCTCTCTGCCCTATCTGTTCTTTTGGTGGCTAAGAGAGGCAAAATCCGAGCCTGTTAGCCATCGAAAGCTCCAGCTAATGAACAGTTGAAATGTTCGCCTAAGCCACCGAAAATTCTGGAAATATTCCTCTCAAATATTCACCTATATCTCTCAAATAAAAATAGATTGTGGAAAACTGAGAGAGGTTTTTGTAGATCGTTTTGTTGTGAGCAAAAACCTCTCTCATTTATTTGAGATTCATTTTCATTTTCCCGTGATATTCATTTCAAAAACATGTGTCAAACAGGGAAATTCCAGGATCCAAAAATTAGGGCTCAGAGATGAATTTGATTCTTCCAATTTGTGACACCTATAGGAAAATTGAGAGAGGTTATTGGTCTTTGACATGTTAGGCACAAAATCCTCTGACCGTTTCTCAAAATGATCTTTCAGTCGCTCAAAATCATCATTTGAAAATGATGACTCAACCTAGTAAAAACGCAGAATTTCTGTGCTTTCGGTGGCTAGGAGAGCCCCGAATTTCGCATCTAAGCTGTCGAAAGCTAGGCTTTCGGTGGCTTAGAATCCCTTTTGGAAAGACGCTTAGCCATCAAAACCTGAGTTTTGACGTTTTTGAAGAAAAAACAAAATCCAATGTTTTTCAAGCTTTATTATAGACACAAGGCTCTCAAAAATGAACCTTAAAAATTTTAGAAAAATATTTTTCAACGACCTCCTATCACCTAAAATTAACAAATTTGACTGTCATTTGAGGAGATAACAATAAAGATAGAAACACATTAAAACAAAGCAATATAAATTAAAAAAAACATAATAAAATATAATAGAGGTAAAACAAAATATGATATAACACTAATAATATCATTACAATACTAATCCAGACAAAACAAACTTAGAGTATACGAATATTAATAGTAAAAATATTATGCACACATAATTATATAAAAATAGAATTAATAATATTGAGAATATATTATTTTATATATTAGATTAATAATAATGTTAGAAGCATATGTTTTTTTCCTCGGAAAAATTCATAATTTCATTATATAATAACAAAATTACATACACTCGGGCCACTCCAACACCGACACCTTCAACCTTCAAGAAGCTTATTTTCTCAGTGCAAGACATAACTCCCTCCCAAAAGAAGCAGTTTGGAAAAAAATCTAGGGTGCAAAGCTTTGGCCAAAAATCAACACCTTCCTTTGGTTAATGATGAACAACAACATCCTTACTTGGGACAATCTAATGAAAAGAGGCTTTATAGGCCCCTCTTGGTGCCATATTTGTTGTAATGAGGAGGAGACTCAGAATCACCTTCTAAATCTTTTCCCCTACAACTTGCAACTTTGGGACCAATGCACCAACATCATGAGAACCTCTCATAAGAATCGATTAGGTATAAGGGAAACAATTGAGGGATGGTGAGATTCAATATTTCAATCTCCCATCCTCAACAGGATTTGGCAGCTTCTACTTGGCTTTGTCCTTTGGCAGATTTGGAAAGAACGAAATTGCAGAATCTTCAAATCATCCTCCTTGAATTGGCAAGAAGTCTGGTCTAAAATCCATTCCAACATTAAAGAAACAATCAACTTACACCCATGGACGGATCAGGATTTGAAATGCCCAACAAATGAGCACATCATTCTCAATACCTGGCAACTCCATCTCTCCCCCTCTCTTTCTGCCCCCTTCCCAGGTAACACTATTAAGTTCAGCCCCTCCCATTGGGAGGCCCTGCAAGAGGGGTATCATAAAATAAACTTCGATAGAGCCTCCAAGGGAAATCCGGGATCCGCAGGTTATGGGGCTGCCATACGCAACAACAAAGGAGAGATCCTCCACATCTTAGCTGGGAACTTGGGTCATAACACTAACAATGCAACTGAGATATGGGGATTTCTCAAAGGTCTTCAAGCAACCAAAGAGCAAGGGCTAAATCTCCTTATAGTAGAAGGCGATTCACAGATAATCGTCAACCTCCTTTCTCATCTCCTAAATGGTGCAGAACTAGAAAAGATCTCCCCAAGTTGGAGACTCATGAATGGGTTGATCAGAATAAAGTCAATTCTTTAGCGACAGTGGGTAATTCTTCCCTCCCACGTCTAAAGAAAAGAAATCAAGTGGCAGATATGTTGGCAAACTTCGGGGTAGACCTGCAGGAAGGAGACTTCTGTTGTTCTCTTGCCTCATGTTCTACTCACCCCTTCGTTGTTGCATGCAGAAACACGACTCTCAACAAGGAACAACCCTCGGATGGGGTGATATCAGAAACGACGAGCAGATGGCCAGACTGGCGGACAACTGGCCACAACTCTCGCCACCTCACGCCAACTCAGCCAACACTTACCTCTACCATTAATCCATGCAATTAAATCCTCGACCGACACACTCCTGCATTCAATTGCACTTGACTTAGTTTAATGATTTGACGCTCCAGCTCGCAGGATCGATAATTGCAATGGGCTGGATGCAGTCCCAGTCCCATCACCTTGCCCGGTTTAGGGGTTTTAGGCCTGATTTCTGGAAAGCCATGACTCATTTGAGCTCTTGGCCTTCCGCGTCTTGGCCTCCTCCTCCAGACTGTCTACTTCCTTGCCTCTGGTTCGAGTTTCCTCCCCTTTCACCATCCTTGGTGCTCTCGGCCTCCCGCGCCTAACACTCATCCTTCAATCATCTTTTGATTTTGGTTTTGGCTCAAACCCTCTCCTTCGCTCAACAGTTGCCTCGAGCTCCACCTCTAGTTTTCGATGTTTCTCCTGATGCCTCGCCTTTGGGGTAAATCTAAACGGGGGGCGGCCTAGTACACAACAAGAGGCAGAGGCTCGAGGGGCCATGGCAAGCATACTCTCCAAAGCTTGCCTTTGGACTTTGCTCGTGCCTCCACCCCGGAGCTTCTCCTTGTCTCAACTCGCGCCACCTCTCCGGACCACCCTCCCGAACGGGCCACTACACCAGAATTACCTCCCTTGTCTTCTCCTTATGTCTGTAGAGTTGAATGGTTCGACAATCATGACAATTCCTTGGGCTTCGCTCCAAAGATCATCCCAAAGCTGCCGTCTCCCCACCAGCCTCCACCTTGCTCTCCTCCACCCTTCGCTCCCCCCATTTCGACAACCCCTCTCTCTTCTTCGTCATCCCCCCTCCCCTCTCTCAACTCCCCCTCCTTGTCGTCTGATTTTCCTCCACCCCCTCCACCCTCATTCGCTTGCACCCGTTTCATTGGGATGGAACCTCTGAAGGACTCTTTGGATTTCATCAAGCGCACAATTAAGGACGTCAATGGCGCCATCAAAGAGATGCATAACAAGGAAGAAGACCAAATTCGTCATGAGGAGCTCTTGATGTCTCTTCTATTGGATCTCCAACAAATTATTTTGAACACAGGTGCTCTAGGGAAGGATACTGTGCAAGACCGAAGGAACGCGCAGAGGCTCTACCCCAGCTCTGGATAGATTCTTATGGCTTAGGTTTCCCAAGTTTTTATGTCTCCAAATAGTATAATTTACAAGTTTTTCGCCCTGCGTGGCTTCTTAGCTCTAGGTGTATACAGTTTTAGCTCCTTTCAGTTTTTTGAATTATGCATGGACAGTCTAGCTTACAGGATTTTGGCCCTACGTGGCATCCTAGATCTAGTATTTTATAGTTTATGCTCTTTACAATTTTTTAAGTTTTTCATGGACACTTTGAACCTTAAGGACCATATGGCAACATTGGTTTCCCACCAGGGCAATGCTGCCGCAGCCTCTTGGGATAACATGACAACTGTAACTTTTGCTGCTTAGCATGATCTAATATATCTTCTAACTTAAAAAAAAACAAAACAAAATTATATACACAGATATGTACAAGCTATATAGACATAACCATGTACATATTCTCCAACAAATAGATTCAAACCAACGGGTGATGCAAAACATGCATCATAGATAGATAACCGATTGTCTAAAAAAATACAGTCCCAAAAAATATCCACCTGTAGTAACCACCGACATTTAAGTCTTTAATATAGTGGGTATCCCACCAACCAACAAATACAATATCAAATATACAAGATGTATCCCAACATAAACAAGAATATTATCCCCACAAATAAAACATAGATGCGAAAATGATCATGAATCCTATCTATCATGAAAGGGTTTGTGGTAGAATCCACGGGTTCCTGTTGATGTATGCTCTTCAATATACCATTGACCAAAGGCTAGCTGCGAGGCTTCTTTGGAAAGCCCATCATCCAATTGGTTCCTCTCCCTGTATATATGAGAAAAAGAGATAGAGTCAAATAAAATTTTAATACAAAGTACATCCTCTAACATCGGAAGCAAATGAGAGACATGACAACCGTGAACCCCAATAGCCCAATTGATGATTACTAAAGAATCACCAAAAACTTGTAGTGATCTGCATCCTTGTTCCATAGAGAAAAGTAAAAGAAGTTTTAATGCCATTAATTCAGAATAGTTGTTTGAGCTAGTCCCCAAACCAACTTTGAGAGTAAATAAATGAGAGTTAGAGAAGTAAAGACAAACGCCCCCTCCAAACATAGACTGATTAGAAGAGGAAGCACCATCGAAGTATCCCCACGGGAGACTAAATTCAGGGATCACCTCCCTAGAGACACAGGGCTGTGCCAAGTCACCACCACCTGAGCTATGAAAAGACAACAAGATCTTAATGCAATTGACTGCCACCCTTTCAGCTGGAATGAATTCATCCTGGAAAATTTGCCTATTTCGAGAGATCCAAACCCCCCAAGCCAGAATAATTGGAAAAACCCGATAATCCACTTGACCCCGACCACAAATCCACGACTGTAAAGATAATTCAAAAGAGTTTCCCTGCCATCTCCAGAGGGTGGGCATCAAAATCCCGAAAAATGCCCATACGTCCCAAACATATGAGCAATGTGAAAAAAGGTGCTCCACCGATTCTAAATGAGATTTGCAGAGAGTGCATTGACCTGAACCAGAGAAGATACATCTTTGTAAATTATCCCAGGTAGGGAATTTGTTTGCCAGAATCGACCAAACCAACAACTTTCCTTTCGCCGGACAAGGCTGTTTCTAGATCTTCTTCCACCACCAGAGGGGGTCTCTTTGATGAAGGTCCACACATAATTTTATATAACTTGCATGAGGAGTATATTCCCCATCCCCAAAACCATCCCAAAGAAATTCATCATCTCTATCAACCAACCGAATGGAGGCATCCCAGAGTGCCTGAGTATATCTATCCCAATGTAAAAGGTCCTCCTCCAGGAGACCAAGCCTGTGCCCCGACAACCAACCTTGATGCCACAAATTTGTTTGTATGGGGTCCCCAACCTGAGCAAGATAATAGAACCCACCTTGAACCAATCTATTTTGAATCCCTGCTGTCAATAAGTGTCCCATATGGCTACCAGGCCACAGATCCATACCAAGATGTACCAATCACCTAGAGCCCACCCGCCAAACCAGACAGTTTCCAATGAGATAAAAAACCTTAATCAAAGCCTTCCAGATAATAGAAATACCCATCGAATATTTGTTTGCATTTCAAATTCAATCAAGAGTAGATAGGGGAGCAATATATTTTTGATAAACTACATGGGTCCAGAGGCTAGTAATTTTAATCAGTTACCAGGAGCTCTTCGCAACAAGTGTTTTTTGAGAAAGAAAAAATATTCTTTAAGCCCCAACCACCCAAGGCCTTTGGTGCAACAATCCGCTCCCAACGAACCCAGGGAATTTTTTTTTTGTCCTTGTTTCTGTTGATTAATGTTGGTTGTCATTGATGTCAACCCTTGAAGAAATCCCCGTAGCACAAAGGTTTGGGTAATGGACCCAAGATTGTTTGATGTAAAGATGACTCATTATTGTATTGTCATGGTTGATAATAAGTAAATATGGATGAACTCCAAAGTGGTCCCCTTATGGTGAAATACCTCACGGGAAGACGCTTTGCGGAGTAAGGGAGCCCATGATTAATTGTGGAATAATGAGATGAAGGACAATGAATTTGTCAGGGAAACTATCATAGATGGATAGTGCTTATCATGCCATTTCTGGTGGTATGTGTAACGTCACATAACTCCTCACGGTTAGAGAGTTATGACAATGTGAAGTTGGAGAACCTAGGTTTGGGTAATGGACCCAAGTTTGTTTGATGGATAACGGTATGATTTTTGATATATTTGAATGTAATACTATTCTAGATGGATAGTACATGTCATTCAATTTCTGGTGGTATGTGGAACGTCACATAACTCACGGTTTGAGAGTTATGGCTTTACGAAGTTGGAGGACTCTCATATGTCATCTAGAAGCCCTAAAAGGTCAAAGTAGTCAAAGTGGTTTAAGAGATTTTATAAGGTAAATAATAAAGTGAAGTGATGAGTGTACTATAATTCAAAGTGAATACAAAATAAATTATTTAAATAATAAATTCAATGGAGAAATTAGCAGTGGGTTAACCCTAAAATAAGGAAAGTGGGCAAAGTGACCTAGAAGATGTTTTTAAGGAACATACTTGGAGAGTATAAATAAGAGGCAAGGCTCTCTCATTTAAGACACACTTGAGAATATTGAATACCTATAGGTTTCTGAGGTAACCAAAGTATATCTAAGTCAAAATTCTGAGGAAAGTGAAGAAAAGAAGGTCGGAATTCAAGAAAGGATAAATTCTTTTGATGATGCTTTCTAAGGTATGTTTTTACAGGTCATCTCACCATTTTCGCAATAATTTTTTTTCTAGAATGATTCAGACTATGAAATTTCTATTCCAATGAGGAAACATATCCAAGTATCTGTGGTAAAAAAATCATCTTGTGGTTCGTTGTATTTTTGGAGTTACACTCTGTGGAAAATAGGGTTTGTGGCTAGTCCTGAAACTAGTCAAAAACAAGTGTTTCGGGTAAAAATGTCATAACTTCTTCATAACAGATCCAAATTCAGTAAGACAAAATGTGTTGGTTAGAGTACAATTTTTAGTATTTTGTGTAACAATTTCAGATCAATTCAACAAATATTCCCTGCGGGGCACGCTCTACAAGGTCGCTCTCTAGAATAAGTCAGAATTCAACAAGGTGTGCCATTTTTGCTATAACTCCTTTTTTGAGAGGTTCCAAGTAGTGAAACCTGGAGGAATTGCATAAAACACACTGAAGAACATTGTGTATTATTTTCATATCTTTATTCATTACAAGTAAAAAGTTATGATTATTTCAACTTAGGGTTGTTGACTAATCCAAAGCTAGTCTTGTGAGACTAAAGAAAAGTTTGATGAAAATGCTAGTCTCTTGTTGTTAAAGTTAAGGAAGGTTCACAGAAATGTGATCATATACACCAAGTCTATTACAGAGCTACAAATTATATGTGGATGATGAAATTGATGAGGGATTTTGGTTGAGGTACATGTTGAGTACATGGTTGAGACAAGTAATTGATAAGTTGGCACATACATGAGGTGTATAGTTGATGATGTTGGTACATATTGATGAGTAGTTGACACATGATTGATACATACTTGGTACATGGTTGGATTCACTTGTTTATGGTATAGGTTGATTACAGGTTGTTTGGTACAGGTTGGTGCATGGTTGATGCACTTGTTTATGGTACAGATTGATTACAGGTTGAGGTACAGGTTGATGCATGGTTCAATTTATTGGTACAGGTTTACATTAGTATATCTCATAGTGATAGTGTGACAGTGGTTCTATCATTCTACTTCTACTTCAGGGCGGTTGGACAGGGCAATGACAGGTGGTTGTAGCCACCTTCGGGTTGTAGCCGGAGAACATAGGAGGTTGTAGCCAGATAATTGGGGAGTTGGAGCTTCCCTCAGGTTGTAGCCTGAGAAACTAGGGGGTTGGAGCCTCCTTCCAGTTGCAACTGGAAAACAAAGGAAGTGGGTGCTTCCAATGAATGTAATTCTTCAAGACATATAAGAAAAAACATTCCGTAGTTTTCTCCCGCTTTGGGTTTCCACGTAAAACATTGGTGTACTGTGTATGTTTATGATTGCTCATTTGTTCATTGTTCATTATTGGATGATAATTCTACATTGACATAACACTTGGATTATTCGGTTAAAAATGATTAAATTGCTCTATTACTGATTCACCCCCGCCTCTCAGTAATCCAACAATTGGTATCAAAGCAGAATCCTTCAGAAATCAGTTTAACCACTGAAAGGTAGATCATGGAGAGCAACAACTTGTATAAAGATGAAATACCACAGTTTGATGGACAAAAGTATGCTTTTTGGAGAATAAGGATGAAGACATATATACAGGCACAGGGATTTGAAATTTGACAATCAATTGTAGATGGATACACAACACCAGTGGTTCCACCAATAAATGACAAAGCAATGAAACTCGGTCAGAATAATTCTAAAGCCACAAATGCACTTCTGAATGGTCTCAGTGAAATGGTATTCACCAAAGTTGCACATTGTAAATCCGCTAAAGAGATTTGGGACAAGCTTCGAAATATTTATGAAGGAGATACAAAAGTCAAAGCAATAAAGCTTCAAACTTACAAGGGTCAGTTCGAACAACTAAAAATTAGGGAAGATGAGAATATTGCAGCCTACTTCTTACGAGTCGATGAAACAGTGAATGCAATCATAGGATTGAGAGAAGAAATCGAAGAATCTGTAATTGTTCAAAATGTACTAAGATCTATTCCTATGAGATTTCACCCTAAGATATCAACACTAGAAGAAAGATCGGATCTAAACTCAATAAGCATGGATGAACTGTATGGAATATTCATAGCATATAAAATGAGAACTAAATAGTAAAATCCAGATGTAAAAGAAGAAGCCTTCAAAGCATCCAAAAGATCAAAGTAAAAGAAAGAGAAACAAGAAGAATATAGCAACAATAGTGACGTCTCAGAAGATGATGAAGAAGTTGCCAACTTCGTCAAAAGACTTAACAAGGGAACTGACTGTAGGTATAGAGGTAAGATTCCTTTAATTTGTTTTAATTGTGATGGTATTGGTCATTTTGATAACAAATGTCCTCATAAGAAAATGAGAAATGATGAAGGTTACTCAAAAGGCAAACAAACATATAAAGGCAAAATAACTACAAAGAAAGTTTTCAAGAAAAACCTATGCACCAAAGAAGACATCTCATCATCAGATGAAGATGAAGTCAGTGACAGTGAGACAGGAAGAGTTCTATTCATGGCAGTAAAATACTTTGACAAAGAAGACTTCAAAGAAGAATATGAATAAGCCGAAGAAGAAGTCGAAGAAGAAATTTAAGAAGCATAAGTTGACTTTCGAGAAGAATTAATGTGTGCCATAGAAGTTATTAGAAGAAAAAGAAAAAGAACGAGAAACTACAAGCATAAATAGACAAGAAAGAAGACACCTTAGAACTAGAACAAATTATCACAAAATTGAAAGTTCAAATAGAAGAAGATAAAAGAATTGAAGAATCACTCAAAAAACAACTAGAAGAAAATGAGAGGATCATCGGAAACTTGGAAGCAGAGATTGTAACATTAAGAAAGGATATTCAAAAGAAAAATATGTAGAATAGCTCAAAAGTTTTGGATGACATTATCAACAGTCAAAAATACTATTTTGACAAGACCGAACTTAGATACAATTAGACAGAAAAGGGATCAAGCTCCAAAACAATGGAGCAAAAAACCTATCCAAAAAACTATGCAGAAACAATCAAAGGGGATAGGAGGATATACAAAGAATATTACAAAGACACTCCTCCACTTAAAAGATTTAGATTTTAGAATCAACAAACGACAGATAGGCTTCAAGAAGAAGAAGGATTTACAAGAGCACTTCCTTTCAGAAGATCCTCAACCCCCAGGTATCAAACTATATTTTTTGATTTATGTTATGCATGTAATAATTCTGGACATAAAGCTATGAATTGCAGAGCTAACAACAGGAACAACAACAACTTTGAGAGTTATACACAAAGTGGTTATTCAAGAAGGCCTAGTGAAACACAGAGAAGAAATTATAACAGGTTTGAATCATTGAACAATGAAGTGGAATGTTACAAATGTAACAATTTTGGACATGTGGCCAAAGTGTGCAGAATGACAATCCCTCTTAAAGAACCTCAATAGAACAACAACAATCACAAACAAGAACCACAGAAAAGGACATGGATAAGAAAGCAAGATCAATATAGCAATGAAGAATGCACACTTGTTCTACAAGCTAAGTAGAAGAAACGTGGTTGGTATGTTGATATTGGGTGTTCAAAACACATGACAGGTGATAGAGACAAGTTTCTTACATTACGAAAGGAAAGAGATGGATCAGTCTTTTTCAGAAATAATGATTCGACCAAAATCATTGGAAAATGCACAGTCTGAATTGAGAACAAGAATGAAAAGGTATAAAACGTTCTACTAGTAGAAGATATGAAACATAATCTTCTAAGTGTGAGTCAAATGTGTGACCAAGGTCATAAAGTTACTTTTGATTCACAAAAGTGTGAGATAAGAAATGAAGGTTCAGGGAAATTGGTCGCTACAGATGCAAGAACTTGAAGCAACATATATGTGTTAGGTGAAATTGGAAATGAAAAATGTTGTCTAGGAAATGAAGATGAAAATTGGCTATAGCACAAAAGAATGGGTCACATACATTTTGATAACCTTGTCAAATTCAGCAAAAGAGAAGCAGTCAGAGAAATGCCCTAGATCATGAAACCAACCAACACTTTATGCAATTGTTGTCAACAAGGAAAGAAAACAAAGACCGGGTTCAAATCAAAGGAATATTCAACGACAAGACCACTGGAAATTGTACATACTGATCTAGTTGAACCAACTACAACAAAGGGCTTGAAATGTGATAGATACTTTATGTTATTAGTTGATGATTATACAAGAATGACTGCAATTTTCTTTCTCAAGAATAAGTCAGAAGCTTTTGAAAATTTCAAGATCTACAAGGAAATGGTTGAAAACGAAATGGACTCAATAATCAAATGTTTGAAATCTGATAATGGAGGAGAGTTCACCTCAAAGGAATTTATAGACTACTACAACAATCATGGAATAAAAAAACAATTCTCCATTGCTAGGACACCTCAATAGAATGGAGTTGTAGAAGGAAAGAACATGACAGTACAGGAAATGGCTCGAACAATGCTAATGGATTCAAAATTGACAAATATTTTTTGACACAAGCAGTGCATACAACAATTCACATTCAAAACAGAGTAATGATAAAAAACAACACTAACAAAACTCCTTACGAAGTATGGAAAGGAAGACCAACAAATGTAAAACACTTCAGAGTTTTTGGAAGAAAATGCTATATCAAAAATTAAGATGGCGGAATGGGAAAGTTTGACTCTTGAGTGGACAAAGAAGTACTTGTTGGTTACTCAAGTACAAGGAAAACATACAAGTGTTACAATATAAGATTGAACAAAGTTGTGGAAAACATCAATGTAACAATTGATGAAACAGACAAACCAAAATCAAAGGAAGAAAATGAATCAATGAAACAACTCTTAGAAGAAGAAGCAGAAGATGAAAAGGAAATAGAAGAGGAAGATGAAGAGAATCCGACAGAAGCAGAAGAGCACGTTCAACAAGTTTCTCCAAAGACACCCAATAAACGAGTACAAAAGAATCATCATTCAGATCAGATTATCGGAAACAAAGATGCAGGAGTTGAGATTAGAAGAAGAATCTGTTCACCAGAACAGACACACCTAGCACTCTTATCTACAATTGAACCAAACTGTTTTGAAGAAGCCAACAAGGATGAATTTTGGAATAAGAGCATGGATGAAGAATTTGATCAAATAGAAAAAAATTACACTTTGGAATTGGTTCAAAGACCAAAGAATAAGAATGTGATCGACACAAAATGGGTTTTCAAAAATAAATTGAATGAATATGGACAAGTTACAATGAACAAAGCTAGATTGGTATGTAAATGATATGCTCAGATTGAATGAATAGACTTTGAAGATACTTTTGCCCCAGTTGCCAGAATGGAAGCAATCCATTTGTTTTTAGCTTATGCATGCTCCAAAAATGTTAAAGTATATCAGATGGACGTAAAATCAACTTTTATGAATGGGGAATTCGAAGAAAAAGTCTACATTGAAAAACCAGAAGGATTTCAGTTGTCAAAGAACACAAATTATGTATGTAAATTAAAAGAAGTCATGTATTGTCTAAAACAGGCTCCTAGAGCATGGTACTTTAGACTGGATAAGTATCTGCAACAAGGAGGGTTCAAAAAAGGAAGTGCAGACAACAACCTCTACATCAAGGTAAGTCAAAGTAATATTTTATTAATTGAAGTTTATGTTGATGATATTATTTTTGGTAGTGATGATAACAGGTTAAGCCATAAATTTGCAAAAGATATGCAAAATGAATTTGAAATGCCGTTATTTGGAGAACTATCCTTCTTTCTGGGACTTTATATACATCAAAGCAATCAAGGAATTTTTATTTCTTAAACCAAGTATATAAGAGAAATGATGAAGAGGTTCGGAATGGAAGATTGCAAACCAGTTATCACTCCCATGCAAACTAGTTGCAAGTTGAGCAAAGATGATGATTCGAAGCCTACAGATAGGAGGCAATATAGGTCAATGATTGACAACCTAGTATATGTGACAACATCCAGACCAGATGTAATACAGGAAGTTGGACAGGTGGCACAATTTCAAGCAGTACCAAAAGAATCACATGTATTAGCAGTGAAGATGATTTTCAGATATCTCAAAGGAACAAAAGAGTTTGGATTATGGTATCCAAAAGGAAAGGATCTATCACTAATTGCCTACGCAGATACAGATTGCAGTAGGTTGTATTGATCACTGATGAAGTACCAATGGAGCAATGTTCTACCTGGGCGAGTGTTTAATATCATGGCTAAGAAAGAAACAATCATCAGTATATTTATCTACAGTCGAGGCAGAGTATATTGCAACAACATCATGTTGTACACATATACTTTGGATGAAACAAACTCTGACAGATATACAAGTTGAGTATGATGAGTCCATTCCAATCTATTGTGATAATACAAGCACCATCAGTATCTCGAAGAACCCGGTGATGCATTCCAAGACGAAGCACATTCCAATCAAGTATCACTTTCTATGGGAGCAGGTTGCAGAAAATAACATCAGAGTTGAGTATGTGGGAACAAAAGAACAAGTGGTAGACATCTTTACAAAACCACTTCCACGGGAAGCCTTTGAATATCTTCACCAAAGACTTGGAGTTATTTCCACTCCAAAATGAATGCATTTTAAATGCTTATCTTATATGTCTTAGATGTACACAAGGAAGCACTAGAAGAGGGCAGTTCAATCAAGGGGAGCAACCCCGGATGGAAAGATACCTTTGCCATTGATGACAAAGGGGGAGAGATTTATTAGATGCATAGGACAAAGACATTGTTCTAGGGGGAGCATGAGTGATATGATTTCAGTATTGCATCAGAGTGTTTCCATCAATGCCAAAGGGGGAGATTGTTGATTAAGGTTGGCTTTCATTGATGTCAACCCTTAAAGAAAGCCCCGCAGCACAAAGGTTTGGGTAATGTACCCAATATTTTTTGATGTAAATATGACTCATTATTGTCTTTTCATGGTTGATAAGAAGTAAATATGGATGAACTCCAAAGTGGCCCCCTTCTGGTGAAAGCCCTCACGGGAAGACGCTTTGCGGAGTAAGAGAACCCATGATTAATTGTGGAATAATGAGATGAAGGACAGTGAATTTGTCAGGGAAACTATCCTAGATGGATATTTCTTTTCATGCCATTTCCGGTGGTTTGTGGAACATCACATAACTCCTCACGGTTAGAGAGTTATGACCATGTAAAGTTGGAGAACCTAGGTTTGGGTAATGGACCCAAGTTTGTTTGATGGATAACGGTATGATTTTTGATATATTTGAATGTAATACTATTCTATATAGATAGTATATGTCATTCCATTTCTGGTGGTATGTGGAACGTCACATAGCTCCCCACGGTTTGAGAGTTATGGCCTTACGAAGTTGGAGGACCCTCATATGTCATCTAGAAGCCCCAAAAGGTCAAAGTAGTCAAAGTGGTTTAAGAGATTTTAGAAGGTAAATAATAAAGTGAAGTGATGAGT
>ML794797.1:219804-230591 GCA_009831015.1 Picea engelmannii
CGATGGAGATCAACGTGGTGGTTAATGGAGGAAAAGTGTCGGGTGGTGAGAGGAGAGAAAGTAGTGACTGGGATCAGTGGAGGTGACGTGGAGGTGACATGATGATATGATGTCATTCAATCACATGATTGTGGGAGCTGTTGAGGGTGGTTTGGATTTAGACCACCTTTGGGGCCACAATCCACCACAAGATGCCACGTACCCTTCCAACAAAACCATGGTTTAAATTGCAGGACCACCCTGGGAAATTAACGTCTGGGTAGTTTGCATCCCCGCAATGAACTATAGCCATCGATCTGATCACGATCTGAGACCGGGTGATATTTACCCATTGCAAGGATCAAGGGTCAGGTTGATTTGAGATCAACGGTCCATGCTTACTTTGGGAGTTTCAAATGTTAGGCTTGGAAATTTCCCAGAGGAATATTGTCAAATTGACGTGGCAACCTAATGTCGTATGATGTCACGGTTGCTGAGAAGTATTGGAAATAAAAGTGACGCTTGTCACGTGGAAATGGGAAAATGACACAACCAAATGACCTAATATGAATTCCACATGTCCTGCCTCATGAGTGTGCCATGTGTCTCAACTGTTGGTTGCCACGTGCTTCGGCACTTCGGGACTCTAGATCGCTGGGCTTCGGGACTTTGGGAGTTTCAAAATGTTAAGCATGAAGATATCCTAGAGGAAAATTGTCGAAGTAAATGATCTCCTACCATGTGTCGATGATGGATGAACGATCCAGATTCTCTTCGGAATTTTGGGTTTCGGGAGTTTCAAATGTGAAGCATGAAAAATCTCCTGGAGGAAAATCTATGAAGTAAATGATCTGCTGCCACGTGTCCCCTCTGATGGATGGTATAGATTTACTTTGGGACTTCGGGTCCTTGGCTCTTTGGGACTTTCGAATGTGAAACCTGAAAATCTCTCGGAGGAAAATCCCCAAAGTGAATGATCTGTTGCCGCGTGTCGTGACCGACAAATGGTCCATATTTTCTTTAGAAATCTGGGCTTCGAGAGTTTGGGAGTTTATGAATGTTATGCTTGAGAAAATCCTGAAGAAAAATCGTCGAAGTGACGTGTTAGGTTCTTTGGGACTTCGGCTCTTTGACTCTTCGGAGGCTTCGAGTCTTCGACAACTCAATATTTCAAACTTGATATTAAAACCCGCGTGATTCTGGAACCCGAATGGACAAGAGTCGTTGATCTATGATTTTCTTGGTGGATCTTTACAGTTGAAAATTTACCTGTCTATTCCCACAGTCCAAGCCCAAAATTTGTTTCTCTGGATTGCTACGTCATGTGCACGGGCATTCCCTGTACATACAAAAATGCTTGGGAAAACCTGTGGTGATCTCAATCCACGGAAAACGTGATGACAAGTAATTCGAACCAAACACGACGTATATTTCATCCTTCAAGAAAGACAGAAAATGAAATGCGCAAAGACTCAAACAGGAAAGAAGCAAACAAGAACCAAATCACTCAGTAATGGGAAAACAACTTAACCAACAAGAAAAAGGAAAAGGTTGATGAAGGCATATGGAAAAGAGAGGAGAGGCAGGGGATGCAAACCTAGGTTACAACAACAATGCTCATCGAAAACATTAGTTGATGAACAAAAACTAGTTGAATATGTAGTCAAAACCTCCAGTCGACTGCCATCTTTGGTCGAACCTCAATCTACCAATATCCCAGTCTAACTCCAGTCAATTGTCATGTAGATTCAATCCTTAGCAGACCACTTCCAAGGAAATCAATAATGAAGAGGAATGCTACATGACTATATAGCCAATGATATATGACAATACAATGTCCTTAAACATCTATTTATATTCTCCCATGACAATTCATCAATCGAGCCAAGTCTTTCCTGGTAGTAAACAATTTTGTATTTCACATCTATTCTGTAAAGACACGAAAGCATGATTGCCATTCCATTGATTTGCATGGCGAGGATGATGACAATGAATATAGTTTTGTGCTGGATAATCAAATGAAGTTGGCTCAGGGTCTAATTCATTTACAGGAGTAGAACAACCCGACATATCAACAACAATGTTATTAGCAATAATATTTTCAAATTTTGGAATGTTAGGATCAACCAACTCATCAATCTATTCAACAATAGGTTTCTCTTATAGAAAACTAGTCCGAACTCCACTTGCAACCAATAAAACTTCCCTGGTTGCAGTAAGGCTAGATGTAGGTAGGGAGGCAACAACAACATCATATCCAAGACTTGTTCTTGGTGACTTCATATCAGGTGTAATAGGAAGAACAATACCCTGTTCATTCGTCCTGAGTCCTCCTCCAGTATATCCCATCTTGCTAAGTAGTCAAGATCCAATACCTGTAGCGTGTTTTTCAAAGATGGGAGAAACAACACAATCATCAGTAATCTTCTTACAAAAAAATGTACTACAATCAAAAGTAGCAAGGGTGGAAGGAAGAATAGGTGAGCATAACATTTTAACAACAATAGTTTTCTTCTCATCATTCCGTAATCAACGAACTTCATCTTCAAGGTTCTATTTGTAGTTCTGCAAGCCTTGAAGAGACACATCCTTCTCATTCAATTGCAGCAATAAGGAATCATAATATTCTTTCAAAAKATCATATTCATCAAACATATAATTGTTATCTTCTTGAAGAGGAGCATCTTCTTCACGAATMTCATCAATAGTGGCCTGCAAATGGGTAACTTCGTTTGCTAGCTAGGAATTGGATTCTTCCAGTTTGAAAATGTCTGTCTTTAAGAAAAAAATTTCTATATGAGAAAGAGTTTTCACTTCCTTTTCAATGTTATTGACAAGATCTGATTTATTGCCAAATTCATCTACCAGATCCTAAAAAATAGTCTCCATTGTTCATTCTAGGTAAAATTGTTTTCCTAGATTTCTCATCATACTACATAAAAAGGCTAGTTTGAAAGAGGGAAACCTCATATTCTAGCTGGGTATGGGTTGTGTTAAGTTAATTCTTCAATCATAGGTTATCATTTTGCAACTGGGAAATGACACTCTACAAATCAATGACCTCTATATGAAGTTGATTATGAGATTTCTCCAAGGCAATGGCCTTTTTCTCACAAATTTCCTACAATCTATGAAGCACCAAGACTTCATCTTCATCAAGCATGCCCATCTTCGATACAGGACAATATCCAAGGCACCAAATTTGTAAGTGATGGTTTGAAAAGAAAATGGGTTGACGAGAATTTGAACACAAACAAAAGTCACCAGTCAACTAAAAATGAAGTTGGTCTTCTAGTATTCTTCCTCTAATAAGTAATCGACCCAAAGCCAATGTGAGAGGCAGCAATCAATCATGCATTGTATGTATATAATACTGGTTAACAAATTTTGCAAGTACTATTCAATTTATTTGCAAGTACTAGGTCATCCAAGCTATAACAAAATTCAACCATAAATCCGAAAAACCAATGCAAAGGTGCCAGTTGATCATGGCCACACCAAGAATCCACTAGTTGATGGATGTCCATGAAATTCATTCTTGTCATGCTCATGATATCGATAACTTAGCTAAGGTACTCGTGAGAGCTGGGGAATCCAAGTGATGCATGCAGTTGAGTCAAAACTGGTATAGTCAGATCAATCAAGAAAAAGGAAATTGACAATCGACTCTAGGTCGAGATGCAAGAATATTCGAGAGGGGAACTCCAATCAGTCAAGTCACAAATCGAATGCTTGGTTGGTCATATACTTTTCCTCCAATCAACAAGAAAATTTGTGGTACACCAATAGGATCTTTGGTTCATTCAACCACACACATGCATCGAGATTTGATCGAGCATATGATTCAATCAAACCCTCCTCTACCAATTGGGTCAAGACTCATTCGACGAGCATGAAAAAAAGTCACAAACTCATTCCCAACAATGGTGTATGCAAATCAGCGGTGCTTTGCAATATTCAACAGAGATCAATCCATAATGGGTTCCCACTATCTCATTCTCATAGGAGTCTTCTCTATGAACCCGAGATAAAAAACCAACATCTCTAATGCCATGTTGGGATAGGTATATAACAACAGAGGAGAACAAGGAATCCAAGAGCAGTGCTGGTGTCTAAAGACACCGTTGCAATGAAGCTCAAGCACGCTCCATTGGAGTTCAAATAGATCTCTCATGATGATGATATATCGATACATAAGGATCATCTATAAATAGGTTTTGGCCATGGACCAAACCAAAAATCACATGATAGAGTCAGTTGTAACCGTCCATAAAAAGTGGATTTGGAATACAAAGTGGACACAATTAACGAATAATTTAGTTAGCTATTGGAACCAAAGAACAATCATCTCCCTTAATCGACAAGGTGAGGTTTACGATTGAACCCAATGTTCCAACAATACAATCCAATAATAGACATAGAATCTCCAAATCCAAAAACTAAGTACAACATGTTTGGAGGAAGAAATATGGTAGAAGGTGAAGTTGAATTGCATATAAATGCATAAGGTGAGGCATGCGCAAATGAAAAGGAGGAGGTAACTTTTGGTTTCCTGATTGTGGATCCTATCACAATAGTAAAAATGAAGGATATACCTCCATTAGATCTACCTCATTTTTTTGGTATGGTAAGTGAATATATCGATGCTCTCCTTTTTGAGTTTGATATATTGTGTCATATTTACGATCATTCATATGACACACAAAAACTCAAACTATTTCCTTACACTCTCAAAGACTCATCCTTGCACTAGTTTATGTGTAAGGCACCTGATCTATTATAATAGCGTGAAACATAAATATTGCAGAGAATAATAGCGGAACAACACAATAGATGAAACCACAACACCAAATAATAACTTTATTGATAGGAAACGATGTTCACTTTCCTCTTCGAGGGGGAAACCTTCAGTAGAGTAGCACTCTATTACAATAATTCTCAAGGAAAAAATTCTCACACCCTCTACTCCTATTTATACTAAATCTATCTATCCAAAGGGACAATCTAGAGGAATATCCTTCTAGAAGCAGAAGCTTCTATTATGTCTTCTTACATTTGACTTATTCTTCCTTATTTCTAGGCCTTATTAATATTGGCATTTATTACATGGAAATATATTATTCTACCTATGTGAGGGGTTAGGGAGGTTAGGTCCCTAACATGTCCTCCCCCTTAAAAAAACCTTGTCCTCAAGGTTTGAGATGAGGAAATTGCTGCATAATGGTAGTTGGTTCCCAAGTGGAATCTATTGGAGTTGTATATTTCCACTAGACTAAAACTTCCTTGATGGCACACTGACATAGACGATGCTCATGCTGGTCCAAAACTGCTTGTGCCTACAACCAGATGGGGCCTTCTTCATCCAACTTGAGAAGGATGGTTTGAGTTTGACACTTAGTTCCAATCACCTTCTTTAAGTAGGAGACATGAAAAACATGATGAAGCTTAAAATGACTGGGAAAATCTAACTGATATGCCACCTGTCCGACATGCTTGAGAACAATATAAGGACCATAAAATTTGGGTGCTAGTTTTTGACAATGGTCAGCCTTGAGTGAATTTTTCTTATAAGGTTGCAGTCAAAGAAACACCTGGTCTCCTTCAACAAATATACATTCAGAGCGACCTTGATCTTCCTATTGCTTCATGCGATTCTGGGCCATGACCAAATTCTCTTTGAGGGTACACAGAATAGCCTCTCGAACTGTAAGCTTTTTTTCAACCACCTGGACCTTCGAGACACTTGAAAAGTATGAGAGAATTGAAGGTGGTTGTAGTGAAGCTCATGACTATGCCAAGAGTACCCCGGGGAAACTAAAGAATTGGCTTGTAATTGTTGGATCAGATGCAAAATTTTGGGATCTTGTAGCCATTCTTGGCGAACAACTTGGAGCCAATCTGGTACAATGAAGGAGAGGGAAGAAAGGGACCTTTCATATTCATATTTTCTTGAAAGTGAATCAACAATAAAATTGTCATTTCATTTCTTGCAAATGATCTCATAATCATATCCAAATAGCTTAGTCACCCATTTTTGTTGCTCCGGGGAGGAAGGGAGTTGTTCCAGAAAATACTTGAGGCTTTGATTATATGTCTTAATTTGGAAGCATTTCTCCAATCGATAAGGGCGCTAGAGATCCATTACACGTAGAATATACAACATTTCCTTTTCATAGATTGATTTTCCCAAATGTCACTCTCACAGTTGTTTGTTGGTAAAGGCCAAAGGCCGACCATCTTGCATAAGCACTACTCCAATTCCTCTCCCGGAAGCATCACATTCTAGGATGAAGGTCTTTATGAAATCAGGAAGGGCCAGGACTGGAGTGGTACACATGGCCGCCTTCAAGGCTTGAAAGCCCTGATCAGCTGTAGGATTCCAAGTGAAATAATTATTTTTAAGGAGAGCAATGAGAGGTGTCGCAATCTTTCCATAATTCTTAACAAACTTGCGATAGTAGTCTGTTAAACCTAGAAATCCACGCAAGATTTTAAGAGTCTTTGGGAGAGGAAAATATTGCATAGCTTCAATCTTCTTAGGATCCACCCTTACACCTGCCTTTCCAACAATATGACCCAAGTAATCGACTTTCAAAGCTCCAAAAGCACATTTAGATTGTTTGAGGAAAATTTGGTGCTGAGAGAGTAGATGTAGAACTCGATCCACATGAGCAAGATGGGTTGTCCAGGTTTTACTATAGATGAGGATATCATCAAAGAAAACTAAGACAAAATGATGGAGAAAAGGATGGAAGACATGATTCATGAGGATTTGGAAAGTGGAGGGAGCATTACACAAGAAAAAAGGAATGACCAAAAAATCATAGTGGCCCTCATGAGTTCGAAATGCAGTGTTAGGAATGTCTGCCTCATTCATATGTATTTGGTGGTAGCCAGAATAAAGATCAAGTTTATTAAAGAACTAGGCACCACTCAATTCACCTAAGAGGTCATCAATGACATGAATGGGAAATTTGTCTTTGATGGTGAGCTTGTTGAGGGTGCGAAAGTCAAGACACATGCACCAAGAGACTTCTTTCTTAAGGACCATGACCACAAGAGAAGAGTAGGGGTTCATACTAGGACAGATAACACCTGCAGTGAGCAATTCTTGAACAATTTTCTCAATTTCATTTTTTTGGGAAAAGGGATGATGATAGGGATGAAAATTGGGATGAAGGCTGTCTGGGACAAGGGGAATGGAATGATCATGAACACCACGGGAAGAAGGAAGTCCGTGGGGAGTGGAAAAAACATCTTGATGTTTGGAGAGGATGGATTGGAGGTCCCATGACATAGAGGGTGTATTAGTGGTGTGAATGGCATGGAGTTATGCAATAATTCTAGAATGACCTTTTTTGAGGAGCTTTTCCATGCGATGGGAACTGATGATCTCCGGGAAATCGACAGTGATGCCTTGGAACTTATATTGTTGGCCCTCCTGGTTGAATTGCATGGTCAATTCCTTAAAATCCATGAGAATGGGACCCATAGTCCTTAGCCATTTGTCACCCAACACAATGTCACAACCGCCCATGTCAATAGAAAACATATGATATTTCATGTGGTATTGACCAATTTGGAGACACATTTTCACAACACACCCCACATTTCATGGAGACGTTATTGGCAATTAGGATTTGAAAATTATTGATTGCACAGATATAATAATTAGTTTCTTGGGCAATGCGGCAATGAATAAACTTATGGGTGCTTCCACTATCAACAAGGATGATGACCTTCCGATGCTTAATGTAACCAATTATATTGAGGGTTTGGGGAGTAGAGAATCCAGTGAGAGAATTTAGGGAAATGACCAGTTCAACTTTGGGAGGTTCAGAGGGTGGGGTCATGTTAATGGGTGCAGTTGATTCAGCCATAGGGGGGGCCTCAACTTCGTCTTCTGAAACATCCTCAGAGATGGCCATAAATTTTTTTTGTTCCTTACACTTTTGCCCAGGAAAATATTTTTCATCACAATTATAACAAAGGCCTTTGAGTTGGCGTTCAACCATTTCTACCCTGGTCAATTTTTGGATCTTTAGTGGAGAGGAAGGAGGAGTGGGAGTGACTGGTTTAGGGTGAGGAATGAAGGAGGGTTTTCTGGTTTGAGAAGAGACAATCTGTTGTGCTTCCTTATCTCTTTTAGTAGCTTCCACCCAACTCTGATGCTGAGCCATAAGGACATGGGCATGAATCTCATTCTTGAGGCCATTGATAAAATATTCTCGGAAAAAAAGCATTAGACATGCCCTCTGTACGGAAAGCCAATCACTCAAAAGAAGCTATAAAGTCTTCCACTATGCCATATTGTTTCAACTTTGTCAAACAAACTAAATGGTTGGTGTCAGTGTCAAAGTGTTCATAAAGATCTGCCACAAATTGTGTCCAAGCCACATACCCTTGGCAAGAATTTTTTTTCCATTGCCACCATTGCCAACGTTCTTGATCTAGATGGAGAACACCATACCAGAGTTTGGCCTACTCATCTATAATTCCACACAAAGAGAAATAATGTTCCATTTGAGATACCCAGCCAATGGGATCCGAGCCATCAAATGTTTTCACATCCACACGTGAAATGCGTAGGTCATGCTAGAAGTGATGGGGCTAAAAATTCTAGGAATTAGAGGAGGTTTCACCTCCAGAGTGCAAAGGTGGGTCAGAGGAGGGAAGATCTGTAGGGATATTCATCTTGGCACATATTGTATTAGTGAAGGATACAATTTGGGTAGAGAGGTCCTGTTTGATAGTTTCCATTTTTACATCTATAAAGGAATGCATGTTTTTATTGATGGTGCCAATATTGGCACTGAGCTACCTCACTTCCTGTTGGGTGTCTGTGAAAGTAGAGGAAAAGGAATTGAAGTGGGTTTCCAAGTATTGGCTATGGGTGCTGGCCATGATGAGGAGGGAAAATGAAAAGGGATGGGTGGGACCACACATAAATTGGGTTATGGGTGAAGGTTATCATGATGATCAAGGCGATGAGGGGAATCCAATGGGGTAAGGCCCAAATAAGAGTGTCGGGTCCACGAAAAACAATTTGCTGAAAAATGATAGGTATGAATTCGATAAGGGATAAGAGATGAATCCAATGGGATAGGGCTGAAATAATGGTGCCAACATGATCCATATTTTTTTTTCTTACTCCTACGGAGTTATACTCCGATCTAAAGAATACTGCAGTGTTGAAATGCCCAAATTCTTAACAGGAAGAAATGTGTAGTAATTTCGCAACCTGAATGTAGGAGGCACAATTGCACGACAATATATCTTGTTTGTTTTGTTTTTGTTTCCGTCCCAAGGGTTAGGGTATGTAGGGTGTCTACATACAAGGGTTTTCCCTGTGCTATAACTCTCTAATATACGTGTGGGGTCCAATAGTAGTATTCAACCTAATATCTCAGGGCACCAACTAAGGAGGCTAGACCGTGCCCTTAATTGTACTACCTGACTACCCAGATACTAGAGAGTATATTCCTGAGTGTTGTTCTCAGTGGCACCATGACAGTTAGGCGACTGATCAGTTTATCTATGGAGGTCTTCAGAAGATCTAGGCTGATCCGTATACATGTGATGTCTGATGCGCTACCACTCGAAGGGGTACCAACAGGGGTTAAAAGGGTGTATAACAGATGTCCGCTTAAGTACCACTTGTATTTCCTGCATGTATTACTCCCCCGACCATAGGTTTATGCACGTAATGACATATCTCTGTAGCTTTAAGACACCAAAATACGTCTCTACCCTGAAAAAAAAATAACCCACAATTTTCTGCCAAGGAAAGTGAACTGATACCACTTGTAAGGTAACTGATCTATTATAATAGCACAAAACATAAATATTGTAGAGAATAATAGTGGAACAACAAAATAGATTAAACCACAACACCAAATAATACCTTTATTGATAGGAACCAATGTTCACTTGCCTCTTCGAGGGGGAAACCTCCAGCAGAACAACGCTCTATTACAATAATTCTCAAGGAAAAATTTCTCATACCATCTACTCCTATTTATACTAAATCTGTTTATCCAAAAGAGCAATCTAGAGGAATATCCTTCTAGAAGCGGAAGCTTCTATTAGGTCTTCTTACATTTGACTTATTCTTCCTTATTTCTAGGCCTTATTAATATTGGCCTTTATTACATGGAAATATATTATTCTACCTACGTGAGGGGTTAGGGAGGTTAGGTACCTAACATTATGGGACTGGAAGGAAACACAATTCAAACATGGGATGGAATGCATAGGATTTTTCTTAAAAAAATATCAAGAATATTGTAAAGCCAGAAATTTGAGAGAAGAAATTTTCAAAATGACACAAAAAGAATAAGAAGGATTAGAATATTATCTTGAAAGGTTCTTATATAATATCCAACGATCCAAACAAAACAAGTTAGATCCAGATAATGTTGGAACTATCTTTTTGAGAGGAATTTTAGATGAATCTATTAATTTGCTTAATTTGATGGGAGGTGGAGATGTTTCACAACTAACTTTTATAGAAATCAATGAGATATGCAGGAGGTATTATCGAAGTCAAGCCAGATAAGGTAAGGGATTTAGAGACACTTTTTCTAAAGTTACCAAATTTGCAACAAGTGGTGTGACTAGGGATGAATTAGGAAATCTATTAGAAGATTTTAAGATTTACATTCTTGGCACTCTAAGTTTCCAATTAGACACTTTACATTTTAAAAAGAATCAAGAAGATGAGAATAAAACTCTTTCTATTTTTTTTCTCTAAATGTAGGAAGAAACACCCATTAAGAGAATGTCATGTAAATATCATTGAAATTTGT
>ML794797.1:240473-251143 GCA_009831015.1 Picea engelmannii
TTAACCAAATAATCCAAGTGTTATGTCAATGTAGAATTATCATCCAATAATGAGTAATGAACAAACGAACAATCATACACATACATAGTACACCAATATTTTACGTGGAAACCCAAAGTGGGAGAAAACCACATAATGTTTTTTATTATATGTCTTGAAGAATTACATTCATTGCAAGCACCAACTTCCTTTATTTTCCAGTTGCAACTGGAAGGAGGCTCCAAAACCCTAGTTTCTCAGGCTACAACCTGAGGTAAGCTCCAACTCCCCAATTATCTGGCTACAGCCAGAAGGAGGCTACAACCTCCTATGTTCTCCGGCTACAACAGGAAGGTGGCTACAACCCCCTGTCCTTGCCCCGTCCAACCACCCTAAAGTAGAAGTAGAATGATGGAACCACTGTCACACTATCACCATGAGATATACTGCTGTAAACCTGTACCAATAAATCTGAACTATGCGTCAACCATGCATTAACCTATACCTCAACCTGTAATCAACCTGTACCATAAATAAGTGCATCAACCATGCAACAACTTGTACCAAACAACCTGTAATCAACCTGTACCATAAAAAAGTGCATCCAACCATGTACCAAGTATGTACCAATCATTTTTCAACTACTCATCAATATGTACCAACATCATCAACTATACACCTCATGTATGTGCCAACTCATCAACTACTTGTCTCAACCATGTACTCAACATGTACCTCAACCAAAAACCCTCATCAATTTCATCATTCAAATCTGATTTGTAGCTCTGTAATAGACCTGGTGTATATGATCACATTATTTCAAACCTTCCTTAAATTTAATAACAAGAGACTAGCACTTTCATCAAACTTTTTTTAGTCTCACACGCCTAGTTTTGGATTAGTCAACAACCCTAACTTGAAGTAATCATAACTTTGTAACTGTAATGAATAAATATCTGAAACTGATATACAATGTTCTTCAATGTTTTTTATCCAATTCCTCCAGGTTTCACTACTTGGAACCTCTCAGAAAAGGATTTATAGAAAAAATGGCATACCTTGCTGAATTCTGGCTTATTCTAGAGAGCGATCTTGTAGAGCGTGCCCTACATAGAATATTTGTTGAATCAATCTGAAAATGTTAGAAATAATACTAAATACTGTAATCTAACCAAAACATTTTTTCTTATTGAATTTTTATCTATTATGAAGAAGTTATGACATTTTTACCCGAAACACCTGTTTTTGACTAGTTTTAGGACTAGCCACAAACCCTATTTTCCACGGAGTGTAAATCCAAAAAATACAACGACCCACAAGTTGAATTTTTTTACCACAGATACTTGGATATGTTTCCTCAATGGCATAGAAATTTCATGTTCTGGATCATTCTAGAAAACAAGTTATTGCGAAAATGGTGAGATGACCTGTAAATAACATACCTTAGAAAGCATCATCAAAATAATTTATCCTTCCTTGAATTCCAGCCTTCTTTTCTTCACCTTCCCTCAGAAATTCAGCTTAGATATCATTTGGTTACCTTATACACCTATAGGTATTCAATATTGTCAAGTGTGTCTTAAATGAGAGAGCCTTGCCTCTTATTTATACTCTCTAAGTAGCTTCCTTAAAAACATCTTCTAGGTCACTTTGCCCACTTTCCTTATTTTAGGGTTAACCCACTTCTAATTTCTCCATTGAATTTATTATTTAAATAATTTATTTTGTATTCACTTTGAATTATAATACACTCATAAATTCACTTTATTATTTACCTTCTAAAATCTCTTAAAGCATTTTGACTACTTTGACCTTTTGGGGCTTCTAGATGACATATGAGGGTCATCCAACTTCCTAAGGCCATAACTCTCAAACCGTGAGGAGTTATGTGACATTCCACATACCACAAGAAATGGAATGACATGTAATATCCATATAGAATAGTATTACCTTGAAATATAGCAAAAATCATACCGTTATCCATCAAACAAACTTGGGTCCATTACCCAAACCCGGGTTCTCCAACTTCACATGGTCATAACTCTCTAACCGTGAGGAGTTATGTGATGTTCCACATACCACTGGAAATGGAATGACAAGAAATATCCATCTAGGATAGTTTCCTTGATAAATTAACTATCCTTCATCTCATTATTCCATAATTAAGCATGGGTTCTCTTACTTCGCAAAGCGTCTTCCCGTGAGGGCTTTCACCATAAGGGGACCACTTTGGGGTTTATCCATATTTACATCTTATCAACCATGACAAGACAATAATGAGTCATCTTTACATCAAAAAATATTGGGTCCATTACCCAAACCTTTGTGCTGTGGGGATTTCTTCAAGGGTTGACATCAATGACAACCAACCTTAATCAACAATCTCCCACTTTAGCATTGATGGCAACACTCTGATGCAATACTGAAGTCATATCCCTCATGCTCCCCTTAGAACCATGCCTCTGTCCTCTACATCTAATAAATCTTCTCCCCTTGGAACCATGCCTCTGTCCTCTGCATTTGATAAATCCCCCCCCTTTGTCATCAATGGCAAAGGTATCTTTCCATCTGGGACTTCTCCCCCTGACTGAACTATTATCTTATGGTGCTTCCTTGTGTACATCTAAGACATATAAGATAAGTGTTATCGCACAGTTTGTAGATAGGAGAAAGGCTTAGAGAATAGTAAGTCAAATTGGTGAAACATGAACCTTCCCCACCCAATGTCACCATGATGGGGAGGTTCTTTCTATTAAGGGAGGTTAGGCCCAGGGGAGACGTCCCTAGTGACCTGGGGTTTTGAAGAGGCTAAAGGATAACATGAATAAGATAAATTTCCCCTTCATAGATCACCACCAAAGTAGATAGTCCTGGCTAAACATCCAATAACAAAGTGTAACCAAAGAAAAGAAAAGCACCTGCCCGAGACAAAGCAACAAGGAAACTAATATATGCAGGCTTTGGTTAGTACTTCATATATATTAAAGACTATCTGATATTCAATATAAGCAATTTAAAAGTAAATGTTGACGAAGTCAATGTTTACAAGATAGAAATAGCAATAATGCCACTTCACCAATAAATACTAGAATGATATAGCATTCAATGTAACAAATCACTTCTTGACTTATTCAATTCCTTTAACTACCATTCAATTGCTCATAAAGTGAAACGTTGCTACATCAATGGTATAATAGAAAAAAGTGACGTTGGCATTTAGGGTTAGCTAGCTAGTGTAGGATAGGGTTAGTATAGTTAGGGTTTCAAAAGACTTTAAGAGTTTTTTTATGACCAATTTCACTTCAACGCAAGGGGGTCAAGAGATCAGTGCTTTAAGGGGTAAAATGGAGTCAACTAAGAGAAGGATGCAGAAGCTGAAGGAAGTAAGGGGCAGAAAACAACTAGCTCATAAGGTCAAGACACGAGGGTTTAAGAGGGAGAGTGTTGCTAAGGAAAGGCTCTTTCATCAAACCCTAAAAGAAAATGACCCTAGGTGTAGATGACCTAGGCCTGGGCCGTCCTCTTTCTCTTGAGACAAAAAGGTACGACTAGCATAAAGGAAGAAGGAAAGAAGAGTGTAGCTATGGCTAGGCTCTCTCTTTCTTCTTCAATGGCTTAAAGCTTCTCTATCAAGGGACATGAGACAATGAACTACTTGTGTGTTTGTCCCCTAGGGTTTTGATTCAACACTATTTATAAACAAATGCAAGAAGTTAAACTACAACCATTCAATCAAGAAGTTTGGTAGAAAAAACACTTACATATCACCATGAAATAACATGCAAACCCTAGTTGTAAACCTTCCTTCAAGAGAAACACCATAGAATGCCAAAAATCTCTTCCTTCAACAAGTGCGCCTTCCTTAAATCAGCCAATTACCCAATTAGGGAGCAAATTTTAGACCTCACTAATGAGTGAGTGAGAGATGCTGATAAAATGAGGATCAAACTCCTTAATATATAATGTATCAATGACCTAATTTTACTTTTTAGGTCATAAAAAGGCCGACAAGGCCATAATGTCAAAATCATACTATTTCTACATTAAATGCTAAGTAAAAAACCTAATTAAGCAGAAAAGACAATAAAATCCCCTTCAAGGGAGGCGTTATCCCTTTCTAGGGAAAATGAGACATCAAGTACCCACAAGTACTTTCGCAGAGATGAGAAGGCTGCCTTGTGATGAGACCCCCTTTCCCTTGGCCATGCAACCAAGAGTCACTACCCTGGCATGGTAACCAGATGATGGCAATGTCATACTTCTAGGTACCCATGAACCTAATAGGCTGGCTCGTAATGAGACCCCCCATCCTCTGACTAGGTCTTATTTTATTATTTACTGGGTCCCTCTTGTTTCTTGCTGAGAAGCCTTTTACTTCTTTCTCGAGGATCCTTGGGCGAGGCATCTCGAGGTTTATTCTTAGGCTTTTATCTTTTACCAACTTGCTTTTACCTTCTGGGCCTTTAGCCCCTTCTTCCCACAAGGTAAGATGCAATCCTCAAAAGGGTCAACCCAATGTCCGGACAAGGGGAATGGGATAGATGAATGGGAAGCAAGATGCAAAAGTGGTATTATGAGGGGAGCGGACGATGGCTTTTCAGAAATCCCCCCAGTGGAAAACCAAGACCTATAGACACACACTTTCTAGGGCTTCCTGTCAATCCCCCCAAACATGGTCAAGTGGGAAAATGTAAGATCCAAGCAGTTGTTAGAGATAAAAGGAATCATATGCATATATTTGAAGGTTTCAATGATCAAAAGTGACACATAACATGATACCCGGACCAATTACCTCATGGAGCAAGAACCTCTTCTGATACAGGACCAAACCGACGGTGATGGATGCTACTGCTGCTGATGAAATGTAGATGATAGAAGAAGAAAAGGTGGGCCCTCCAGGGCCATGCTTAGGTCAATCCTGCTCTCGGTACTCCATGTCTAGGACTTGTGGGCCTTGAGACATGATCTCCTAGTTATCCCTGAAAAGTGGGGATAACAATACGCATTAAAAAATAATTCAAAAAGCATTCATTTTGGAGTGGAAATAACTCCAAGTCTTTGGCGAAGATATTCAAAGGCTTCCCGTGGAAGTGGTTTTGTAAAGATGTTTGCCACTTGTTCTTTTGTTCCCACATACTCAACTCTGATGTTCTTTTCTGCAACTTGCTCCCGTAGAAAGTGATACTTGATTGGAATGTGCTTTGTCTTGGAGTGCATCACCGAGTTCTTCAAGATATTGATGGTGCTTGTATTATCACAATAGCTTGGAATGGGCTCATCATACTCAACCTGCATATCTGTCAGATTTTGTTTCATCCAAAGTACCTGTGTACAACATGATGCTGTTGCAATAAACTCTGCCTTGATTGTAGATAAAGATACTGATGATTGTTTCTTTCTTAGCCATGATACTAAACACTCACCCAAGTAGAATGCTGCTCCACTGGTGCTTCATCGGTCATCAATACAACTTGCCCAATCTGCATTTGTGTAGGCAATTAGTGATAGATCCTTTCCTTTTGGATACCATAATCCAAACTCTTCTGTTCCTTTGAGATATCTGAAAATCCTCTTCACTGCTAATACATGTGATTCCTTTGGTGCTATTTAAAATCATGCCACTTGTCCAACTTCCTGCATTACATCTGGTCTGGATGCTGGCACATATAGTAGGCTACCAATCATTGACTTGTATTGCCTCTGATATGTAGACTTTGAATCATCATCTTTGCTCAACTTGCAACTGGTTTTCATGGGAGTGATAACTAGTTTGAAATCTTCCATTCTGAACCTCTTCAACATTTCTCTGATATACTCGATTTAAGAAATAAAAATTCCTTGATTGCTTTGACATATCTTAAGTCCCATAAAGAAGGATAGTTCTCTGAGTAACGACATTTCAAATTCATTTTGCATATCTTTTGCAAATTCCTGGCTTAACCTGTCATCATCACTACCAAAAATAATATCATCAACATAAACTTCAATTAATAAAATATTACCTTGACTTACCTTGATGTAGAGGTAGTTGTCTGCACTTCCTTTTTTGAACCCTGCCTACTGCAGATACTTATCCAGTTTAGAGTACCATGCTCTAGGAGCCTGTTTTAGACCATACAGGGCCTTTTTTAATTTACACACATAATCTGTGTTCTCTGACAACTGAAATCCTTCTGGTTGTTCAATGTATATTTCTTCTTCAAGTTCCCCATTCATAAAAGCTGATTTTACGTCCATGTGATATACTTTAACATTTTTGGAGCATGCATAAGCTAAAAGCAAACGGATTGCTTCCATTCTGGCAACTGGGGAAAATGTCTCTTCAAAGTCGTTTCCTTCAATCTGAGCATATCCTTTACATACCAATCTAGCTCTGTTCCTTGTAACTTGTTGATCTTCATTCAATTTATTTCTGAAAACCCATTTTGTGCCGATCACATTCTTATTCTTTGGTCTTGGAACCAATTCCCAAGTGTCATTTTTCTCTATTTGATCCAATTCTTTATCCATGGACTTATTCCAAAGTTCATCCTTGTTGGCTTCTTCAAAACAGCTTGGTTCAATTGTAGATAAGAGTGCTAGGTGTGTTTGTTCTGGAGAACGTATTCTTCTTCTAGTCTCAACTCCTGCATCTTTGTTTCCGATAATCTGATCTGAAGGATGATTCTTCTGTACTCGTTTATTGGGTGTCTTTGGAGACACTTGTTGAAATTGCTCTTTTGCTTCTATTGGATTATCTTCATCTTCCTCTTCTACTTCTTTTTCATCTTTTGCTTCTTCTTCTAAGGGTTGCTCCATTGATTCATTTTCTTCTTTCTTTGATTCTAGTCTTCCTGTTTCATCAATTGTTATGTTGATGCTTTCCACAAATTTGTTCAATCTCATATTGTAACACAAGTATGCTTTCCTTGTAATTGAGTAACCAACAAGTACTCCTTTGTCCACACGAGATTCAAACTTTCCAATTCTGCCATTTTCTCTTTTGATGTAGAATTTGCTTCCAAAAACTCTGAAGTGATTTACATTTGCCGATCTTCCTTTCCATAGTTCATAAGGGGTTTTGTCAATGTTGTTTCTGAGCATTACTCTGTTTTGAATGTGAACTGTTGTATGCATTGCCTGTGTCCAAAAAATATCTATCAATTTTGAATCCATTAGCGTTGTTCGAGCCATTTCTTGTACTGTCCTGTTCTTTCTTTCTACAACTCCATTCTGTTGAGGTGTCCCAACAACGAAGAATTGATTTTTTATTCCATGATTGTTGCAGTAGTCCATAAATTCCTTTGAGGTGAATTCTCCTCCATTATCAGATCTCAAGCATTTGATTTTTGAATCCATTTCATTTTCAACCATTTCCTTGTAGATCTTGAAGTTTTCAAAAGCTTCTGACTTATTCTTAAGAAATAAAACTGCAGTCATTCTTGTATAATCATCAACTAACAACATAAAGTATTTCTCACCTTTTAAACCCTTTGTTTTAGTTGGTCCAACTAGATCAGTATGTACAATTTCTAGTGGTCTTGTCGTTGAATATTCCTTTGATTTGAACCCGGTCTTTGTTTGCTTTCCTTGTTGACAATGCTTGCATAAAGTGTTGGTTGGCTTTGTGATCTGGGGCATTTCTCTGATTGTGTCTCTTTTGCTAACTTTGACAAGGTTATCAAAATGTATGTGACCCATTCTTCTGTTCCATAGCCAAATTTCATCTTCCTTTCCTAGACAACATTTTTCATTTCCAATTTCACTTAACACATATATGGTGCTTGAAGTTCTTGCAGCTGTAGAGACCAATTTCCCTCAACCTTCTTTTCTTATCTCACACTTTTGTGAGTCGAAAGTAACTTTATGACCTTGGTCACACATTTGACTCACACTTAAGAGATTATGTTTCATATCTTCTACTAGTAGAATGTTTTCTGCCTTTTCATTCTTGTTCCCAATTCGGACTGTGCCTTTTCCAATGATTTTGGTTGAATCATCATTTCCGAACGAGACTGATCCATCTCTTTCCTTTTGTAATGTAAGAAACTTGTCTCTATCACCTGTCATGTGTTTTGAACACCCACTGTCAACATACCAACCACGTTTCTTCTGCTTAGCTTGTAGAACGAGTGTGCATTCTTCATTGCTATACTAATATTGCTTTCTTATCCATGTCCTTTTCTATGGTTCTTGTTTGTGACTGTTGTTGTTCTGTTGAGGTTCTTTAGGAGGGATTGTCATTATGTACTCTTTGGCCACATGTCCAAAATTGTTACATTTGTAACATTCCACTTCATTGCTCAAGGATTCAAACCTGTTGTAATTTCTTCTCTATGTTTCACTAGGCCTTCTTGAATAACCCCTTTGTGTATAACTCTCAAAGTTGTTGTTGTTCCTGTTGTTAGCTCTGCAATTCATATCTTTATGTACAAAATTATTACATGCATAAAATAAACCAAAAAATATAGTTTGATACCTGGGAGTTGAGGATCTTCTGAAAGGAAGTGCTATTGTGAATCCTTCTTCTTCTTGAGGCCTATCTGTCGTTTGTTGATTATGAAATCTGAATCTTCTCGGTGGAGGAGTGTCCATGTAATCTTATTTGTATATCTTCCTATCCCCTTTGATTGTTTTTGCATAGCTTTTTGGATAGGTTTCTTGCTTTGTTGTTTTGGAGCTTGATCCATTTTTTGTTTGATTGTATCCAAGTCCGGTCTTGTCAAAATGAGATTTTTTACTGCTGATAATTTCATCCAAAACTTTTGAGCTATTCTGTATATTTTTCTTTTGAATATCCTTTCTTAATGTTACAATCTCTACTTCCAAGTTTCCGATGATCATGTCCTTTTCTTCTAGTTGTTATTTGAGTGCTTCTTCAATTCTTTTATCTTCTTCTATTTGAACTTTATATTTTGTGATCATTTGTTCTAGTTTTTGAGTGTCTTCTTTCTTGTCTAGTTTTGCTTGTAGTTTCTAGTTCTTCTTCTTTTCTCTTCTGATAACTTCTATGACACACATTAATTCTTCTCAAAAGTCAACTTCTGCTTCTTCAATTTCTTCTTCAACTTCTTCTTTGGCTTCTTCATATTCTTCTTCTGAGTCTTCTTTGTTAGAGTCTTTTACTTCCATGAATATAACTCTTCCTGTCTCACTGTCACTGACTTCATCTTCATATGATGATGATATGTCTTCTTTGGTGCATAGGCTTTTCTTGAAAATTGTCTTTGTAGTTCTTTTGCCTTTATATGTTTGTTTGAATTTTGAGTAACCTTCATCATTTCTCCTTTTCTTATGAGGACATTTGTTAGCAAAATGACCAATACCATCACAATTAAAAAAAATTAAAGGAATATTACCTCTATACCTATCGTCAGTTCCCTTGTTCAGTCTTTTGACGAAGTTGTCCACTTCTTCATCATTTTCCGAGATGTCACTGTTGCTACTATATTCTTCTTGTTGCTTTTTCTTTGATCTTTTGGATGCTTTGAAGGATGCTTCTTTTACATCTGGATTTTCCTGTTCAGTTCTCATTTCATATGCTGTGAAGATTCCATGCAGTTCGTCCATGCTTATTGAGTTTAGATCTGATCTTTCTTGTAGTACTGATATCTTAGGGTTAAATCTCATAGGAAGAGATCTTAGTACCTTTTGAACAATTATAGATTATTCGATTTCTTCTCCCAATCCTATGATTGCATTCACTCTTTCATCGACTCGTAAGACGTAGGCTACAATATTCTCATCTTTCTTGATTTTTAGTTGTTCGAACTGACCCCTGTAAGTTTTAAGCTTTGCTGCTTTGACTTTTGTATCTCCTTCATAAATATTTCGAAGCTTGTCCCAAATCTCTTTAGCGTATTTACAATGTGCAACTTTGGTGAATACCGTTTGACTGAGACCATTCATAAGTGCATTTATGGCTTTGAAATTATTCTGACCGAGTTTCATGGCTAAGCAAGAAACAATCATCAATATCTCTATCTACATCCGAGGTAGAGTATATTGAAACAACAACATGTTGTACACAGGTTATTTGGATGAAACAAACTTTGACAGATATACAGGTTAAGTATGATGAGCCCATTCCAATCTATTGTGATAATACAAGCACCATCAATATATCAAAGAACCTGGTGATGCACTCCAAGACAAAGCACATTCCAATCTGTTGGATTACTGGGGGGGTGAATCAGTAATAGAGAAATCTAATCCTTTTTAACCAAATAATCCAAGTGTTATGTCAATGTAGAATTATCATCCAATAATTAGCAATGAACAAATGAACAATCATACACATACACAGTACACCAGTGTTTTACGTGGAAACCCAAAGCGGGAGAAAACCACATAATGTTTTTTCTTATATGTCTTGAAGAATTACATTCATTGGAAGCACCAACTTTCTATGTTTTCCAGCTGCAACTGGAAGGAGGCTCCAACCCCCTAGTTTCTCAGGCTACAACCTGAGTGAAGTTCCAACTCCCTAATTATCTGGCTACAACCAGAAGGAGGCTACAACCTCCTATGTTCTCCGGCTACAACCACCTGTACTTTCCCCATCCAACTTCCCTGAAGTAGAAGTAGAATGATGGAACCACTGTCACACTATCACTGTGAGATATACCACTGTAAACCTATACCAATATATCTGAACCATGCATCAACCTATACCTCAACCTGTAATCAACATGTACCATAAACAAGTGCAT
>ML794797.1:255789-267622 GCA_009831015.1 Picea engelmannii
TTTACATCAAACAATCTTGGGTCCATTACCCAAACCTTTGTGTTGTGGGACTTTCTTCAAGGGTTGACATCAATGACAACCAACCTTAATCAACACAATCAAGTATCACTTTTTACGGGAACAAGTTGCAGAAAAGAATATCAGAGTTGAGTATGTAGGCACAAAAGAACAAGTGGCAGGCATCTTTACAAAACCACTTCCACAGGAATCCTTTGAGTATCTTCGCCAGAGAATCGTAGTTATTTATATTCCAAAATGAATGCTTTTGAATGCTTATCTTATATGTCTTATATGTACATGAGGAAGCACCATAAAGAGGACAGTTCAGTCAAAGGGAGTGTTGGCACAGGGGCAGACCCAGGGTTCAACGCTTCAACAACGCACCAACAAAAACCCTAACTACCGACCCTTTCAACAACACCTGCGAAGCAGATGAAGTCTCACTCGAGGTAGAGGCATGGGTGGTTGCAGGACTCAGATGTATGCAACCTAGCTGGGACACAAATTTATGATTACAACACCTCAACAGAGCACTTAGCAGTTATCGCTCATTAGTATTTAGCCTTTGCTTACAACATAGATAAACTCTAATTACAGAGTAGCATAGTATTCAATCAGATCTAACACATCCAAGCACTAAGCACATCAAAATAGATCAGATATGGTACTCATTCACATCACCAAAGCACTAAGCTATCATATTAGATACATCTAAACATACATTACTGTACTAAGCATAAATTATATGAACAATAAAACAACCATGAAGCACAAAGCAACCATAACACATGATATACGTGGTTCACCCCCAGCCTGGGGCTACATCCACCAACTCTTCTTCTCTTTATTATCTTCTGTCAATCATCTACATGCACAGAGCCACAAGATCCTACTCCACATAGGACAAGAGATTTGCCTGCACTCTGCCATATCCTCCTTCCTCGAGTTAGGTTACTACACAAATCCCTCTTACAATCTACACAATCTTCTTACATCCACTTGCACTTAGCCTTGCAAGTGTCTAACACAGCATGCACAAAGCATTTACAACTATCACTTGCACTTAGCACGACATCACACAAATAGATCTAGTGTCTCATGTCTCTTATTACATCGCCTAGACATCTATTTATGCATTACAAAAGGGCCTAAACATGGGTAAACCCATGGGCCGACATCCCCATACCCGTTACATAAGCCCAAAACCAAAAAATACCTAAACAAGGGGCCAAGATCCCGCGATCTCCGCTTCGACTTGTACTCCGCTTTCGACAGCCTGTCAAAGCCCCAAAAAGAGGTCAAAATTTACCAAGGATCTTCAAAACTTGGTCAAGGGCCAACATGCCCCCAACACTCACCTGTGACTCGTCTCGAGTCACTCTGATCTGGGTAGATCTGCCTCAAAATCCTCGAGCTTGGATCGAGCTGCTTCGACCTGCTGCTTCGCTAGGGCCTCCTTCTTGACGAATTCCTGAATAACTACCTCATTCATAGGTCCTTCCAAGCATTGTTCGACTATGGTGACTACTTGTTCCAACTCTGCTCCTCGACATTCAATTTCCTAAAACAGTTGGCAAGCTTCGTCCTGGACTAGTTGGAGCCTCTAAGTCACTTCCATGACTTTGCTCTGTATGGTATGGACCTGCTGTTGAGCAGTGCGCTATTCCTGGGATATTTTCATCCTCTCAACTGCTGACAGGAGTTTCAATTGTGCCTGTACTGTCCCTGCTTGTTGCTTTGCCCCCTGGAGTTGTGACTCTAGTGTCTTCAGTTCAGGGTCCTCAATAAGTCGCTCATAATTTTGTACACTTATACTGCTAAGTTGTTTACATTCCACAGATAAGGCTTTGATTCTCTCAAATGTGCTCCAAGAAGTTTCTTCTCTTTGGTCTTACACGTCTTGCAGGGTGCTTGGTACTATTTGTATCTCTCGATTTGCTATTCTCTATTGAAGCTACTGGATGGTTTCAGCAAGCTTCACTACTTGATGCTTCCTTGGGTCTTCCTCCTTTTTCTCTAAGCCCATCACAAAACGAAGTGCTTTGTTGACTACTTCTTTGACTCTGATCTGCTATGCGAGCAACTGTTCTTTCTCTTGTTGGATCTACGCTCTCACCTCTTCAAACTTTGTTTGGAGATCGTCCTTCTCCTGTTGCACAACTCGACGTTTTTCTATCACTTCCTCTTGTGCTTGATTCAGGGGCACTGTGGCCTCTTCTTTTTCTTCCTATGCACGATGAAGGCGAGCTTTAGTCACATCATCTATTCTACGGAGTTGGGTAGGCTCATCTCCCAAATCTAGTTCTTTTGATGGAGGGAGCACAGTGGACACTGCATGGCTAGAGTGAAGGGCCTGCTGTACCCCTCTCAGCTCTGCTTCAAGACTTTCATACATGGTTTCTAGTTTTGCTTCATTTCTCTACAAAATATCTTCCGAGGTGTCTGATACAGCTGCGATGATGAACTTGAAGTCATCGAGCATGAGCATAGTCTACAACTTGGTCTTAATAACTTTTGAATTCTTTCGTGATGTGGGTTTCATGGGATAAACCTTTCTTTTGTTAGATGGATCTACGTCATCAGGGGGATTTTGTGGTGGGGTTACTTCACCTTTCTTCTACTTGTATTCTTCTCCATTGTTCTCTTCTTTGTCTACTTCATCATCACCTCATCCGCTAGGTGATTCTGAAGTAGTCTCCTCTGATGCGTTGTCCAGCTTCTGTACCTCTTCTGTCTTCTTCCTTTTGCTAGTTCTAGGTGTATCATACCCTTCACGAGTGACCACTGGGATTCCGATTATTTCAAGGTCGAACAATTCTACGGGGTCAACGGGGAGAAGGAGCTCTATAGGTCATTCCTTAGTTATTTCTTCAGGGTCCTCCTCTGTGAGTTTGTAGTAACTCTGTAGTACTTGTTTGTGTTCATCTCTGCATGTAGTGATATAGATAAAATGTATGTCTGCGTGTAACTTCACAAATGGCTTGAACTTGTGCAGGGTGTTCAACGTCATATGAGGGACAACCTCAATAGACCTCTTTAACTGCAGGTAGTAGGTGTGGAACACCGCGTTTGACTGCCATTGTTTTACCATATCGCTCTAAACTTGCGGCTAAGGGTTCGGATGGATCTATTTTAGGGAAGGTCGCACCTTCTGGCATCTCCCAAGCTATGAACGCGATGAGGATCGACAAAAAACTAAAATGAAACTCATAGCCCTGATCCCATGCTTCACAGTAGTCTTGTTCTAATTGGTTCACCAAGTATCTTTCCCAGTTCATTTGTAGCCCCTCCACGCATTTTCCTGCGAGGTCAACAACAAACCCTGTGACTTGCGTGGGTCTGTTCTTTCTTACTAGCTTACCAGCAATCAATTGGAAAGTGAGGTGCACTGTGCCATTCTGGATGGAGGCTACCTTGTATCCTTGCTTCCCCTTTTCCACATCATCGTAGGTATCTTTAATCTTCTACGCCAGAGCATGGTCTGCAACCTTTCTTGGGTAAAAGTATTGTGGTTCTGGTCCCTGCATGATCAATCTATTGATTCGATGGATTAGCGCTGGATCATTGGTGATGCATCTATCTAGACATAGATAACCGCCATGGAAGCTCGACAGTAGGATCTTAATGCAAGCGTTAACCTTCTGGTGCCTTCCAAAATGGGGTATTTTCATCACGTTCATAATAGTATACTGTGCGAGGTCCATAGTCCATGGTTGGGGGATTATCCTCGACTTCCTCCCCTTCGTCCTGGTCAAATACCTATGTAGGGTGAGCGTGATAAAGTTCTTGCGGTATCCCAAGTTGAATTCGCTGATCTTCAACATCAAAATATTATCTTACTGAGGCTTGCCTGTGCATATCCCCTTTGGGAAGTACACACAGATGGGGACATTGTCACGATTCACCACGCTGGCTAGAGGCGGGATGTAGTCGAGCAGGATGGATGGGATTAACTTCACGTTTTCCAAGCCATCATGATGCTTGGTGCATTTCTTAGTCACAGCTTGGGATGGTCCAGATCCACGAGTAGTCGACAGGGAGGCTTGCACTCCTCACGTCGATGAAGCTTGAATTCTGATGAACATCACCTTCTCAACCATAAGGTTGATTAAAACTTCTTCGACAGACTTTTTTATGGCGCTGAGTTCATTTGACATGCACGATCGGGATCGATTGACTTAGGTTGATGAAAAAATGCTCAATGCAATAGAACAGGTGGCGAAGTCTTAGTAAAAACATCGCGGTAACAATGAGTTCTCTTGGATACAATTCGCGAAAGTGTTCTCGGCGCAACAATTGACATAATAAGTAGACAACGATGTAACAGATCCCTCCAATGGACAAGAAACCTTCATCAATGTAGTTATGTCCATTACGGCGTGGTCCCAACAGTCCTATGGTAAGATTTATGATCATAACTGTTGTTCTAACCATTCGGGAACGACAATCTAACTGTCATAATGCCTCTAACGATTATATTGCTCCACCATGGAGAAGTGCCAATCTGAGCTGGTTTGATATTCCGGGGATGTTCAAATTCTGGATACCTTCCTTCTGCGAATTCTTCTCTGGAACTTCTTGTAATTTCTCCAAATTTGATTTCTTCTTGCTGAGCTTTCTAGCCTTCTTCCCTGTGATCTGCGTCTCGATATTCCTCTTTCCATTATGATTCTTATCTCCGCTTGGCATAATAACTTCACGATGTTGGTGATCTTTCCTAAGGTTCAAGGGAAATACTTCTTCTCTGTCTGGGGTAGGTGCTCTACTCTCCTGTACATACATGTTTTCAAGTCTTCTTTTGTTCTTTCAACTTCGACATCCAGATTTCTGGTCCTCAGTAGCTTTGACTGGTTTTCTTGTTCTTTCAGTAAGTGTGCTATTCTCCTAGCCATGAAGTCTCTTAGATCTTGCTTTTTTTGTTCTAGAGCTTCCTCTTCTTTTCTTCGGGTCTGATCTTTCTCAATCCATGTTTTTCCTAGTAATATAGCAAATGGGGCGTTGTTCTCAATAAATTTAACAACCTCAAATTCTTCCTCTGTCGAAGTTCCATGAGCACGCATAGAGGTCTAGGAAAGTCTTCCACATAGGATTATCAACTCTCCTCTAAATAATCCTATTCCTCCAAATGAAGGAATCATAGTAGGCTTTCCCAAAATTTCCCAGGTTCTTTCTGTCATCATATTCACCTGTGTTTCCTCATCCAGAACACTGTCTATGTCGAAGTCTCCTATTCTTGTTTCTATGCACTCTTTTTCTTTGAATATCTTTGATAAGTTGATATCTCTGTGGTCATTCAGGGTTTCTTTCATTTGTAGTAATACAGTCTTTGATTCTTTTAGGGGTTCTACCATGGTCTCAGTTTCTTGACCTTACTTAGGGTTTTCTTGTCTCATATTCATTCTTTCAACCTTAACAATCATTCTAGGGCAATCCAAACTTCATGGTCCATAGCTTTACAACAAAGACAACTAGGTCTTCTACTAGGGAATTCCTTAGCAATATGTCCCGGTCTTCTGCAACTGTAACAAAGAGTTAATCCTCTCTTTCTCTTAAATGATCCCCAACCTTTCTTGTACTACACACTAGGATCATTGTAGCTAACTTACAAAAAATTCTTCCTAGGATCCTGCATCCATTTTTTAGTCCAAAGATTCTTTCTATGCATAGGAATAACATATCTTTCATTATTTCTATCAGATCTACTCATATAAAACCTTCTTTCGTCTAGTTGTGTCCTAATTTTCAGAATAGGACAAAATTTATCAAACATACCTAGATCCATACTTTCAAAATAAAAATTTCCACTTATCTTACCTTTAATAGAGCACAAAGCTTTCAGATCTTATCTCTTCAATAAAAACATTTCACTGTTCTTACCTTTATCAGAGCACAAATCTTTTCAGATCTTACCTCTTTTCTTCAGATCTACCTCCTCTCTTAGTACAAATCTTTACAAGTCAAGTAGAGTATTGCATACTAGGGCAATAGATCTATGCACAACACTTCCTCTTTTCCTCAGTTCCCAGCAATCAGAGTTTCAGGTCCCAACAATGAAACCATTTGTTGGCACAGGGGCAGACCCAGGGTTCAATGCTTCAATAACACACCAACAAAACCCTAACTACCAACCCTTTTGGCAACACCTGTGAAGCAGATGAAGTCTCACCCGAGGTAGAGGCAGGGGTGGTTGCAGGACTCAGATGTCTGCAACCTAGATAGGTCACAGATCTGTGATTACAACACTTCAATAGAGCACTTAGCAATGATCATTCATTAGTAGTTAGTTTTTTCTTACAATGCAGATAAACCCTAATTATATAGCAGCTCAGTATTCAACCAGATCTAACACATCCAAGCACTAAGCACATCAAAATAGATCAAATCCGGTACTCATTCACATCACCAAGCACTAAGCTATCATATCAGATACATCTAAACATACATTACTGTACTAAGCATAAATTATATGAACAATAAAACAACCATGAAGCAAAAAGAAACCATAACACATGATATACGTGGTTCACGCCTAGCCTGGGGCTACATCCACCAACTCTTCTTCTCTTTATTATCTTCTGTCAATCATTTACATGCACATAGCCACAAGATCCTACTCCACATAGGACATGAGATCTGCGTGCACTCCGCCTGATCCTCCTTCCCCGAGTTAGGTTACAACACAAATCCCTCTTACAATCTACATAAGCTTCTTACATCCACTTGCACTTAGCCTTGCAAGTGTCCAACACAGCATGCACAAAGCATTTACAACTATCACTTGCACTTAGCACGACATCACACAGATATCTCTAGTGTCTCATGTCTCTTCTTACATCGCCTAGACATCTATTTATACATTACAAAAGGGCTTAAACATGGGTAAACCCATGGGATGACATCCCCATACCTGTTACATAAGCCCAAAACCCAAAAATCCCTAAACAAGGGGCCAAGATCCCATGATCTCCGCTTCGACTTGCGCTCCGCCTTCGACAGCTTGTCGAAGTCCCAAAAAGAGGTCAAAAGTGACCAAGGATCTTCAAAACTTGGTCAAGGGCCAATAGAGAGCAGGCTCAGATGGAAAGATACCTTTTCCAATGATGACAAAGGGGGAGAGATTCATCAGATGCAGAGGACATAGGCATGGTTCCAGGGGGAGAAATGATTGTTATCACTGAAATTTCGTCTGCACATGGTTACAAGAACTCAACATCGTCAAACAATGATGAAGTCATCCATGGACCTGAATTAACACCAAAGCATTCATAAAAGGGTAAAAAACTATACAAATTAGTGAAAAATTGAAGGGCGCTATGCAGACATTGGGCGTGCACGCACATGTGCAGAACAAGAACGCAGAAATCGCGCACATGCGCACGATGCGCGACTGTTATTGCAAAAATCCACGCACCTGCTAAACAATGCATTTATGAGAGTGGTCAGCCTCCCACCCACTTATGGTTCAGATCCCAAGCCGATTTGACCCTCAAATCTGGACTGGATTCGACTGGATGGTTGGTCAAAGACCTAGAAATGCCCTAATTAGCCTCTTTTCACACTACAAAGCAGTTAAAAAATAGCTCAAAGGAATGCTATAAAAAGGCCATGGATGCACCTCATTTTTCAAGGAATTCAAAGTAATGTTATGCTGCCTGTATTCTCTTGAGGACTCCATCCTTGTCAAGAGCATATTTGCACCATTTCATTGGGCAATCCATCTCACCCATTGAGTGGATTTGTAAAGAGTTCTTTCATCATTTTCCATTTTTCTTTGTTGTAAGAAGAGCTAGCTAGTGGGGGTCCAAGAGCCCTCCCTTGGAGGAAGAAGGGACTCATAGTCCCCTTTCTTCTTGGTGTATTGTTTCACTAATAGATCAACCTCAACATTGGTGACATGGGTCTTATGGTTCTTTTTGTTTCTATGTCCCTATGCTCATGAATTTAGTTGTTATTGCATTTCTTAGTTAATTCTTAATTGTAGTCTTTTATTTCTTTTCCTAACTCTTTTCCTTGCAGCTGTCCTGCTCAACAGACCCAACTGAGCTTGGAAGCACCTCTATTTTTCTCACTAAGGTGATGGAAGAGGCGCAACAGATTGGTGACTCCGCTGGGGAAAGGTATCAATTTCTTACCCCATTTGAGTTTTTCTTGCTCTTCTTTTAGTTTGTTTAACTTGCAGGTACACTAATCGGCCTAAGCCGACCTGCCAACCAACCAATTCCAAGTTGAATTGAGAGAAATCCATTCGGATTTTTCATTCTCGGCCGTGTGTCATATATGCACGGGTTTTTAGGCCCATAGACGCGCATCGTGCACACATGTGCCTGATTCACAGTTCTGTTCTGCACACATGCGCCTGTTGACTTGTCTCTGTTCGCGCGCATGTGCTCTGTGCACCTCTGTCTCCACTGAGACCCATGCATCTGTACAAAAATTCACATTGTAAAGTTGTTGAGATGTGGGGAAGGCCATTTTCCTTCTTAAAAATGATTTTAAGCATGTTTTAAAGCTGCACCACACTTAGTCCCCTCATCATATAAAGGGGTTAGTCAAAAACACATAGGCACTTAGGAGGATAAAATCAATTTCCCTTCTTTTCTTTTTTCCACATGGATGGCTTGTTTTAACTCACAAGATAAGTTGGAAATCATTTTTAATCACATTTAACTTGCATTTGGGACTAGAATTTGAATAACAATCGCTTAGTATGCTCTTCTCTCGCGCCTCCAAGCGATCTTGAGAATCAGAAAAAGATTGTGAAACGATTTCATCTCCCTTAAAGCACATTAAAACCTTTAGGAGAGGACAACAACCCTTCTTGGGACTCCTCTTAGTTTACTTTTTCAAACACATCTTAATATTGTAACGGGCCCATACATGCCCACATGCTACAAAGATAGGATAGTGTTTGAATTTTGCTTTCTTAGATCAAATCACTAGGGAAGTTTAAAGGTTTTGTAACGAGCCCATACATGCCCACATGATCAATCTAGGATAATTTCAAAGCTTTTCTTAGATTACATCACAATAGGGAGTTAAAGGGATAGTAACGGACCCACATGTCCACATGATAGCTTCCTAGGGACTTTTGAATTATGCAAGGTTGTACCAAAGACACTTAGTTAATTAGGTAATCAAACACTTGTAAGGACCAAACGAAGTCCACATGCAACAAGGTGACATCTAATTCACTAAAAATTGGCACACTTTCACTCACACAAAAAAGTCACTTATCACTCACATAGCTTCTTCTTGAAACGTGGAGGTCAAAGTAAGTTTCCTCCAAAGGGATTTCGAAAATACCCCACCCTTTTCTTGATGAAACTATCCACTCCCATTTTAATCAACGAGGTTGCTTTGCACCCCCAACCTCCCAAAACAACTACATCTAAAATATTTCTAAAAACTCACTAAGTTTTCCTCCACAGGAGGTGCCAAAAGAAATTTTTAGTCTAGGTAGGATTTCGGGGATAGGCATCCAAATAACTCCCCGTTATCTAGTTCTCACATTGTCAAAACCATAGAAGTTGTCAAATAGGGAACTGAAAATCCTCCAAGTCAAGTGTTCCTAATACCATAAGGCAGGGAGATACCCATGAAGGGTTGAAGGCTGAGGTCTAGTTGTTCTGTGCGTCCCCCCTTGAGGCACCCACCTCTTAGACGGGATCCAGCCCGTGACCCATTTCTTAGGCTGAAAATCTAAATGGCACACTTTGACCGAGGTACATAGTGACCAACTTTAGGACATCTACCCAGGTGGAAATTGTGGGCTGCAATTGCACCTTGATTGGATTTTGTGTGGCTATTGGGAAATATCGTTAACTCTTTCGGGATATGCCCCCTTTACCCCTCATTATAACCAATTATTTCATCCTTCACTAGTTTCTCTTCCAATGACTTCAGACCCCACTGTTGAGTACTACTGGAAGGTCCAGTTCTATTTGAGAGGAAGGATGTTACGTCTTCTAGGAAACGAGCATTTTCTTTCTTTTGATTCCCCACATGAACAAAACCCACTTACCTACATATATGCTTCTTTTTCAAAACATTTTATGTATGATGCACATCTGATTACAGTTTGATTTGGATATATATATTGTGTAAACATTCAACGCAAAGGATCTTGTTTCTATATTACTCTCACTACTCTTTGCACACATTCACATAGCTAGTCAGACATCATAGGGGAACCATAGAACCCCCGTCATTCACGATGCTTGCTAAACCTCCCTCCTATCTTAGGGGGAGTGTCTGGTCTTATCCACTCATCGGCACCTCCTTCACACACTCCTATGAGTGCTACTATTTTAGGATCAACTTTGCTTGGTTTTAAATTACTTGGGTCCACTTCCCAAGGTCATCCATTCACTCGCTCTCCTTTACATGGAAGCGGGGGACCGACTTCCTCTCAAGGAAGAAGCACCAACCCACCTAGCCCCCCTCAAGGGTCAGGTTCACAACACACCCACACCATGGCTAGAGCTAATCCTCTCCCCCCACTACAGATGCCATATTTGGCCTCTCTCAACATACCAGATCTCAAAAAACTCACCAATGATCCTATATTGCATGATCCCACATGGCCTGCAACGCCCACCAAACTACCTTCAGACATACCAAAGTTTGAAGGAAAGGCAGGCGATGACCCTACCAACCATGTCATGACCTTTCACCTATGGTTCTCCTCCAATAGTCCAATAGCATTATGGATGATTCCATCAGACTGCAATTATTTCAACGCACACTCACTGGCCCATCGGCCAAATGGTATGTCGAAAAAAAATCAGGGTCCCACGCAACTTTTGAGTCCATGGCCAAAGTATTCTTGATCTTCTTCCAATTACCAATCTGCCACGACAATGGTCTAGAACTACTTTATAATTTCAAACAAACCTCAGCCACACATATCGCTAACCACATTCACGAGTGGCATAGGCGATGTAGTTTGTGCAAAGCAGAAACCACCAAGCAACAATGTCTTGACTGGTTTCTTAGATCACTTGTCTCTCTCCTCGATAAGGATGTAGCTTCCACCTTCCCTCAATCTGAAGAAGAAGCCATCAGTAAGGCCCAACAGGATGACCTCATCTATGCACAGTCAGGGTACTTATACACTGTACTTCCCGATCTTCCAAAACCTATGCCATTTGGCCAAGACAAACCTGGGATGTCTCACTCAGCAGAAGGACTGATTGGTACCACCACTCACCATGGTCCACAACCCCAACCACCAGCGATGTATGGAACACCTCAATACCCGCTGGCATATGGGGGCACTTCTTATTACCCCCCACCCCCTTATCAACAACCATACCCTGTTGCTATACCTCCACCCATCAGTGGACCACCACCGACACCCCCCATACATCCACATATTCAAACAAACTCTGGTACCCCCTCTACCCCAGCTTATAGTACTAGTGAAAGAACTACACCTTCCTATGTACCTTATGGATCGTTACCACCAAAAAATTCGTACTTCCCATTTTCTGGTCCTCCACAACCCATGGCTCCCCCACATCCTCATGCGGGGGTGAATTTTGTTCAACCATCTACCGTTCAACAATACCAAAATTTCAAACAGTTGAATACAACCAATCCAACCCATCCGACGAACAATGCCACAACGAAAGGACGGAAAAGGAATAACAACAATCCAGGTCAAGGCGGGAATCAACCCCAACAAAACCAACCGGCCTGGGGCAACCAAAACCAAGGATACCAAGACCCCCAAGGGGGCATTAATACCAATATACCACGCCAAGGGATGAACAACAATCTTCGAACTAACTTTCCTTGCGCTATATGTAATGAGTATGGACATTATACTCAT
>ML794797.1:293226-306594 GCA_009831015.1 Picea engelmannii
GAAATTGATACTCCATTGAGGAAACATATCCAAGTGTCTGTGGTAAAAAATTCAGCTTGTGGGTCGTTGTATTTTTGGAGTTACACTATGTGGAAAATAGGGTTTGTGGCTAGTCCCAAAACTAGTCTAAAACAAGTGTTTCGGGTAACAATGTCATAAATTATTCATAAAAGATCCAAATTCAATAATACAAAATTTGTTGGTTAGAGTACAGTATTTAGTATTCTATGCAACATTTTCAGATCCATTCAACAAATATTCCATGTGGGGCACACTCTACAAGGTCGCTCTCTAGAATAAGCCAAAATTCAGCAAGGTATGCCATTTTTGCTATAAATCCTTTTCTGAGAGGTTCCAAGTAGTGACACTTGGAGGAATTGCATAAAACACACTGAAGAACATTTTGTATAATTTTCAGATCTTTATTCATTACAGGTACATAGTTATGATTATTTCAAGTTAGGGTTGTTGACTAATCCAAAACTAGGCATGTGAGACTAAAGAAAAGTTTGATGAAAATACTAGTCTCTTGTTGTTAAAGTTAAGGAAGATTTGCAGGTAAGTGATGATATACACCAGGTCTATTACAAAGTTACAAATCATATTTGGATGATGAAATTGATGAGGGGTTTTGGGTGAGGTACATGTTGGGTACATGGTTGAGACAAGTAGTTGATGAGTTGGCACATACATGAGATGTATAGTTGGTGATGTTGGTACATATTGATGAGTCATAGTTGATGAGTACTTGACACATGATTGGTACATACTTGGTACATGGTCGGATGAACTTTTTTATGGTACAGGTTGATTACAGGTTGTTTGGTACAAGTTGGTGCATAGTTGATGCACTTGTTTATGGTACAGGTTGATTACAGGTTGAAGCACGGGTTGATGCATGGTTCATATTTATTGGTACAGGTTTACAACGATATATCTCATAGTGATAGTGTGATAGTGGTTCCATCATTCTAATTATACTTCAAGGCGGTTGGATGGGGCAAGGACATGTGGTTGTAGCCGGAGAACATAGGGGGTTGTAGCCTCCTTCTGGTTGTAGCCAGATAATTGGGAGTTGGAGCTTCCCTAAGGTTGTAGTCTGAGAAAATAGGGGGTTGGAGCCTCCTTCCCATTGCAGCTGGAAAACAAAGGAAGTTGGTGCTTCCAATGAATGTAATTCTTCAAGACATATAAGAAAAAGCATTCTGTGGTTTTCTCCCGCTTTGGGTTTCCATGTAAAACATTGGTGTATTGTGTATGTGTATGATTGTTCATTTGTTCATTTCTCATTATTGGATGATAATTCTACATTGATATAACACTTGGATTATTTGGTTAAAAAGGATTATAATTTCTCTATTACTGATTCACCCCCCCTCTCAGTAATCCAACAACATGTCCATGGGGGACATTTGCTTATAGAGTGTTTCCCTTTGGACTATGTAATTCTCCCACTACGTTCCAAAGAATGAAATTGACTATTTTTTCCGATCTGATCCATGATTGCGTTGAAGTTTACATGGATGATTTTTCTTTATATGGTGATTCTTTCAATGAAGCACTAAAGAATCTAGAGAAAATTTCGATAAGATTCCAAGAGACTAACCTTGCATTAAGTGATGCACAATTTCATATGTTGCAAACTAATGGTATTGTTCTTGTTCATTTCTATCTTGTGCAGGAATTCAAGTTGATCCAACAAATATTGAATTCCTATCAAAGCTTCTAGTTCCAAGATTTCCAAGGGATGTCAGAAGTTTTCTAGGGATCACCGACAATTATATATGCTTCATAGAAAATTTTACAAGACTGGTTTCTCCTTTGTTAAAATTGATTACTAAGGATTCTAATTTTCATTAGGATGATCACTGTAAAATGACTTTCGAGACATTAAAAGATAATCTTTCTAAAGCACCAATTTTGAGGGGGGGAAATTGGTCTCTTCCCTTTCACATCTCAACAGATTCTTCCGACACATATCTTGGAGAAGTATTAGGGCAGAAGGAGAATCCATTTTCTTATGTAATTTAGTTTATTAATAAAACCCTAATACTTGTTGAATTAAATTATATAGTAACAGAAAAATAATTTTTAGAGGTTGTGCATGAAATCAACAAATTCAGACGTTATATCAATGGGTATGAGGTTTTCATTCATACATACCATTATGGAATTAGGTACCTTATGAACAAACCAATAACCAATGGTATAATAAAAATATGGATTTTGTTGTTGCAGAAGTTGAATATTAATATTTTAGATAGACCTTGGGAAGGAAAATCAAGTTGCAGACTTTCTTTCTAGAATTCATAATGAAGGTCAAGTAACTCCTGTAGATGGTAATTTTCTTGATGAGAATTTGTTTGATATATCTACTAAGTCTCATTTGTTTTCATATGTGTCTAACTATTTGTCTATAGGAATACTTCCACAACATATTTCATCCAGAGAAAAACAGAAGATCGTCATACCAAGTGCCTACTATTCATGGATTGGAGGAGATCACTTCCGTACAAGACCAGACCTGATCATTAGAAAGTGTGTAAATGAAGATGAAATGTTTTATATATTGAAATACTATGATGAAGAGACATGCAGAGGGAACTTCGTTAACAAGAGACCTACAAATTCCTTCATTCGAGGTATTGTTGAATTACTATTTTTAGAGATGCCAAAAATTACATTCGAAGATGCGATAACTATTAGAAAATGGGCTTCTTAGTATAATCCGAAGATATTCCTTTGTAGCCATAGGTACTCATTGAGCCTTTTGAAAAATGGGATCTAGACTTTTTGGGGCATGTTACCCCCATGCTTAGGGGTAACTAGAGGAGATAATGTCTCGAGGCCCGCAATGGAGAGCATGATCTACACCATGATGATGATGATGATCAATATTCCCACAGATGATAGCCCAACAACCCCCCTGATTTTCCTCCCAAAATAAATCAACCAAGGCTCATCACATTCAAGAAATCCAGGGTATGGGGCATGGTAAGCCAACCTCACCATGAGGTATGATTAGTCCTTTTTTTCATGCAAAGTGTTTTTCTTAATTATTGGGCATGTGTACAAGGATCATTGGTTGATGTTGGATAGTGGATAACTTGCTTGAGAAATTGTCTTGGTTTCCTTTTTCTGTGCTTTAATATCATGTTGTCACTACCTAATGAAAGGGGGTAATACTGGGGTGCCCTCTCAAGGGTAATGTTATGCTCTTGACCATACTTAACATTTTCCATCATGAAACCTTTCACATATCCTGAACTTCGTCTATGGTCCAATCTCTCATGATAAAGGGGCTAATGGCCCAGAGGTAGATTGCAACTGCTATAAAAGAATAAGAAAATAATGCTAAAAAGAAAGTGAACATAACAAATAAGGACCACCAAAATTTGGTCCAACTTGAGCTCTACTCATTCAGTTCTTGCCTTGGTCCGAAATTGCAATTCTAAAGCTTGAAACCTTTTAAATGGGACTAGAAAATATAATATGAAGAAAGCAGGAATTGGAAAGAAGGCTAATAAAGGGGTTTGGGAAAATTAACATGCAAATATTGGGTAACTCAAGAGAAAGCGCACCCTCAACAAAAGAATTCATAGAGATGGACACCATATTAAGCCATGAAGGAAGCCCTAAACCATAACATCCTCACACTTACTCTTGATGAGGTTTTACTTTCCCTTGTCACTCTCGGAACCTATCCCTCTACCCGGGGTATTTATTTCCTTTCTAGGTGACACACCTAATAGGGTTGGATGAAGGCCCTCCCAAACTTAAACTTGGTAACCCTCACAAGGTCTTGGGATTGGGTGATACTTAAAGGGGATACTGGGGTGAATTTTTTACATGTATTGTATCTTAGGCATCAACTTACTTTTCATTATTTAAGGACTAACATGTCTTGTGAACATTGGTTTACTTTGTATTATTTTCTATTTTGTTTAAAATTCCCTTGACATGGTTATTTGAAGGAAATATTGGCTTGTACATACGATGTTGTGCTTTATTTCAGTATTGGGCATGTGTGACTCACCACCCTCATATGTTGGCTCTCACATCCTTAGGACCTTAGACAATGGAAAAATGGGATTGGTTTTGAGTAGGTTGGTCATTTTGCAACATACATGGGTTGAATCCCATAAGCTGGGAAATGCACCCCAAAGATTTTTTTCAAAGAGGATGGAGGACATTTCTTTTGGAGGCACCTTGGCCTCACTTAAGGATGATATTGCACCCTTCTACATGGCCTTTGGAGGCCTATGACATCACCTTCTAGCATTGATGCCATCTTTTTGAGGCTAGAATTTGATGGAACATGTGGTTCCAGAGGTGACTATTGAACATCTTTTGTACTTTTCTTTTCCCCTTCCCTTATTCTATTTCCCCCCCTCTTTTAATACCCTTTCTTCCCCCCTTCTAGTTTTTCCATTTTTCCATTTTATTTTGTCCCTTCTTTTTCCTTTTCTTGGTTACTATACTTAACCATTTTCACATTTGCGGACCTTAAGACCCGCAGACTGTCGCACTTGTATTCCTCCAGTCACCTAAGCATAAGTCCGCTCAACACTTAGAGTTATTTTATGCCTCAGAATTTCAGAATTTTTAACTTGCAGACCTACATGATATAATTCCACTCTCTCCATTGTTTTCCTGACACTTTTTGTTACTTAGCCATTCCATACTTTCGGACTTGTGGACCTTCATACTTTCATATCTCCCTTTTCATACACATCGCCAATCCCGATGCCTCGCTATTACCCGTCCCTTCACATTGTTCGATGTCACATTTATTGTTGTCCCTACGGACCTAACTACCAAATTTATTATTAAGGTGGTCATTAATCAATAATGCTATTACCAAGGCCACTAATAGTTATTTTGATTTAATGTTTTCGTAAAAGAAATCTAGCTCAAGTTCATTTCACTGTGCAAAAATAATAGCTCAAGAAAATTTGGCAAGCTTCACTGGGATAACCATGAGAAAGAAATCATTCTATGGGGACACCCTAAACCTCTTTGCTAGAGAAGATAAAAATTATCATTGGTCGCGCTCCTACTGGTATTATGCTAAATTGCTGGATAGAAAAAACAACAAAGCATGGACACCATGAATAGTTCTTTCCAAGTGTGTTCCATAAGTCTTTGAGTGCAAGGACATCATCATTTGGTGTGTGGATAATCTCATTCAAAACAAAAGAGTTATTACATTGCACAATAGTTCTCTTATCTCATTAGCACCTTAAATATTTATAGAAATGTTGAAATTACCAGAGCCAAACTTGGTCTACAAAGGACAGGAAGCGAGAAACTTCCTGAAAAGAAAGAATAATGGATTGGAGCTTCTCCAAGAATATTTGTGTGACCCTTACACAATGTCTGAAGACATATCAAGAATTCAAGTGAGCTCTTTAAAGGATCCTTATAAGGAAATTGCTTGGTTATTTACTCGAATTGTTGGCCATGATTCTACAAAAATAATTCCTCGACTGACATTGTACATATTACATTTCGTTGTGCAGGAAAATGCTATCTTCGACTGGGCAAAGATAATCTCAAATGAAATCATTGCACAACTCAGTAATTTCAAGTCTGATAAAAGATTTTACATGTCATATTATTTGATATTTTCCATTACATATTGTCATACTTTTGAGGCCTTAAACATTTCCTGAAGAATTAAAATAAAAGTCAACCCTGTAACTATGTGGTAACCAAGCTTTATGGAAGCAAAGGGTTGGCCTTCATTTTTATGAGGTGTATTCAGATTTCATATCTAAATTCAAGAAACTATTATTTGGGGAAGATACATCCTGATTGTCATTGGAATCTGCATCTTTTCTGAAGGGAAGAGGAGTTCTGGAAAAAAATGGACAATTGTAATATTATCAGGGTTTTCTGCTCTGTTGAGAAAACCATTTTCCTTCCCTATTATATATCTGAAAAATTGTTTGTCATCGAAATAGCCCGACAATATAAATTATGGTTTCATATATTGTCTGAGAAAAATAAAAATCAATTCATACCTCTTCCATGGAAAGTCGACGAAATTCTTCTCTGGGGAATTTCCAAAATTGATGAATATGCTGCTTATTTTGATAATTTTGACCTAAAATTTGCAAAAGAAATCAAGGGTTTTGACCCAAACCACTTTTTTTTATAATCACTTGCTTTTAGTTGGGATTGGACCTGCATTTTTAAAATCAACCATTAGTAAAGAAGAAGAAAATGAAAGTCACCATTCGAGTGACCAAGAAGCCGACATAAATTTAGAAGACATAGAAACTACCATAAGCACAAAAAAGCATCATAAATAAAGAGGTAGACCCTCACCAACTATCTCTAGGAGGAGTGCCTTGCCAAAGTTCTCAATCACCAGTTGTCTCTAAGAGGAGTGCCTTGCCAAAGGAGAATCCACAAACAGGAACATCCCATGTAAGAAAAATCCAGAGAACTAATTCCAAGGATGATGAAGATAGGAACCCTCCTAAAGGTAACCTAGAAAATCCCCATAAACTGAAGGTCAAAAGAAAAAGAACCAGTTCACAACAAGAAGGGGATGAGACACATGCTTAAGAATATGAATTATTATTGGATAACATGGACCTAGATGTGGATATTGAAAACATTACTTTTCCATATGTTGAAGTATCAACTCGAGAAAATGTACAACTTGTCTCGGCACTCATGATCCACGATGAACATTTTTCTGATGAGGAGACATTTGCTGTACAAAATGCATCTTTTGATAAGGAGTCTAAAAAAATAGTTTTTGAAAGAACCAAAAAAAGTAAGAGCGGTAAGCTCTGGACCACCATTGACACACAGGATATGTTACCTTCAAAATTATCATCCATTCACAGAGTTACAAGAGACACCCTTGATGTTTCAATCACACACATGGAAGAAGATAACACCTAGTTGAAAGAAAGAATAAAAGAATTGGAGGCAACCCTCATGACTCCATCTATTATGGCTTCTCATGTTTCCATGATTCATCCTGGAAAGGGTATTCTAGAAAACCTAGAATCAAGTTTGAGGGTCAAATGAATTTCCATTTTAATCATGACCACCTAACATTTAAAAAAAAAATTATTAAGAAGAGGATGTCATTAATTGTAGAACTATGGGATATGTCAAAGAGTTTCACTTCTCTTGGCTTAAGAATTCAAAACACCAAGCAGTATTTAAATTCACACTTAAAAAATGATGAAGGGTTTTATACTGATGGAGTTCTAATGTCCACAACTAGAGTTGCGACAATGACATAGCATACGAGAAAGTAGGAAAATATACCATCTCTGCCACATCAAACAAATGAAATCTTACTGGATATAACGAATTAATGTAATAAAAGGTATAATAGCCCAATTGACTGACTTATCGAGGAGGAAAACTGAAGCATACTTAAAAATCCTTGATCTCGACATTGTTGGAACTACCATTGAAGTCGCAAACCCTAAGTATCTTTCAAACTCCATGCTCATGATTCGATGGGATTTTGAAGAGAATATTGAAGGACTAAAAAGGACATTGGATGAAATGTTCGACAATATGATGAAATTCACACATGATGACATTGATAGTTGGATTTTTGAATATAAAAATAAGAATGAAGACATTGAAAATATATTACAAATTTTGTCCGTTGATCTCAGGGAAATTGAAAAGGATCTATTTAATATTAAGATAAAGAAAGAAGTAACCATTGCTCCATTAAGGGACTTTATTCAAGAATGGTTAAATACTTCAATCGCCAAGATTTCTAAGATTCTAGCAGAGGAAGTTATGACCAGTAATCCAACTGCAACCAACAAGAATATAAAGGAAGAAACAACAAGTAGATAAAGGAGGATATACCATCATAGTAAGTCCATACTGATCATTTTCTTCTTTCTTTATCAGTATTCATCCAGTTATTCTTCTTCTTTGAATAGAAAAGTTTAATCGAATTATGAACTTTCTCTTTGTCTTCTTTCCAGATTCTGGTGCTCGACATTCACCCACCTTATTGTCTCTTTGTTCTACCTTCTTGTATATGTTTTCTTTATGGTCCTTGGGAGCCCCAATCCTAGTCCTTTGGACAAACTCATTTGGACAAACTCCTTTAAATTTCAAAGCTTTGTAACAAATTTTATTATTTTTGATAAATCCCAAGAGAACTTAGTCATGATCAATTTTGACTGTATTTTATAACTCTGAGCATTGAGTATAAAGTATTTCGAATTGATTCATCATAATCTTCTTTTGAGCTATGAAAGTATTTACTCTATAAAATTGATCTTATGTGTCTATACCATCTTCTTTTATTTTTATGTGTGATCATAAATCTTTATTTTCACTATGATGGATGTGAGGAAATTGTGTTTATTTTCTGTGATGCCTGATATGTGAAGTTCCTAGTCCTTTCTCAGGAATCCTTTTAAAATAATTATTTTATATTTCAACGTTTTTATCTTTCTTTGAGCATAAATATTGGACTATCTTAAGGTCCTATATTATTTTTTGATCTAAAGTTATTAAAGAATACCATAAGACAAAGAGGAGTACCACCTCTATAAAAATGTAGGAGGATTCATATCCTCGTGAGGTTTCCATTTTGATCCTTGCAGATTCAAGCATCAACATTTTTGGTGACCATACTGGGGAACCAACTGAAAGATTTGGATCTGGTTTAGCATCCTAAAATTACATGAATTTTCCTCAGGCTAACCAGCCCCAATTAGAAATTGGATTAAATAATCAACGACGTATTCTTCATCATCTATATAATATTGCAATAACAACAACCAGAACTAGAGAAGAATTAGAAAGGTCTTGGAAAACTCTGGTTCCAGAAGAAGAAAGAGAAATTCTTCGAAGACAAAGGAGAGACGAAAGACAAGAGAAAATAAATGAGAGATGAGCTCGAAGAGAAAAAGAACAAGACTAGAATTGAAGCTGGATTAATACAAAGGACCAATCACTAGAAGAAAAAGTAATCAACTGCATACTTCAGAAAGTGAAAATACATTCTTGACAAAAAGAAGAAGCTTCTAGACATGGTAGAAAGAAATGAAGAAAGGTGTGAAGAACCACATGAAGAAAGACGTGAAGAACCATATGTTGGCCCTTGACCAAGTTTTGGGAGATTATCGGTCATTTTGACCTATTTTGGGACTTCAACAGCCTGTCGAAGGAGGAGCACAAGATGAAGCGGAGATCAAGGGATCTTGGCCCACTTTTGGGTCCTTTTTGGGTTTTTGGGATTATGTAATGGGAATGGGATGTCGGCCCATGGGTTTCACCCATGCTTAGGCCTATTTTGTAATGTATAAATAGATATCTAGGAATCTATAGGCAGAGATCGACATCTATGTGATGTATTCTAAGTGCAAGTAAGGGTCTGTAAGTGCTTTGTGCATGATTGTAAGAGACTTGTAGAGCTAAGTGCAAGTGGTTGTAACAGACGGTGGAAGGATTTGTGCTATAACGCAAGGAAGAAGGATCTAGCGAGCTGCACATATCTTTTGTCCTTTGCGGAGTAAGGGTTTTGAGGCTTTGTGCTTGTAATTGATTGACTGAAGACAATAAAGAAGAAGAGTTGGTGGACGTAGCCCCAGGGTGGGGGTGAACCACGTAAACACTGCGTTGTCTTTCTTTGTGCTTATCTTAATGTGCTTATGTCTCCTTTTGCTAAGTGCTTGAGATGATTAGATAGATATGCTTATGCTTAGTGCTAATAACGTGTAGAATATTAGATTTGATATATATGAATATGCTCAGTGATTGATTTACCAAATCTGATCTATTTTACCTATGCTAAGTGCTTAAATACGCTAGATCAGTGTGAATGTTGCGAAGCTCTGTTTTATCAGTGAAGTGGATATTGATTGCATATTGAGGGACTGATGGTGCTAAGTGATTTATTAAGTATTTAATCACAGATTTGTGTCCCAGATAAGGTTGTAGACACCTGAGTCTTGCAACCACCCCTGCCTCTACCTCAGGTGAGAATTCATCTGCTTCGCAGGTGTTGTCGAAAGGGCCGGTAGTTAGGGTTTTGTTGGTGCGCTGTTGTAGCGTTGAACCTTGGGTATGCCCCTGTGTGTCCCAAAAAATGCTTTTGTTGCCAAGAACTGAAACTGTGATTGCTGGGAACTGAGAAAGAAGAAGCTTTGTGTAAAAATCCATCCTGAAACTATGAAATCTCTGTGCGTTGATCTGTTGCCCTAGTGCGCAACGTGTTACTTGACCTGTGAAGCTTTGTGTCGAGAAAAGTGGTCAGATATGAAGAAAAGAGGTCAAATCCGAAGAAAAGAGGTCAGATATGAAGAAAAGAGGTAAGATCTGTAAACTTTGTGCTCTGATAAAGGTAAGAATAGTAGAAAATTTTTAGATCTGAAATCTCTGTGTTCTGTAAAAGAAAGACTCATGGAATTTGTTTTTTTTCTAAAGTATGGATCTAGGTATGTTTGATAGATTCTGTCCTAGCTTGAAAGTTAGGGCACTGTTAGATTAAAGAATACCTGATATGAATATATCTGATAAGAATAGTGAAATATATGTTATACCTATGCATAGAAAGATTGTTTGGACTAACAAATGGATGCAGGATCCTAGAAAGAATTTGTTGTAGGTTAGCTCATATGATCCTAATGCACAGTCCAGGAGAAGCTGGGGATCATTTAAAAGAAAGAGAGGATTAACCCTCTGTTACAGTTGTAGAAAACAGAGACATCTTGCTAAGGAATTCCCTAGGAGAAGACCTAGTTGTCTTTGTTGCAAAGCTATGGACCATGAAGTGTTGGATTGCCCTAGAATGATTGCTAAGCTTGAAAGAATGAATCTGAACCAGGAAAACCCTAAGGAAGATCCAGAAATAGCAGAACCCCAGAAAGAATCATAGAAGGTATTGCTACAGAGGAAAGAAACCTTGAATAACAACCAACATGTTAGATTACTTGAGATCTTTAAAGAAAAAGAATGCATCGAAGAAAGAATAGGAGACTTCGACATCGACTGTGTTCTGGATGAGGAAACACAACTGAATATCATGACAGAGAGAACTTGGGAAGCTATAAGGAAGCCTACTATGATTTCTTCATTAGGAGGAATAGGGTTATTCAGAGCAAAACTAGTAAACCTATGTGGAAAGCTCACTCAGATATCTATGAATGCCAATGGAACTTTGACAGAAGAAGACTTTGAGATTATTAAATTTATTGAGGACAATGCCCTGTTTACCATGTTACTAGGGAAACCTTGGATTGAAAGAGATCAATTCAGATGAACGGAAGAAGAAGAAGTTTTGGAGTAGAAGAAACAAGAGTTAAAAGATTTCATGACTAGAAGGATCGCATACCTGATTGAATAAAAAGAGAACAGATCGAAGGTATTTAACACTAGAGACCGAGATGTCGAAGCTGCAAGAACATTAGAGGACTCACAAAAGACTGAAATACTTACCCTAGATAAAGAAAGAGTAGCACCCTTGAATCTTAAGAAAGAAATCCAACAACGCGAAGTAACTATGTTACAAGAAGATAAGAATCAGAATGGAAAAAGACATACCAAGACGAAGCTCACTGGAAAGAAGGCTAGAAAGCTAAGTAAGAAGAGGGCTAAGGTTGAAAAGTTACAGAAGGTTCCAGAGAGAACCTCACAGAAAGAAAATTTGCCGAATTGGAGCTTCACCGAGATATCATAACATCAACACATGGGACTTCGCCATGGCGAAGCGATATAGCCATTGGAACCAATATATCCATTCAACTGCCACCCCGAACGGGTAGAAAAGCATTTATAGATCGACACCAGACCGTTGGACTATGCCATAACATTCATAACAAGAGTTAATGAGGCTTCATACCCATTACAAGAAAACCGTTTTCGAGTTGCCTATTTATCCCATCGCTCCATGCACAAAGAACACTTTTGCTAAACTGAGAGTTTTAGCCCGTAGACTAAGTGAACTGAATACAGTGACCACTGCACTCTTTCTATTTATTATAGTGCAGTGCCTGAGTTCATCGTGACTCCAATAATTTTAATCTCGAGCGCGTATGTACGACGAGCTCACCGCAGCTGAAGAATCAGTGACAGAAGTACTCCTCGACTTGATGAGTGAAAGAGTCATGTCAGAGAGAGGAGTGTCTACAGGTGTACAAGCATCATCAATGAGAGGACTTCCAACCTCCCCATCCATTGCTCGAGCCAGACCATCCTGACCAATAGATGAAAAGAGAACTAAACACAGAGATGACCTCGCGAATGCTAAGTTGATTCTGAGCATATTACCCACCTATCTACCACCCTTGAGCGGTGCTATAAACCACGACAGTGTACCTAGAGACTTTGAGTACCCCTTGGTCACTACGTAGCTCTTGAAGGGGATACACACAGTCTGTGCAGATCAAGATAAGATTGCAGCGTTGAAGTTTAGAGACAACCTCAGCGACAGGAAGGTATATAACATGCTCGCTCCATATAAGTACCTGACCATAACAAAGGGAAATAATTCGAAGATTTTCCCTTAGTCATTGACCCAGAACCTCGCGTAGTCCACCCTGCTGAATGTTATGAAGATTCCGCACTTCAAAAGGCACCAAGAGGTGAATGCATGTGTCAAGATTCTATTGTCCTATTATCATGGAGGTTACTTGTGGTTAAACCACTGCATAACAGTTGATCTGACATTGATCAATCAGATCACGGGCTTGAGTATGCAAGGCCCTGACCCACAGGATTTCTATCCCAGAAAGACCGCGGATCGTGCTCTCGCCTAGAAGATCAAGGAAACTTATGGATATGTCGAGAAGGGCATGCGAGGCTACAAGGTATCTTCTATCCAGAGTGGCGTAGTGCACCTCACCTGTCAATTAATCGCAGGGAAGTTAGTACGCAAGAATTGACCCACCCAAGTGACTGGTTTTGTAGTTGACCTCGTAGGAAAGTGCACAGAGGGCCTACAAATGAATTTGGTGAAGTACTTGGTAAACCAGCTAGAACTCGACTACAAAGAAGTGCAATATCAAGGATACAAATTCCACTTCAGCTGGCTATTGAGCCTGATCACTTTCGTCGCTTGGGAAATGTCGGAAGGTGCGACCTTCCCAGACATCGATCCCTTTGAACCATTGGCTATGAAGTTCAACACACTATGGTATTCAACCGACATGAACAAGTTGTTGGAAGATTGGTTGTTGTCATTGATGTCAACCCTAGTCATGGGTTTTGGACCAGAAGATTGATGAAGTTATTTGGACATGAAGGAAAATGAAAATGAAGATACAACACCCATGGATGGATATTATACATCATTCTCTTTCCGGTAGTATGTGGCACGTCACGTGGATCCTCATGGTTGAGGAGAAATGAATTTTTGAA
>ML794797.1:321703-342721 GCA_009831015.1 Picea engelmannii
ATAGCCTGATTCTTCCTCTCGACAACCCCGTTCTGTTGGGGGTTGTATGGTACAATCATTTGTCTTCTAATGCCATGCTGGGCACATAAGTCTATGAACTATCTAGAGGAATACTCATCCCCATTATCCGACCACAAGACTTTGATCCTCTTTCCAGATTGGTTCTCCACAAGAGCTCTAAACTCTTGGAACCATGTGAAGACCTCACTCTTGGACTTCAAGAAATAAACCCAAGTCTTCCTTGAGTAGTCATCAATGAATGTGAGATAGTACTCACAACCACTCAAGGAATTCCGAGTCATGGACCCACACACGTGTGTGTGTACTAAATCCAATATACTAGATGACCTGGTGTCACTATTGGGGAATGAGGCCTTGGTAAACTTACCAAGCGCACACCCTCTTCAAACATCCCGATGCTCTGTACAGATCTGTGGCACTCTGGTCACAACCTCTCTCAGTCCTTCGAGAGCTCCATGATGTAGGTGGGACATCCTACGGTGCCATAACTCACATGTCTGCTGCTGTCGCTGCTCACTGCCAATGCATGAAGAGGATGAAAAAGCAATCTGAAAAGTTTCCCATCCCTCACTCCAATCACTTATCCTGAGGCAAGTGAAGTCCCCTGAGGATGAATGAGTACCTCAGTGCCTTTGAAAGTCACCTCAAGACCTCTATCCTAGAGGGTAGAAACTGAAATCAAATTCTTCTTCAGCCCAGGGACATAGAGAACATCCCTGAATGATATAGGTGGCATGCTATCTCTCTGAAAGGTAATTGTGCCAATCCCAACAACTCTGACCAATGTGTCATCTCCAAGAGAAATCTCCATCCTAACCTCGGTGTCTCTGAGATCAGTCAAATTCTCTATAAATCCAGTCATATGGCTCGAAGCCCCACTGTCAATATACTAGATACTGGGTGTCATCTCAACTGAAGTGCAACATATGAGGAAATCACACTCTCTCTGAAACTATGTTTGAAAATCTGCCTCCTATGCTATAGCTATGGTACCACCCCTCTTCTTCTTCCCGTTCGAAAACTATCCAACATAGTGCCCCAAATTATTACAAACAAAGCACTTCACTTTTCTCATATCTCTCTTCTGACCACTGCTCTCACCACTACTACTCTCTCCTCCACTCCCCTGTGGTGGGGCCCCAAACTTGGGACCTTGCCGATCCCCATGGTCGACCTTCTTCTTGCCCTTTGTCCAAAGATCAAGATCCTCATCAACCCAACCAGACTGTTTCTACCACTTTCCACAAGCCTCTGCTACAAGTCTAATCTCCTCCTGGATGAAGTCATCCCACATCCTCTCCCATGTAGGCATGGCCTCCCTAGCAACAATGCCACGAATGAATGGACCCCACGATTTGGTGAAGTTATTCATAGCTTGCCTCACCAAAGAGTTAGGGTCCACCACCTCTCTGACGACTCCAAGCTCATCTCTGATCTGGGTGTAGCGACTAAGAAATGAAGTCATTGACTCATCCTTGAGCATGCGAATGTCCCTGATTCAGTCATGAAGAAAAATCTTCCTGTTCTCATTGGAGCTCTCATACAACTTACATAGAGATGAACACATCTCGTATGCATAAGTCTTCCTAGTCAAATGGGGTATGATATGATCTCGTACTACATCGCAAATGGTCCTCTTTTCCTTGTTGTTCCTCTTCCTGAACTCTTCCACCAAGACGTTAGCAGTAACAAGAATGACTGGAACAAATGCCTCAACTATGTCCCATAGTTCGAGGTCCTCTAAGACAAAGACCATCCTCGCCTTCCAAGGTGACCAATTTCTAGCCCCATCTAGCCTGTCCTCAACACACATCTGAGATGCTAACATGTCTACCAAACTGCACACCAACTGATGCTCAAACTGCAAAGGAACGCTGCCTCACTCCTGTCAACACATGTGTGAAAAGAGACAAGCGAACTCCGACCTCACTCCTAGCAATATAGGTGTGAAAAGAAGTCAAGTAAAATCAGCCTCACTCCTAACACGTAGGTGTGAAAATAGACTGATGAAAAACTATCACAACTGCCCAACTATCCTCTACAAAAATCTGCCCAATAACCTCCACTGAAAACTATCAATGACTGTCCACAAAATCTGCCAAGAAGATGTATATGACAACCAACAGATATGTTGTCCAAACTGCTAAAAACTTAGCCACCTCAGCTTTGATACCATGGATATTTTCCAGGTCCTATCAAGCTGCCAACTGGGTCTATCTTTGACCTCAATTTGGCTCTAAGTTTCAACTATCTAATGATGATTTGTTGTTGTTTTAGGACAACAAATTGTTGAATGACTTCTTGTTGATTTGTTATGGTTGTATTTGCAATTTTAGGTGCTCTAGCATGTAGTTTTAGTAACCAAGAGTTAGCACATGCATACCAAAATAAATACGACACACCTAGATATCTTTACAACTGAAAATAAGTAGATCAAAAGACTAACACACATAAATTTGTACATAGGTATTTTTGGTCAACATGACCTTGGATAAAATCCCCTCGGGGAAAACCAGTTTGGAGTATATGTCTATATATGAGGAGAATAGATGGTGGAATATAGAAAGTACAAAATATAGATGAAACTGATACAATAACAACTTGATCCAAGCTGAAACACAAGTCCAAATGAACCAGGTGTGCCCATCATAAATGCTCTCAAATACACTGAATTTGCTGCAGATGCAAATTGTGAGCTCCAAATGAAAAATCCCTCCACAATAATCTGGTACTGGTGTGTGGCCTCCCTCTGAAACTGATCCCACTACAATCTGACAGGTGTAAGTCCTCCCCACTGCTGATGCGCCCTCCTCAACAAGTGTTCCCTCCTCAACAATGAAAGCTCCTCAGTAAATAAACAAGGCTCCAAGCCCGATGTCTCTCTCCATGAAAGCATGCACCCAAGCTAGCCTCACCTAGTGCTTCAAACCTCATCTCCAGGCTCTCTCTCAATCTCTCCAAGTGAGAAAATGAGTGAATGAGCTCTCCTTTGCCCTTTGCGCCCCTCTTTAACCTCCATAAGGAAACCTAGGATATGGATGGCTGAGATCATCCCATCTCACATCTAATCAAAGGTTGAGATCTCTCCAAAAGAATCTCACTCAAAAACCCACTTTGGGTTAAGTTCCCTAAGTTCACTTTATGTATATAATTCACCCACAAAGTGAATTAATAGTCATTTTAGGCATAAATGACAAAATTTCACTTTTGAATTAAATATCCTAAGTCAAAGTGAAATTAGACACAAAGTACAAGGCACAAAGTATATAGTACTTCCCACATGTGTTTAGGAGAGCATAAACACATGGGGAACACCTCCCAAGGTACTTAAGCTCAACAATATTATCCTCAGAAAACTACAAAGGAAGATGGGTAATCTAAATATCAATGATTAAGGAGCTTCTAGTTCAAAAGGGAACGAAGAACAAAGGACGTGACCAAGTCAAAACCAGATCATTGGTGGAGGATTTTTCAAGGTAACTATACCGAATGTGAAAACAAACCTTGTGGCAATCCAAGAGACTAAGAAAAGGATCGAAATTGCACAAACAAATAGAACAACTAGACATATGCAAAATGAAATAACCAGATTGAGAAGGAATGATAATTACCACCAAATCCAAGGATTTCGGTCCTAGAACAAAGAAGGAACCTTCCTCAAGAGAAAATACTAAGGTTTGAGAATGATGATAATCAACAAAGACAAAGGGTCCCCAGAAAGATAATTCCAAATGCAACAATTCTTGATGAACCATATATTGAACAGATAGTTGAACAAGAAAATGATTATTTACCGGAGGAAATTTTTGAGCCTATACAGACGTATGGATGTAATAGTCCATGTATATATTTGAATAAGGAGAAGATGATCCTAACTTGAAAGATAACATTGCCCAAACACATGAATTTGTAAATAAGTCCAAAAGTAAAGATAATTCTGAAAAAGACAAAGAAAAAAATAAAGAAAATGAGAATGCGAAAGAGAGAAACAAAAATGTGATAAGAAACACTGGAGCTAAGAAGCAACATCAAATATTAAACCCCCCACAGATGAAATATAATGTTGTTGAAGATCTGAGTAAGTTGAGGGTTACTCTGCCTTTCATATAAGTGGTGAAGATTCCCCAACAAAGGGAAAACATTTTAAAGTTGTTAGATGATCCAACTGGAAGAATTGAAGCAGTTGCAGCAAGCCCAAAACAAAGTCAATGTACATCAATAATCAAGTTGAGAGGAAAAGTCCCACCTTTCTATATTTTGATAGAAAACCATGATGTTACACTCCACAATTGTTTAGTTGATATTGGTGCGACAAACAATATCGTGCCCTTGGTAGTAATGGAGGCACTGGGTATGAGTTGCACTAGATACTATGAGACATGTGAAATAATTTATGTGATAGATTGCAAACAGGTTCCAGCCTATGGAGAAATCAAATATTTTTATGCCTAGATCACTGCTGCTCCTCATATTATTACAATTTTCAATATTTTGGTGGTGGATCTTCCTTCTGCATATGGAGTTGTCCTCGAAAGAGATTGTTCGTCCATGATCGAAGGCTATATAATGAATGATGGAAGATTCATGATGTTTCCAGATAAAGACGAGCAATTGTTATAGCAATATTTGCCTCACCCTATGCGATATTGCACATAAGGCCTTTTTCCATTTCCCTATGCAGACTTTTCATCCCTTTTTGCAAATACCAGATCTAAAAAATACATTTTTTCCACATGTACGCACCTTGCCTACTATACAACACTCGTATATGCAGGATGCACCACTACAACTCGCGTACATCGGGATTTGTGCCCAAAAATGAAAAATGGAGTCGGGTTTCCATGTCATGACAGGAGATCTATGATCCTTGGCCTTCCATATAATGGAAACGTTCTGACTCGACCCTTTAGTTCCATTTGAAGGCTATAAATGGGCCAATTCCGAGCTAGGGAAAAGAGGAGAAAGAATTCAAATTTGATAGCAAAGTTACTCTAGAGAAATTATTTACTTCATATTGAGTCTGCATCCCTTTGTCCTTTAAGTCTGAACACAGTGTTTAGCCCCCAATCTCTTCCCTTATTGATTGAGAACTTCATTGTCTCTCTTCTATGAGCTTGCCTTTGGTGGAGGATTGAAGTGGTGGAGGCTCAGCTGGAAGGAACTTAGTTTCTCGGTTCTGAACCATGCCGACATGGAAGTCTGTAACATTTTCACTTCTGCTGATCATATATTAATAGAAATACTCTTTTCCCGTCCAATTTATATCTTGCAAATATTTGAATTCTTATTCCATGGGAGTATTTGTTATGTATATTAATGGATTATTCTATTGAATGTGCTAATATCATTTATTATCACCATATGCTTGCTTTGCTTGGTTGTTGAGAACTAGTTGCAGGTATATTGCTTTGGGTCAAGTGCTCAACGGTGGACTTCATCGAAGGTCTAGATGAGGTGGGCATTTTATCTTATCTCACTAGCATATTTGTTTATATATGATACTTGAGAATAGAGTTGATTTCTGCAGTCATTTCCATCTGTTGTGGTTTACCCCTAGCCATAGAGAGATTTTCCTCATAACAGAATTGGCTACCATAATGGGGATTGGATCTTCTTTGTTAGGGTTTGGAGTACTTTTCTCCTTAGATTTCTCTCGTTCCTATTGCATTTCTTGTCATATCATTGCTTGAAATCCTCTGTTCACTCCGAGTCTAAGTTTTTCAGCCTTCTCCCTTGCCTAGCCTTGCTTTTGAAACATATACATGACTTTTTGCTTGACGGTCGCATATATATGTGTGTTGTCCTTCTGCAAGCTATGTACATACACTCTATTTCCTTGAACAGTCACGTACATCAAACTTTTGTGCTTGTTTACTGGGTTTGGTGGTTGCTGGGTGGGATTTGATGTTTGTTGAGTCTTCTTGGGTCTCTGTAGTGACTGTTAAGTGTTTGTGGGATGATAGGAAACCTGTCTTTGGTTGAATTTCTAGGCAGAGTCTTTCTCATCACCTTTTCATTTTGATTGTCCTTGTACATTGGGCTGGGTGTTTTTCTCCTTGGTATCCTGCTTGAGCTATCTCTTTCTATACACAGTAGAGTTTTTGTATATCAAGTTGTTGTTCAGTCCATGCATTTTATTTTTTCTTATATTGAAAATACAAAAATATTAGGCATTTTGCATTGCTTGGAATTTTGATATTTTGAGTCTTTATCATTAGCTCAGTGCATGTAAAGAAAGGTTCCATTTTTTACTTTAGAATTGCAGAGTTGAAATTGAAAATTGCATTGTTTTAAGAAGCATATCATTCATTGAAAATTGAAGTTAGGACTTTGCATTGTATTCATATTTACTTTACTTTTCGAGTCATAACATCATGAGTTTCACTACCATACCTTTTTGAGTAAGCACGACCACTAAAATTAACGCTATAATTTAAAATTGATTAGTCACAATTTTGTTTTCTAGGGTGCACAAACTAGCTTAGGATTTAGTGCCTTGGAATATGATTTTGTGAGTAAACTTCTCCAAAGCTATTAAATCAACATATGTGTCTAACAAAGGGAGTGGAGAAATCCATTGTATAATCGGTAATATAAGGAGGCTTCGCTTACACCGGATTTAATCACAAGGTTGCACAAAGTTGGTTGAAGGGATATCCCCCTGACACCTTCTTAGCGTCAAAGATATTTCTGGGGATCTATTCGTATCTGGGGATCTTGCTAGTGCTCTTACCTCCCTGAGAGGCGGTACTTTCAAGGTTTCAGGATTTTCTACCTTGCCCATACGGTGGACCTAAATTACGACTACTCGCCTGTGCATCAGTTATACATTGGTTTCTTAGTTTCTTGACTTAGGTGCCACATAGGTTACTTGTAGGGGTTATTCTACAGGTACCCCGGGTTAGATAAGGGTCGAACAACACACAACCTTTATGGAGGATTACCTCTCTAGGTGGATCTGACCGAATGATTGTTAAGCCCACGAGGGCCCTTATAACTGATTCTATTACCTCCGATATTTAGCAGGGAGTCTTAGGCCCCTCTTGGGAGAGACATAACTTCTTTAGGGAGGGAGGTCCTTTTTAGCCACTTTAGCCCGTTTGTATTGGCTATTTGAGTTTTTGGTGTGCTCTTTGATTACTAGTTGGCCTTAGGATTTTGTACTGAGTTTTCCTTATCATGGATAGTGGAGTTCCCATAGCTCCCTCTTTTACCGCTACCACCCCCATGATGTGCACTCATTTCATGGGGATGAATATGTCCTCTTTTCATAATAGTATGCATAATTATGACACTCAGTCCATGCCTTGGGGGTCTCTAATCATTTTCCTATTGATTTGATGAACATGCCTTCACCCTTTCCATCCTCTCCCTGCCCCACTTATATGAATCCTAGCATTGGATCATGGGGCACCATGGCCCCGCTTCCTACATATTCATTTAATATGAGTCATGTCCCTCAACCAACTCTCACCGTGGGAGGTTGGAACCTCCCCTTTTATAGATCCAGTCCTATCTATGCTCTTTCAGGAGCCATTACTCAAATGGGTGCTTATTCTACTTATTACACCCCATCTATGTATCCTTCACCCGTCATGTTGGTTCCCTCAAACAATTTTCCCATGGAAGGTCCACATATATCCCCGGGTATTTCATACGGGGAGAATCCATTTTATGTTTCAGGATACCCTCTTCATGGAACCCCTTCACATGGGGGAAACATATATCCTCCCTTGAATAATCCTTATTATACTTCTGCCTCTTCGCAGACTTCAGTGATGATTCTCGTACAAACCTCTTTGGATTAGTTAGGAAGAGGATACTACCTTTTCGGATAGGGACAGGGGGTAAACCATGACCCTTCCTAGCCTGCAATGTTTCAAAGCCAATATTTCCCTGGACCTTGGTATCAAATGCCACAACCCACCACTAGTCCAGTCACTACCATTCATACTGGAGATCCATCACCAACCTCTTCCAGTCACGTTGGAGATGGGTTGACAACCTCTGCAAGTCATGTTGACAACCTGCACTCAGCTGCTGCTAGTCATGCTGGGGGCATCGCTCTAGTCACCACAAGTCATATCAATGTCACATTTCCAACCTCTGTACATCACGTAGGAGATGACTCTCTCACCTCTACCAGTCAAGTTGAGAACATATCACCAGTCATTGGGAATGATGTTGGGGGCATCGAAAATCCTAGAGGTCTCAGACATAAGCCTAAATTACTTTGCAGGACTTGCGAAGGAGATCACCTTACTCATTTATGTCCAACTATGGCTGGGATACCAGAAGTGTCGTTCTCACCCGAGGGCCCTTTGGGTTTTGAAGTGTCTTTGGTTTCCCCACACCCTTTGTCTCCTTTGATTGACACGACAATAATGCCACTACAACCCTCTCCTGACCATACCCCCGTTGTCGAGGGTGATGTGTCCCATATCCTTGTCATCACACATCCTCTTCAAACTAGAATTGAAGAAGTGGCCGTACCAGTGCAATCTATGATCAATCCAACTCTCCTTTTGGAGGGTGATGCATCCGTCAACCATATTGTCAGCATTCCTAATAACACTCCTTCTGAACAAGAGAGAGTCTTAATCTCCCTGAGTACTCTTTCTTCAAGTCCTGGAGAGGTCCCCTTCGATTGGGATGGTCTTGTGGGGTATCCAATGCCCCCTCCTATGTCTTTTCTAGTAAGAGACATTATCCAATATAGCATAGAGATGATAACCTTTGCTATCACTTTATACTCCTCGACTTGGAGAGCTTTGGGTTTTCCCAAGCTTATGTTATCTATTCGGAAGATACTGACATTCCACAGAAGTCCATCACGGGAGCCTTGGCCTCCCCCATGACTTACCGCCTAGAAACTCCCAAGCAAGTCTGATTTAAGCTCTTTTCCAACTCGTCTAAAAAATGAAAATATTTCCGAGTGATTTGTCCCTTTCACACTCGTAAAATGGACTCGAAAGGCCGTGAATCTTAGTTAAGCTCTTTTTTGACTCGTTTTTCAAAAAGAGAAAAGATTTCCGAGTGAACTTGTCTTTTTCACACTCGTAAATTGGAATTGAAAGAACGTCTATTTGGTACAAGTTTATCCCTTTTTCACACCAAGTAGACTAAATATCATGAAAAAGGACATTTTTTGGTGTTAAGTTGTGATTGCATCTCATGCCCTTGCTTGCAGTATTGAGCCTATAGTCGGATCTCGCTTTGTGTTATAAACCGTTTGCCTCAGCAGTTTTGCATCCTCAACCAAGCAGAGCCTCGTTTATATCCTTCGCAATTTGACACCCTATACCTAGGAGGGAACATTCCCCCGAGTGTCCATCTCCCACATGCATCTCCTTACATTGAGCATAGGTATGTTCCACTGCTGAAACTAGTTTTGCTTACTTGCGACACTCGTTTCCTCCTCTGTATCATAACATTCATTTGTCTATGAAAAAACAAAAAAAGACGGGCGGGAAGGGAGTATTATCTTATATTGGCAGCAATCGTGTCGCCTTTGAACAGAGCACAAAGTTATCGAGTCCATTTGTCATCATAATTTTGGGTTTAGCATAGCCTTAGGAAGTTGAGCTCGTTACATAGAGTTTTCTCTACCAACTGGTTACTCTTCCAATCCCTATAGAGAATTTCATTGATGCCTCTTGTATCTAATGGTTTCACCATCGAGTCTATGCTGCCAGAGTCTTCCATATGTCTCATGCTCTTGTTCAAAGGAAGTCTATCAACCTGTGTCGACCATGCCTAAGAACTTTTGACTTTGCATGTCGGCCATACCCTCAGTTTGTCTCAGAGTCACATGATATTGTAGTCCTATCACACACCTTGGTCCTACTTTCATCATTGGTAGGTGACCTTGAACCCAACAGTTGACATTTCATCATTGGTCATTGGCTGGGTGGTTTCCCTTGTGTTCGACGACAAGACATCTATTCACACATTGGGATTTGTGCAGTGTCTTGGATGCCATTAGCCTTATTGGTGGTTTCCTCCCCTTTATCAATAGTTTTCCTCATTGGCTACTATTCAAAGGGTCTTTTTCGTGTACTACTTGCACTTGGCACACACGAAAGACACACATGGTCATTGGTTCATGAACATGTTCTTTGTCCGATTTCCTCCAAATCATGAAGCTCCTGCTTTGTACCTCGTGCTGAATGATGAAAGATTCCTTAATTCTCTCCTTTCAGCGGGTCTCCTTCCATCAACTTCAAATCATCTTAGGAGTACCTTGAGGCTTGCAGTCATTAGTGACAGGTTCTCTCGCCATTGACAGTTGGGAATACATCAATGTCTCCTGATCTATGGATTCTTCAAGTGTTCGAGCCCGACTCGTTTATTCACACTTGTAAGAATGTACTCGGTGCCATGATACCCACTTTCATTATTGGTAGGCTATCTCATGTTTGTTAACACTATACCTCAATGACCGATAATCAAACGATGTCTCATTGTGTTTGACCTAAACTCCTTTATTCACATGATGTAGACTTGCACCTTTGGCGGATTGTGTAGAAGACTTGAAGACATCAGTATGTGGCCACAACTTTCCTAAGTTGTTGCTTCCTTTTCATTGGACCAGTTCCTATATGACTTTAGTAATCATGGGAGATCATATTGTACTCCATTGTATACATATATCTTCAGATTGGTTTTGAGATTGGTTTTACTGGGCCTTGTTCGTGACTATGAAAACCTTTGGCATGTAACCACATTTTTATTTTCCTACTCATGGACACAGACAGTTGTTTGGTATATTTTCACATGGATCTGTAGTGTAATTCAAATTGGAAGCCATGTATGCAAAGTCAGTGCAGAATGTATTGAGCAACTAGTTCTTCCAACTGGTTCCCCATCACTCCACTTATGGTTTTTTATAATGTATTTCGGCCATCATAGATACTCCTCTGACCTCACACATTAGGGGGCATATGTTATATCAAGATTTTCCTCACCCTATGCAATGTTGCACAGAAGGCCTTTTTCCATTTCCCTATGTAGAATTTTCATCCCTTTTTGCAAATCCCAAATCTAAAAAATACATTTTTTCCACATGTACACACCTTGCCTACTATACAACATGCGTATACACAGGTGGAACCACTACAACTATCTTACATCGAGATTTGTGCCCAAAAATGAAAAATGGAGTCAGGTTTCCATGTCATGATAGGAGATCTATGATCCTTGGCCTTCGATATACTGGAAACATTCCAATTCAGCCCTTCAGTTCCATTTGAAGGCTATAAATGGGACAATTCCCAGCTATGGAAAAGAGGAGAAAGAATTCAACTTTGAGAGAAAAGTTACTCTGGAGAAATTATTTACTTCATATTGAGTCTGGATCCCTTTGTCCTTTAAGTCCGAACACAGTGTTCAACCTCCAAGCTCTTCCCTTATTGATTGAGAACTTCATTGTCTCTCTTCTACAAGCTTGCCTTTGGTGGAGGATTGAAATGATGGAGGCCCAACTGGAATGAAATTAGTTTCTCGGTTCCGAACCGTTCCGACATGGAAGTCTGTAACATTTTCACTTCTGCTGATCATATATTAATAGAAATACTCTTTTCCCGTCCAATTCATATCTTGCAAATATTTGAATTATTATTCCATAGGCGTATTTGTTATGTATATTAATGGATTATGCTATTGAATGTGCTAATATCATTTATTATCACCATATGCTTGCTTTGCTTGGTTGTTGAGAACTCGTTGAAGGTATATTGCTTTGGGTCAAGTGCTCAATGGTGGAATTCATTGAACGTCTAGACGAGGTAGGCCTTTTATCTTATCTCGCTAGCATATTTGTTTATATAACATACTTGAGAATAGAGTTGATTTCTGCAGTCATTTCCGTTTGTTGTGGTTTACCCCTAGCCATAGAGAGATTTTCCTCGTAAAAAAATTCCTCGTGCACCCAAGAGATCGTTTTCTTTCAAAAAGAAAGATAATGAGCTTATGGAAGATTATATAGATGCTGGTATAAGAAATTATGCCATCCTGGATATGGAGCAAATCGAGGATATTGAAATTTAGGTCAATCATTTTGCGGGCTACTAGAGGATGTCATTCAATGGAGCTTGTTCAAGCTCGAGAAGCGAAGTTGGAATTGTTCTTAAAAGCCCCGAAAAGACTGTGTACCCACATGCTACTAGACTTGAGTTTTCTTGCACAAATAATGAACCGGAATATGAGGCATTGATTCAAGGAATGATCCTTGCACGCGAAATGAAGATTGACCATTTGACCATAACTGGCGACTCTGAGTTAGTAATAAATCAAGTTACTCAGAAATATAAGATTAAGAAGGAAAGGCTTAAATTATATTTCAAAAGAGCAAATGAATTGATGGAGTCCTTTTGTTGTTTTAATATTTCTTTCATTCCAAGGGATAAAAATTAGAAGGCAAATTAATTAGCATTGGTGGCTTCATTGTCGAATCCAGATGATGTCCGAAGTGAAACATCGTTTCAGGTAAAAAGAGTATATCGACCTTCTGTACCTGATAATCAAGAGTATCTTCAAGTATTTGAGAATGATGAAGACCTAGAAAATTTTCTAGTGTATGAAAATGAAAATGAAGATAATGAAATTATTGTTGTGCCGAAGAATTGTGTCCAATTTGAATCTCTTTTCACAAGAGATGATCATGCCAAAATTCTCCTCGAATAAGCATTGGTCCGAAAAGTTCAAGAAACAAGAAAAGTCAATATCGAGACTGATAGTTCCACAAAGTACATTAACTTGGGAGTTGATTGTACAACCAATGAAGTTGACCAATATGTCACACTCTTTAAAGAATATCTTGATGTGTTCACATGGAGTTATGATTATTTAAAGGCATATGATAAAAAAATATTTCAACACATCATCCCATTAAGAGAAGGAGAAAAACCTATCAAGCAGAAGATAAGGATGATGAATCCCAAGTTGAAACCACTAGTGAATATTGAGTTGGAAAATTTGAAGAAAGCCAAAATAATATATCCTATTAGGCATTCTTTCTAGCTTTCAAATTTGGTGGTTGTGAGAAAGAAACCTGGGGATATTCAGATGTGTGTGGACTTCAAGGATCTTAATAAATCAATTTTAAAGGAAAATTATCCTTTGCCAAACATGGAATTCCTTCTACAAAAAGTCACTAGATCTGCTTGTATCTCCATGTTAGATGGTTTTTCCGTATATAATCAAGTTTTGGTTGCAGAGGAAGACAGAGAAAATACAACTTTCATAATGCCTTGGGAGACATATGCATATGCTCAGATGCCATTTGGTCTAAATAATGTTGGGGCTACGTTCCAGATGGATATGGATCATGCCTTTGAGGGTTTGATAGGAAAATTCATGGTGGATTACCAAAATTATTTGAAAGTCCATTCAAAACAAGAAATGAGCACATTCATCACTTGAGGAAGGTCTTTGAAAGATGTAGATTGTATGGAGTATCTTTGAATCCAAATAAATTATTGTTTGTTGTGACTGAAGGAAAATTATTGGGGCACATTGTGTGCAAATAAGGAATCTATATTGACCCAGAGAGGGTTAAATCTATAAATGAACTCAACCCTCCATCATCCAAGAAAGGATTCCAGTCATTTTTTGGCAATATTAACTTTGTACGAAGATTTATACCTGATTATGTAAGTATTGTAAAACTGATTAACTCATTGTTGAAAAATGATCAAAGGTTTGAATGGACTTCGGATACAAAAGAAGCATTTAGTAACATAAAAAAGGTAATCACCACAACCCCAATCCTCATTAGTCCAGACTTCCAAAGAGACTTCATCATTTATTCATTTGCAACAAAAAATGTTGTGGCATATGTTCTCACTCAAAGAAATGCCAAGGGTGAATAACTACCAATTAGTTTCATGAGCAAGACCCTTCATGATTATGAATTAAGATATTTGGAATTGGAGAAGAAATCCCTATCTCTTGTAAAGGAAGTACCACACTTTCAGACTTACATATTAAATTATCATGTCATTGCATATGTTCCATCCTCTCTTGTTAAGATGCTTTTAAATTAGAAATTAAGAGAAGGGAAATGGGAAAATTGGATGGCGAAGATTCAAGAGTATTGAAATTAAGCCTTTAAAAGCAGTCAAAGGGAAAGGGTTGTGCAAGTTAATTAAGAATGATGATGCTTTGAACAAAGTAGTTTCAGTTTCAATTGGAAATATCATAGCCAATACTTCAAGGCTTCACCCCACAATCAGTTATTGGCAATCTAAACAATAATACATTTACATTGTTCAAATGCCATAACATGGTAATCATAAGTAATGATTAATTACAAGCTCGGGGAAACAAGGGTATTACAACTCGTATGTTCAAAATCTTGCATCCTTGATGTTGGGATATGTAACTCCCACTTGTTTTTGGTGTAGTCATATTGTGATTACTATTAAGTTTATTGGTCATTATTAGGTTGAGTTCTAGTCTTTACAAGAAGGAGTCTGTTCCTAGATTTTAGGAGGTTGTTGAGGCCTAGTTGGTTTGAGATATTCTCTCCAACTAGTTAGCGTCCTAGATTGGTATGAGTTTGAGATATTTTCTCAAACAAGTAGATCATGAAATCAAGGTAGTTCTCCTATCTTGAGACTATTATTGTTGTATTTATATGTACTTTATTTGAGTGTTTAATAGAGAAACTAACACAATTTTTTTGTGTGTAATTATTGTCTACTCTCCCTCTCCCATTTCCCAATATGGTATCAGAGATGGACTGATCTTGACTCCCTCATGGGAGGGCCCAGGGAAATGGAAGCTTGTTGCGTAGAGGAATAGATTTCTATAGGTGAGAGTAGTGTGTTGTTTGTGAGTGTGAACCATTATTTGTCCATGCTGGTGAGAGAATGAGAGACTGCATAGAACTTCCAACAAATCCAATTCTATTGATGTGTGATGTTTTGTAGGGAGATCAAATTATTTCCCACGATTACTGTAGCAAAGAGAAGCCACATCCACATAAGGAGGAAAAAAATGGTTGTGATATTTGTTTGAAGTGCTAACACCTACTAGAAAAGAGCCAAGGAAGTTGTGGTGAACGACATATAGGTAGTGGTCATTGATGACATAATAGAGAGTTCTTTGAGTCTTTGAGATGTGATGGAAGTCGTGAAGCTAAGGAGAAAAAAAAGTAAGATCTAGACCTACAGTGATGGGACGGAAAATGTTTTAATGATGAGGGTTGCCATCATTCGGATCATCATTAGGAGTAAATTTCAGCATGCAACAGTTGAAAGGGAGGCACTTGAAGGGATTCTAGAGTTCCTTCGGCTTGGATCCTCCCCATTCAGTTGCCCATTCAATGTTGGTTATAAATATGCGATCCTTGCTGTAATGTTTTTTTTTCATCGCTTGCAATTAAAATTGAAATGAGATATCAATTTTGCATGGAGACTACCAAGTAAAGGAGGAACATAATTGATGCCTCAGACAAACTTCACGAGAAATCACTCAAACCTCCTTGATATATGGTGAAGTGTATGGGTATTGTAGTACAATGAACGTTGCTTTTTCCACCATTGTTTTTAACACTTGTTATATGTTTTTGGGTTATGACAAGCCCGTTGTTGCTTGTGTATGTCTGTCTTTTGAGTCGTTGCTTGAATATGTATTGTGTGTCAGACAACACTACACGCTTCCCATTTGATGATGACAAAATTAGTCTTAGTAGCCATGAGAATCAAGGGCTCAGGATGGCAACTCATCGATTGAATATTGTGTTGCCATTGGTAAATGAGCTTGTTAATGCACTTGAAGTGTCTCTGAAACCGGAGATCCCAACTACCCATGTGGAGATTCCATTTCTGCAGAAATATTGAAATGTGTCAAATGAATTGGCCATAATTGGGAACAAGAGTATTGATGGCGAAAATGTTACATTTTCTCACAATGTGGTGAAAATGCATACATGAGGCTCCAAATTATGATGACTTGGACATAGCTATGAACCATGAGTCATGGTCCAAAGAAGAGAAGTGATGGTAGAGATAGTTGGGACCATAGTGGTCATTGGTGAGGAGCACAAGGATGTGAAGGGTGAACCTACAATCAGGTTACAAAGTTTTTTTATTGTAGTTTGAATTGTTTTGTTAAACAAGTTGCTAGAATGTTTGAATATGGCAAAGAAACTTAAATTCTAATATATAATCCATAAATGTGACGGTGAAAAATATTTGACCAAGGTTAAATTAAATATGTTCCTTGAATTTATTTGGAGTTTATAAAAAGAAACATGTTAAGCCTCAACAACTCAATGTGATGTATTGTTAGATGTGATGAATATGGCAATGTATTGTTTGGAAACTCCAAGAAGAACGAGTTAATGGTGGAAATCATAAATGTTTTGGAATTAGTATCATTTACATTGAGCGTAGCTAACTCAATATGAATGTAGTGGTTTTGTTAGAATTAGCTACTCTAACAAATCGCAGGTGAATCCAAGACAATGAAGTGACAGTGACATTAAAGGTCCAACATCAAAGACGCAGATGAAGACTCCGAACATGTGAACAAATGTAGAGGAAGAAGATGATATTATCTCTTGTTGATGAGTTGAAGTCCTGCTTGGTAATATTTTGTGATGTAAAATCATTCCTTAGTCTTCTTTGTAAAGGGAAGTTGTTAGAATGATAAGCAAGAAGAACAAAGATGTTGTTCTGGAACAACAAAGATATTAGTCTAAGGGAAGCTGGTGACAATGGCAGTAGAGAGAAAACAATAGTTGTGTGGAAGCAGAAGAAGTGCGAAAGCAACAGAATAATTATGGACAAACAAGGTAAATTGTGTGAATTGAGTTGAATAAAACATACTCGTGACCATATGTTAATTGAGTCACACATTGTTTTATATTTAGTCTATGATGTAATGTTTATGAGATTGATGTATTGGTCCTTGAAATGCTTGATTATGTACCTGGTATTTCCATGAGATGGAGTTTGTAATGTACGTACTTATATCTGTGTAACATGTAAAGGACATATCACTGTAATACTTGATTATGAATGCATACCCCTTTGGCATGTATCCCTATTGATTTGTAGCATAAAAAACTATTTTATAGAGTTATTTAACACCTAGAGTGAACCATGTCATGGGTCGGCTGCATGCTCTATGAGTGAACTTTAGGAGGTGCCTAGAAACCATGAATCATAAGTTTTACTTTCAGGGGGAGTTTATCAAGATGTTGGATGAACCATGTCTACTAAACTGGTGGTTGCAGCGCCTGATGACCCATGCATTCCAGTGGATGGTTGTCTCTTTATATGGACTTTGGCAGTTTGGTGATGCATGATCAAGGTACAAAGAGAAAGTACCAAGTTGGACCAGACATAGACTTTGTTGATTAGGAGGTGCTTCGATTCAGAGGACTTGGTGATGATTTGTAAATACAAGTGGTCATTAAGGGGGAGTGTTGGGATATGTGACTCCTGCTTGTCTTTGGTGTGATCATATTTTCACTATTATTAGGTAGAGTTATAGTCTCTACGAGAAGGAGTATGTTCCTATATTTTAGGAGGTTTTCAAGGCCTAGTTGGTTTGAGAGATTCTCTCCAACTAGTTAGCTTCCTAGATTGATGTGAGGTTGAGATATTTGCTCAACCAAGTAGAGCGTGAAATCAATGTAGTTCTCCTATCTTGAGACTATGATTGTTGTATTTATATGTACTCTATTTGAGTGTTTAATAGAGAGATTAACACAATTTTGTTGTGTGTAATTATTGTCTACTCTCCCTCTCTCATTTTCTAATATGATATCAGAGTCGGACTGAGCTGGACTCCCTCACGAGAGGGCCCAGGGAAATGGAAGCCTACTGCGTAGAGGAATAGATTCCAGGAAGTTATAAAAAGTATTAATGTAACTTAAAGAATCACTTAGTGAAATTCCAACTATGTTTTGATATAACATGACAAATTCCAAGAGAATGACTTCATAGAGGAAGTAAACCAAAACAATTGTGGAGATTAAACAACTTCCAAAAAACAAAAATTAAAAAAATAACATGAAAAATTCCACATTTTAATGATATAACATAAAAAAATCTCTTAGGCCTTGGAGTATGGCCTAAAACTATTTTTTCTTGGCTAAGAGCTCATCTTCCTCAGACATAAGGAAACAGGTTAACGACCCAAGACCCAGAGGAATTTGGTAGGAGTGAAATCCTACCCCCTTACAGACCACCAACGATTTATTTTAGGTGGCATGGTTTTCCTTGAATAACGGTGATGAGTCATCCTGCATTCATGGATAGCATCCAGTGATGGCTATCCCCACTGCTGGTTTGGAATTCTGAGTTATGATAGGTTTTCCCGCTTAGGAAAAAAAAATCTCCAAATAAAAATATAACTATATTGATGTAACATAACATTGGCCACACATTAAAAAGGTTGTAATGGTATGATAAATTGATTATCATGGTATGGTATTGTTTAATTGATTCTATATATATATATTGAGTTGGAGAAGGGTACACTGACTACACCATGAAAAAATAAAAAGTATTCAACTTAATTATCTGATTTGGAGTGAGGTCAAGTCATGCAACTTGCCATACACCCATATTTGAGAATGTATCTATGTTTATAAACATCACATCTGCATTTTTCTAATAGGAATGGGAAAATCTACTAAGTGATTCTTTACTTTACATCAATATTTTTTCTTGTCCAGATGCAAATTGCATCAAAACCTTTACCCCACATTAAATACTAGTCAAATTATAATTTCATTTGGAGATTCTTTATGTTACATCATCAAGATGTTGAATTGTTATGTTAATCAAAACATCACTATAACTACATTGAGAGATTATTTATGTTATATCATTGATGGTTGTAAGTGTCATGTTACATCAAAACATAGTTGAAACTCCACTAAGTGATTCTTTATGTTACATCACTAATTTTCTTTTTCTTAGGCATCAAAAAGTGTAACCCCACATTAAATAAAAAAATTCAAAAATGTCCAAGGAAAAACTTAAATCCTCAAAACTTCGTACCCCACATTGAATACAACCTATTAAACTCATGAGAAAAAGTTGTGTTTAAACTTAAAGTAAATACTTTTTTCTTTTTCTAATATTAAATATGTTTTTCTTTATACTTCAATTTTACATCACATTGCATATAATGAGTTCTCTCCTCTAAAAGTAAAAATAGCATGTCACCTCATTTCTCTACTCTAATAAATGTGAAAGTTAATATCCAAATAATACAAACAAGATAGATGTGACTCAAAATTGGATCCCAAATTCCTTTTAAGTCCTTTCACATGAGAGTTGTGACTTAAAATTAGATCACAAATGTCTTTTAAGTCCTTTCACATGTTGAAAAGTAGAAGTGAACAAAGTGAATAAGGTTGAGGGGTAAGGTTGAAGGTTAAATAGTAAACAATTTGGTTAAGTCTTCTTTTTGATATATTTTTTTTTAAATTGTAGAAGGGTTAAGGGTGAGTTGATATTAAGTCTTGTGCTATCGAAATATGAGTTAATATGAAGTTTCAAGTATTAGGGAGTTTTTTGTTATGTTCTTGAAAAGCTCGAGATCATTCAAAGTGTTTAAGGTTGTGTTTAAACTCCATCTGAGGGTGAGTGATATAAAGTGTCATTGAGCATTGAAACAAAGTCAAGGAAGAGTCGTAAGAGTCGTGAGTCTAAAAAATCGTAAGGACCAAGAGTGATGAGAAGCTCAAGAGCCAAGAGTTAGATATTATGATTGTCAAGATGCCATGTATCTAGTATTTTTTCTTGAAGTTGAATTGGCACTCCTCAAGACATCCAATCACTCGAGAGTTGAGGCTTGAGATTGGTATCAATCAAGACACATGCCATCAAGGAGTGGAGAAGAATTTATTGAAGGGGGCACCAAAAAACTAGTTGAACATTGAGATGATGTACACTCGAGGAATTAGGAGAACATAAGGGTCGAGAACATCCCAACTGATTCTTTAACATAGTACAACTGTTCTTCTTATGTCACATGGCAGCTTGGTCAACACCAACATGATTGGTGCCACATCATATGCCACACCAACGATACATGGAACAATCATAAATGCCAAAGAGCCTAAAAAAAATTAATAGGGAAGCCAAGAATTGAAAGCCAAGATAACCAAATCTTGGTAATTATGCATGCGATGACATGGGGAAGAGGGATTCTCATGGTCTTAGGAGAAATTGGAATGGTTCCTGATGCCAAATCAAATACAAAAACTTATAACAACAAAGGCTTTACGAGAGCCTAGAGAAGAAGACAATGGGGATTTTTTATTTTTGTTTTTCTTGGTGCACATTGAAGCTCATGGACCCAAGGCACAACTTATTGTTGCCATGGGGCCCACAAAGGAATTTCCTAGCTTTAGAGAGCATGAGAAAATCTAGAGTAAGAGACCCTAAGGAGAGCTAGAGCAAAATTAGAGCAAGAACCTAAGCAAATCCAGAACAAGAGCTTCTAGAAAATAAGCATGAGCAAACCCAGAGCAAGAGAGCCCGATCATAACTTGAGAAAACACATGAAAGAAAGAGCAAAAGAAAATAAGATAACTTGAGCTTGGTTGAACATTTGTGCAGTCATGTTGCAAGATAAAGGGATATGCTCTTAAATAAAGGGAGATGTCCTTACATTAGTTTTTCTCATGAGTTTAATGATTTGTATTCAATGTGGGGTTGAAATTTTGAGGATTTAAGTTTTTTCCCACTTTAATATTTAATGTTTTAATACTTAGAAAAAAAATTTTAATTATATAAAATAAAAAATCACTTGAACTATGTTTTAATGCAACATGACACTTCCAACCATCAATGATGTAACTTAAAGAAGCTCTTAGTGCAATTACAACTATGAAGCTCTTAGTGAAATTACAACTATGGTTTAATTAACATACCAATTCAACATGTCATTGATGTAACATAAAGAATGTCCACATAAAATTATAATTTATTTGCATTTAATGTAGGGTTAAGGTTTTGATGCCAT
>ML794797.1:347821-360920 GCA_009831015.1 Picea engelmannii
ACCCTCTTTAGACCTGAATCCTAGGAGCATCGCATGGAGGGAGGGAGTGTTCCCAATCTTCAGCCAGGATGGAATAGAAGTCAGTAGAGTACGACATTGAATACCCTTACCTCTCTATACCAGACATCCTAGGAGCGTAACCACGCTATCAGCCAGGAATGCACTAGTATCCAAGAGCACATGCTATGACATACTCCCTTGCCCTTGCCTTTCTTTATTTTACTTTCCAGAACTAGACCTAGAGACATATACCAGAAATACACATAGTGAAGTGAGTGAGTCGCATATCCCTTAAAACGGATGGGAATTGGAATTGGATTTGGGATTGGTTCATTAGACCTTAGAAGCACCGAGTGGATGGGATGGATGGATTGATGGATGGACTACTGCTCCTTGGATGGAGGGATTCAGGCAGGGATTATGGCAGGGATTCATGGGTTGAGGGTTGGACTTATGCCTTTATGGACGGATTCAGGGTTTGTTTTATTTACTAGTGCTCCTTGGAAGACTCTTCAAACTACTATAGGCAGAACCCTCATAGAGCACACTTAGCATATACTAGTTGTATTACTTACGTATACAACATTGGATCGGATGGATGGGATGGAAGCACTTCAACATAGAGCATTCATTAGACAGGTGTTCAATAGAGAGAGAATTCATGGGCATTCACAACACTTGCTGGAGGAGGAGGTACGACAGTTAGACCTTTAGTATTACTTGCCTACTTGCTTTACTTTATGTTCGCTCAGTTGTGGAATCGTCGGATCAACGAAACTGCCCTATTGATGAAGCCTGAACTTTTTAGATGAAATGGGAAGCACTTAGACCATTTGGATTTACCTTTCTTTATATCCCTACTTTTAGACTAGAAGTTTGATGGATGGACAACTACCCTTCATTGGATGGTGATCCTCGGCACTGCCTCACTTAGGAACTATACTCCCAGAACCTTTAGCCAAGATCGTTGAACTGCCGGATTGGATTCATTACAGCCATAAAAATATTTTGGCAGATATTGGACAGAAAGAACTTATTCAGCTTAGATCGTTGAATAACTGTCGGATGGCTTATTATAGTCCATCAGAGACCGAGCCTCCTTGGTATGGATGGAAAGGCTTCAACTGATAGGACCCAGACAGACAGAGCCAGCCATGATATGCTTTTCACACTTGCCTTCTTTAGGAATCTTAGAAGTAGGTACGGGAGGATATCTATGAACCCTTTACTTATGAGCATACACCAGAGAAATCCCTTGACTTCGTTCCTCGCCCCTTTTGGTCGAGTCACTTAACGTACCTTGCCCTATGAATTCTTATTAGTATCACTAGGATCTTATGGGTACCACCTTACTAGTGGTATGGCTGAGCTTTCTTTCCCAATTATATGATTCAGAATTTCAAATCTACTGCAAGAACATGGACCTTCCCACCTTAATAAAGAAGAACTAGACCTATCAGCCCTAGACTCTATGGAAGAGCTTACTGGCTATTGCACTATACTTTTCTATTAGCGGGTCAAGATGAAACCGGCCAACCCTCCCTTTATTACTGCCCCTTCCCTTATGAATAAGTCTGGGTACCGCGTATGAACTATTGGTATGGCTGAGCCTTACTTGCTGATTGGACTCTGAATCCATTATAAATACTGCAAGGACATAGACCTTCCCACCTGCAAGAATTAGACCTAATCATAGCCCTAGACTTTATGAATGGATGGAAGAGCTTCATGAGGACTACTAGTCACCACCCTATAAGCAGGACAAGATCAGACTACCGAATACTTACCCTTTACTGGATTTCATGCCTTCAACCTAGGGCCTTTGAGTGATGCCCAACCTCTTTCTTAAGCTAATAATCTACAGGTGAATTAGAGGTGATCCATTTGATTGAGGTGATCCTAGCACCCTTTCCCACTTCTGTCTACTTCATACATTTGCCATCTTTCCCACATCTGTTGCCTTCCTTAGGATTAGCTAGCGTGGTTGACTTATCGCTTCGCTTGCTGGTGGGGAGTTCGGGGGGAAGTAGGAATAGACCATCTTTGGAGGTATAGTCTTCCTGAAAAGAAGAAGGAAGGGTACCAATGTGGTACGGTGTGATGTCTAGGGAAAGGTTGTAGCAAGGGCACAGGAAAGGTCAAGTGCTAGTGTTGGTGTTAAGGCACTGGGGAAAGGGTATGTTACGATCACTGGGGAAAGGGCAAGGACAGGGGAAAGGCATTGGTCAAGAGCATCGGTCAAAAGCAAGAAAGGGCAAGAGAAAGGGTCAAAATAACAGCTAACAAGAGCTGCGGAAAGGTTACTATCGGGTAGCTATAGATGGTTACTATTGGAGCTGTGTACAAGCATAGGTCCACTGTCGGGTAGCTCTGGTATGGTGTGATGTCTGGGAAAAGGCTCAGAGCTGTGTTACGACCAAAGGGAAAGGTTGGGGCAAGGGCAAGAGCAAGTGTACAAGAGATGGTTATTGGTTTATTCTTAGAGATGTGTTACTGGCATTAGGGCAAGGGTACGTTACTCTCATTCTCCTAGTGCTTTATGTATTTTCTTTCTGGTCACTGGAAAAGAGCAGGAGCAAGGGAAAGCACAAGGGTTACTGTCACTAGACAAGGGTACATTACTGTCACTCGTCCTCGGTCTAGTGCTGGCTAGAGGAAAGGTTATAGCAAGCCCATCGATCAAGAGTTGTGTTCCCTAGAGTTGTGTTACTGGCATTGGGGCAAGGGCAAGGGTAGCATTACTTTCATTGGAGTTAGATCTTCTAAATTTGACAGGCAAAGAACAGGATCTCGGAGAATGGAATCCTCGACCCAAGGTAAATCATCTGGGAGAATGGCAACCTCGCCCCAAGCTGAGCCAAGCCAGGGGGAGTGAACAAAGCGGAAAAGAGTGAACACAGAGATTGAATTTGGGGAAGTGAGACAGAATTAGAAATTTCCCCGCTGAGCGATTAGGCATTTTATGCATAGGCAGGATATTTCATTGTGTTATATACACATTTACGAACAAGAAATTTCCTCTCCCTACGGTCGAGCCCTGCCGGGGGCATCCTCTCCTTTTAGTCGAGCCTGCTTGCGCATCCATGACGTAAACTAAGGTAGAAGGGGGTAACCCCATGGAGTTGTCGTTTATTTTTGAGGAAGATGTATCCTAATGTTGGGGGTAGTCCTCCATAGTATACGACTTCCATGCCCAAGTACTTTAGTTTGATCTCCTTCAGCTCAAACTCTACCTAATAATGGTAAAGGTTATACCTGTAATGGTAGATCTAATGGGTAAATATTGGTATAAAGCTCCGTACATATTGGCTCCTATAAATCTCCTTGGCTTGTCCCTTAGTAAACCTCCATGTTGTTAATAAATTAGAAATATTATTGGATGTTATAACCCAGCTTGAAGGAATATGGCTCAAAGTATATTTCCTTGCTCTCCTCTCCTTCCATTGTCAGGTGAGCCTCTTCCTCACCCCACTTATATAGAGCAATCAATTACCTTTTCTCGAGCAAGCACTTCATACCTTACCTTCGGGAAAAACCACAAGCCCCATTGTCTGTAGAGACAAAAGCTTGATCAACACCCGAAATGATCAATCTCTCATTCATTAGGTAGGATTAAGTGACCATAGAACTTAGCAAATGCCCTGAAAATCCATCCATTTATTTCACTAGCAAAGCGCTCTTTTAAGGGTCACATCCCCCCAATAGAATGCATGAAACAATGAATGATGTAGTTCTTTTCTCTTTATGCTATTTCTGCCTAGTTACCGAAGTCCTACGAGTCATTAGTTAATGAAAGTCAAGGAGGTACTTCGAAGAGACCTAGTACAGCTTTTCCAAGCCTATACCTAAGTGTACACTATTTGATAGGATGGAAACGTGGTGGGTCAAATGAATCGGTAAGGGATGGAGACACCTCAATCCACATTATATAGGATCAAGCCAATCTCCCCTTGGTTTCTATTCAAAAGCATGAGATGGGAGTGGATGCTGCATAACAAGTGGAAGTGGACATATACACATGGGCATAGTGTAAGCAATGGAAGGTGAGATTATGTCATGTGAAAACTCGAAGAGGGGATCACAGTATGAAAGTTGATCAATGGAGATGGTGCAACCCATATGAGGGAATTTAATTACCCAAAAGAGTAAAGACAACATAACATTCATGGCATGGATCTAATTGTGGCCATGAAGGATAGTGTAATCCACAAGACTAGTTAGGATAGTGAAATTAATCAAGCCAGTCTGACTTCCTAACTCAATGGGAATATTAGGTAGGATCCCAAAGGGGAGACAAAGTATACTATCAAAGGCTCATAACTTGATCATTGATTGAACAAGAGTGGGAGAGTGATGTAGCAAATCCCAATCATGAGCAAAGTTCTACACAAAATTTGTGAATGCAAACCTCTGACTGATTTCCATTAATCAAAGCATGACCTTTTATATATTTACATTAAGAAAACCACCTCAAAAAACTTGGAGAGAAATGCTAAACAATATCCTAAGAACTAGCAACCAAGTACAATACTAGTGATAGTTAGAAATAGGATCTCAACTTCCTCAAAAATAGGAAACCAAGAAGGCATAAACGACCATCTCCTATGTGCACACACAATACAAATAAGAATATGATACTAAGTACTAAAATCCCAATTATATGTGAAGCACTAAATAATCCCTATCATTCCTCCCAACAATAGAACCATTAGCTTCCAATGCTTTCAGGAGAACGGTAAAGTGTTGTTGCATGTAGTGCTAAGGAATCCAACAAGCCTGATCTACAATGAGAGAAAGTTGAATATCGATAGAATTATTGATCAATATCTCTATGTCCAATGTTAATTCATGATATGTGTTGACGACATCGTGGATTCTCAACTAATTTGGAAGATCATGATAGAAATCATTGTGAACCTGAAGGGAAGCTTCAGGTGATGAATGATGTCAAACTGGGTTGTGAACTAGTGAGAAGAGGCCACCAAATCTGAACTTCCAAGTGAGGAGATAACTTTGTAATAGGTGAGAGACTCTACTAAAAGTTTTAGAATGTCCTCTTAAGGTAGTGTATTGAGGCCACTGAGGTAAATGAGAGAGCAAAGCAAATGCTAAAGGAGGAGGTGTACAGGAGTCCTCTCAAATTGTTGAATGAACCTGAGACTATCAATTTGGAACAAAATGATGTTATGGGTAGGGTTGTCAAATAAAAGTGAAAGAATTCTTCTTAATCATAGGATCAACCTGATGTGGTAGTTCAAGTGTACTTCAAGTAAGAGACTTTTTGTTATCTTTATGCAATAAGTGTTGTTTAATGCATCATATTGAGCTTTCTGATCATACTAATAATGCCGACCAAGCAACAAACCACAACAGTCCATATAAGTCACATCACAAGTGACTTTATCCACAAATTTAGAACCAAAATCCAACGAGACAACTCATGTGTGTGTGATCCAGGAAGATGAACCATGATCCTTCCATCCAAGTGCATAAGGATGAGGATGAGGGTCCACTGGCAAGCACAATTTATTGATGATGGATTTAGCAATCAAATTCTTTTGTGAGCCATTGTTGAGGATACAAGTAGTGTAGAAATCATGGGAGAGATGTGCATGTGTGATAAACAGAGTATCTCAAGCTTTTGGGGAAGTGGAGTGTTGCAGCTTGGTGACTTTATTGAGTCCCCTCAACTCTTCATAAGTAATTTCTTCACCAGAAACCTCAATGGGAGCATCATTGTCTTCCTCATCATGAGGAGACTATACAATCAATTTTTTATTCTTCAGTTTGAAACATTCAAACTTATCATGTCCTTTTTTCTTACAATATTTCAAAAAGTGAACAAAAGAAGAAGAAGGAGAACAAGATTGTAAAAAAGATGATGACCCTGTAGTAGCAAGAGGTGTAGACTTTGAAAGTGCAGATCTGGAAACATTGGAAGAGGATGAACGTAGCTGAATTCTACACTGATCTCAAAACTTTGATTCAACCATCTGTGCTTTATTTTATGTAGCATCAAGTGTGGTTATCTTTGTGTACTTCAGATCTCGATACAAAGGTTCCTACAATCCATTTTTCAATTTGAGGACAAGCTTATCCACTGGATTAGTAATGTTGAGAATCATTCACAACTAGTTTAATTGGAGGATGTATTCTTGCATAGGCATGTTGAATCCTTGACGTAGATGAAGCCACTTGATGTTCATATCCTATTTGTAGCTAGAAGGATAGAAGGTGAGACTAAGGGCTTCGAAAATCCCAATTCAAGTGGTGATTGGGTTGTAATTATTGTGTTCCACCATGCATCACCCTACTTGCCAATCTATTCTTTGGGACCTACTCCTAGAGATTCGATTTTAATCATTCTTTTCCGGTTAAATAGACTGTCCTTCCTCCAAAGAGAATGTCAGGTTCATAGTATTTTATTGCAATAGCATCGTAGATAATGTGCCTCTGCCCCTATTGATGCATGCTAAAAGCCAGGCTCCTACTGATGCATCAGATTTGCATAAAAAAATATATACATATATATTTATATATCGATAAGCTCGATACAAAGCCACTCATACAAATGCAATAGGCCATGCATGTCAATGAAGACAAGCCAATAATGAATGCCCTATAACACATTTCCAATCAACCAGAGCGAGCGATTGACCCATGAAACCGACTTACATACTCCATTTGAAGGAATCACTAGCCATATCCAATTGAACTAATCAGAAAGCCATGAGACAGGACCAAGGAAACAAATTTCCACCTATTGAGATACACATGAAACCCATTAACCACCCTTGGAGCTTTCATTACTCTATATATTTAGGGATTTATACAAATGTATGCACAATGGCTGCACGGAGGGGCTAGCCAATGACCAAATACCGATTCATGCCCAATCAATAACACATGAAACCCTGAAATAGGCATCGGGAAATTACCACCTACTGCTAGGAACTAACCCAGAGGAGCCAATCGCAACCTACCACATCGATATACACACGGATGTCACTATGAAATACAAGCATCAAAATACACATGCCAAAGCATATTATATATATATATTCACCCTGGTATGAAGCCATTGATACCGATGAATGACACGGATTGATAGGACCTAGCCCATTGATGACAAGGGAAAGCACATACAGAGCAAGGGCATGGTGAGGAAGGCGAAGGGCATCACACTAACACCTACTCCCAACTTCATGGCATAGACCAATGGTACCGTTCAACAGGAAGATACAAAACAAACAAAGGGATGAATAACACCTGGGGCATGAATAGAGCAAGGGGAGCTCATTACAACATCAACGCACATACTACTCCCTAAGACTACTGCATAATCCATCAGAACTACTACCACCTCACTAAGAATCACTAAGGCAAGGTATAGACATGGTATAATAACACAGGAGGGAATGCATAGGTCAGCACAGAGGAGAGTCAAGAGACATGCATGGATCTAAAGCTGAAGGAGTGGATCCAGCCAATGGAATAGTCGATAAACTGTTGGAAACTCCAATGGAAACTGGAAATAGATATCTATACGGTCAGAAATGTAGCCCTAGTAACTCCTATAAATGAATCCCGTAAAAACCTATACATACATCTAGCTCCCTTGCTCACTGAACACGACCCAGATAAAAACTGCACACATGGATTTGTACACGCTTCACCTCATTTGACTATCTATATCCCATTTGCCTATCTATACCACACTTGACTACACATTTTACACAGTGGCTTGCCCCAAACACATCTATATCTATATATTTCACACACACAGATAGATAGATTTCATCTGGCACATGCTTGTGCACACTCAGTCTCCTCTCTCTTCTCTCTAGTTTGTGTTTCATAGATAAAGTTGGATCTGCCTCACCAAAAGCTTCCCTCATAAGCCTCACCTCATCTCTGCTCATCCTCTCCTCTCCTCATCCTGGTCTGGTTGCCTGCTGGTAGCTCATCTCCTGCGGAGTCCGGGCCTAGCCCAACTCCATGCTAAGAGAAAAAAACTTTCTAACCTGAACCTCAAGCTCATCACACTAAAACTCGGCTCAAACCTTAACTTCAACTGCAAGCTCCCTGAACTGGAAGCTCCCTCAACCTGCTAACCTCAACCTCAAGCTCTCTGTCCAAACTTAAAGCTCATCGAACTGGATCTGGATCATGAAGGTATCTATCTGGATCTTTACTATCTGGATCTGAACCTGGAACAACTTCCTCTGGTAGATAAACTAGGAATGTACATAAAGTTGGAACAAGTAGGGGTGCTAAGCGAAGTGCTTAAAGTAGTCGTATAGAAGCTGGAACCGGAAGGGATGTATCATATTTATCTACTCCCATTGCTTTAGACAACCACTAATTAGACTAATTCAGCCAGCTACTAAAGGAAGGGTTTATCCCTCTTACGGATCGATAAAAAACAGGAAAGAGATGATACATCGATCGCTACTAATCAGCTAGAGACGATACTAATCAACACATAAATAATAAAGAGACGATACAAGCTTACACCCTAAGGCTCATGTAATATAATGAATAATGTTTTAGTAATAAGCTAATACCAAGATCAACTAATACCAACATTAGCTAATAGGAACGGTAGCCAGCCAGCTCAGAACGGGTTGGCTCAGAATGGATTGGCTTATAACAGATTGGCTCAAAACGCAACGGTAGCCAGCTAATACGAACGGGCTAATACCACCGTTAGCCAGCTAATACAAATTGTCCTATCTCATCTTATCGTGGCCATACTTATCATGGCCATAGGCAAGTCATAAGGTGAGGCACATACCCAGGAGAAGTAAGGGGCGTAGCGGGTAAGGTTGTTTCGTGCTATGCTATGCTATGTCGGGTCTCTAGTTGTACTTCCTAATAAATTAATGAGGCAAGTGGTCTAGGGCTAAAATGTCTATCTCTATAGGTGTATACGTAGTGTGTGCTTGCTATATGTGAGACTGTAAGTAAGCTGGCTGGGTGACTATTGTCCCTTCTTTAGAAGATAAGTCTATATCGGTACGTTGCAATAAGCGCATTCATTCCTCAAGTGGTATAAGGCTAACAGGTCTAGGTATGAAGTCTGAAGGTGTATAGGTTGTATGTGCTTAAATATAAGGCAAGGGGGTATAAAGGGTTCATAGTCAGAGTGTCGTACTTACAAAGCATTATTTAAGCAAGTGTGATAAACAAAGCATCTCCTGGCGGCTGTCTGGGCATATCTTAGTAGTCTGAAGCCTGTTCATCTAACAAGGCTCTCTTTCTGATGGACAATAGCCATCTGGTAGTTCAAAAATATAAGCTAAAGGTAAACCCTATTGGCTGACCATCCATCCATATCCAGCCAACCATGTTATCCAACAATCGGGAAAGCGTGGGGAGCAAGGTGAGCTACGAAAGGTTCTCCCCTTGTTGAATCGATCATCCATCCGTGTATCATAAGTTCAGGCTTTAGTTCCTCAATTCGGTGGGCAGTTCACGGTTTTATGCCAATGACATACCTAGGTTGTCTTGAGTTACCCGGGTTGTTATTACATGAGAAGGAGAGCTTTCCTCAACACTGGCTTCATGACATCAATGGGTTAGGGCTAACTCCATGCTCCTGGGTTGAAGGCAGTAGTAAGAGTAGTAATAGAAGGGTAAGGTTGATCCATCATCCATGCATCCGGTGCTTATAAGAGAAGGGATCATAGCATGCATGCCTCCCCTACATGTTCTTGGCTTCATCAAAGGGTTGGCACTCACTCCATGTCCTAGGGTTATAAGGTAGTAATAAAGGGTTGGTTAAAATTCTTGAATCATATCACTCCGTGCCTCGGTCACATACAAATAAGTGATAGATACGTGGTACTCAGAAGAATTGATAAGGAAAGGCAGTAAAGAGTTCATAGCATTCCTGACTAACTACGTGCATTCCTGGTATAGGGCTCCAGGTCTAGTTCTTGCAGGTAAAGAGTAAACCAAAGGGTTCATAGATGCCATACTTGCCTAATTTCATATTCCTAGCTTATATAGTTGTTACTCCATGCTCCTAGGATGAAGGGAGAAAGTTAAGGGTAATATAATTTGTTGGTGCTTCTAAGATCAGGTCATGGGTACCCGGGGCATGACTCCCTCAACTAGGGCAGTAAATCAAGTCAAGGGTAAGGTGATTTCATGCCATCTCCATGCAATGCAATTATGCCTGTATACCATAAGGGTGGTAAATATTTATACCTCTCTCTGAACCGCCTGCCTCATTAATCCAAGTGGTGTAGGGGAATAGGTACTAGGTCTCTAGGTGGGTAGGTAAGTTGTTAGGAGGCACTAAAATGAATAAGTCTGGCTTTTGTTGCTATGCTAGCCAGTGGTTCTAATGGATTTCGAGTATCATAAAGGCTCAGCCAAACCATAAGGTAATATGTGGTACCTATAAGTTCCTACGTGGTACCAAGAATCATAAGTAAGGTAGGTTAAAGAGTCAATATCCTCCCTAGTGCTGTATCCCCGATTTATGGCTGAAGCAAGAGATGGTAAGGTCAGATTGGGTAAAGGTTTGTTTGTAAACACTACAGTAGTGGTTAGTAGAAGTTCAGTAGTAGGCAGCATATAAAAGGTAAATAGGTGCTGCGGTAACCGACAGATTTATAAGTAAAGCAAGTGTAAGTTGGTAAACACTTTAGTAAAAGGGTAGTGAAATGCCATGCCATCCCGCGCCCAGAGAATAGAAGGAAGGGTTCATGGAAATACCTCCAAAGCGTCTCATTAATCCAAGTGATATAGTTCAGGTGCTAGGTCTTCAGGTGGGCAGGTAGTAAGGGACATAAGTCAGGGGTAAGGTATTTATATCCATCAATCCGTTCCTTCTAAGAGAATAAGGTAATGGGTAACTCAATGGGCATAACTCCATCATCTTAGGATTTCGGCAGTAGTAAGGTAAAGTCGGATAACTAGGTGGATGCTCGTAAGTAAAGGGTTCTATAGATGGGCCGTACTCTACTGATCTTCCTGGTGGAATGGGTGCCCGGAGTATAACTCCTCCATCGTCCTAGGGTTCGGTTTTGAAATCCGGTCCTGATACGAGGGGTTACAGTCCCGACTCGATAACTACATGAAGTGCATTCATAATAAAGTGGTATAGGGATCTAGTGGTAGGTGGTATGGTAACATTGAAGGGGTTGTGTCACGCCATGCCAGGTCTATCTAGTTGTAGCTCCTAAGCGCTTGATTCATCCAAGTGTTCTAGGGCATTTAGGAAACACTTCAGTAAGGGGGGTAGCAGCATAAGAGGCTAGAGCAGATGAATCGCGGATCGGAGATGTATTTGCTGCTAGGAACAACTACTAGGTAGTGATCCAGTGATCCAAGTCTAGTAGTTAGTCATTATTTGTGGGAGAGTGAAATATGTATATAGAACAGACATCCTGGCCAACCTCACTCAACCTAATGAATGGTATTAGTGATCTGAGAGTGGGCAAGAAGACTTATTGAATTACTCAATCTGCCGCAAAAGCAGGAGCAACCGCCTGCCCTTTCTGTTTGTTTTCGTAACATCTCTCTCGAATCTATTGTATGCGTCAAAAAGCACCTTTGACCAGGAGTAGTTTGTTATTTGCCAGAACAAAGACTAGAGTAGTTCCATTCAGTTTCCTCTAGCTTCTAAATAAGATATAGAAGAAGAGAGGGAAAAACAGCCAATGATGCAGCAAGTCATGAATACGCGAGATCCTAGTTCACCAGTGATTCGAGTGGAGTAAGTTGCTCATGGAATGAGTAAGCAGTCAACTCAGTACATTTATGGACGGATATTCCTCCTAGCCCATGGTTCTTTCTCCCATCCCTACAACTGGTTCCATAGTTCCTCCCCAGCCCATATGACCCACGGGTTTTGCAATTCCTGAGCCGGAGTCTTCGGCTTGCCAAACAAATCTTCTCTAAAGAATAATGTTCCGTTCCTCATTCCCGAACTAATGCACCGAGGAAGACAACTTCTCATAATATGAATGATGTTGAGGTTCTCATGCATCCATGTTGAGACATTATGATCCCTTGTATGTCATGAACCCATCGACCAAATGTTTTTCCCTCATCCACTTCATATTCTCCATGTGGCTTATAGGGGGGTCCACCTTGGAAACACTCGTTGAATTAAGAAATACCTAAACTTTGTCACTTTGTCAACCCTCCCATACCTAAACTTGGTAAGTTGCATAGGGTCTTTGAGAACTTGTTTAATTTGATGAGGTGGTTTTTGATGCACATACTGAGGTGGATCTTTTATTGATTTGATTTACTTATCATGATGGATTTTACTTGAGATCCTTGGAGGGAATATTCATTGTCTTTGCAGGACCTTTCTCGGTGGACAATTTTGGAAGAACAAGCCTAGCTTGGGCTTCCTTGGGGCATGAAGCCCACAGGGTGGATACCATGGCCCACACACTGGATCATGATGGTATCCTTTGGAGGTTTGAAATACACCTTGGAAGATCTAACCTAGCCCCTACAAGCCCAAATTGTTTCCTTTAGAGGTCAAAACTTCACTTTGGAGGGCTTGACGTCACCCTAGGGCTAAGTTTTTGGTGGTGGTGGTGTTGACTTGATTGACACTTGGAATTTTGATAGTGAGAATCTTTTGGTGGATGGATAAGACCCTAGAGCATGATATGAAGGCCTTAATAGACCCAATGTTTCACCTCCAAGCTCAAACAACTTGCTAGAAGTGCCAAAACGTCACCCTAATGGCAATTTCCCGATATAATTAGTTACTCTTAATCATACTTAGTAATAATTAGATTACTGTTAAACCTCCCTTAAGAATCAATTATGATCGGGGATCGGGAAATCGGAGAAAACGATGTTAAGTTTTTTTGCTCTTTCAAAACTGCGAGACGCGATTTCCCGATATAATTAGTTCAAAGTTGAAACTCATTTTTAAACGATAATCAAGTTAAAGATGAATTAATCATGTATTAACATATCGGGAAATCGGGGGTCGGGGTTTCGTGACTTAATATGCATTGAGGATTTGTTATTATCAAATAGCGAACTCCGATATCCAGATATGGTTTTAAAATTCTTAAGTTCTATCATTACGGTTTATTTAGAATATTATTCGAAA
>ML794797.1:362823-373762 GCA_009831015.1 Picea engelmannii
TGCCACAGCTTCATTACAGGAAGTGCTAAGTTTATGGGTAATACCACATCCGTACCATAAACCATCTGAAATGGTGAGGTACCAATAGATTTCTTCGTTCCTATTCGATTTGCCCATAAAGCATACTTTAAATGTAAGTGCCAGGATTTCTTATTTTCCTTTAAGATCTTTTTGATTATGCTGATCAGACTTTTATTAGAAGATTTAGCCAATCCGTTTCCTTGTGGATAATATGTTGTAGAATGTCCAAGGACAATGTTATATTTTTGACAGAAACTAATCATTGCCATTGACTTGAAAGCTTGAGCATTATCTGTTACTATTTTTCTAGGACATCCGAATCTGGCCAATATATTCTCTTCCAAAAATTCTATAACCACTGAGTCAGTGGTTTTCCTAGTAGGAATGGCCTCCACCCACTTGGTGAAGTAATCTGTGGCAGTGAGAATCCATCTATGTTGGGCGCTTGAATGTGGATTTATCTCACCTATGAAATCAAGCCCCCATTGCTGGAAAGGTGCTTCTGTTTTAACTGGAACTAACGGCATAGCGGGTAACTTCTGTTTACCAGTGAAAAACTGACAAGGGTTACAAGCCCTTACCTTAGCATTTACATCAGGAAACAGCTTGGGCCAATAATAACCAGCCCTTAAAATTTTGTATGCTGTTGCTCTCCATGCATGATGTCCTCCACATACCCCTTCATGAAACTGATTAATGACTTCCTCTGTCTATGATTCAACTAAGCAAACTAAGAGGAAACCAAGTGGGTCTTTCCAGTATAACTTTTTCTCTGAGATGCAATATTTAACTGCATGTAATTTTAATGTTCTGGCTTTGGAGGCTGACAATTCATCCGGACATTTCAAGGTTAAAAGATATGTTACTATATCTTTATACCATTCAGATGCAATGAATTTGTATTCAATCTTGTCTTCAATTATCTGATCATCAATCTCATTTATATCTATCCATCCTTCTTCATCTTGGACACTGTTCATTCCCAGAGCTCGAAAATTTGATTCAGATAATAATCTAGCTAAACCCTATCCTTTAACCAATTTAGTAGGCTTGACCTCCAGGTCAAATTCCTGTATTTTTGCAAGCCATCTACCCCTCTTACCATCACTGTCTGCTTGCACTAAGATGTCCTTCACAGCGCTGGTGGGCACGTATGCAATGATTTTAGAATGTAATACATACGTCCTAAAAGCCTTCAGAGCTTTGACCATTGCGTAGGCTTGTTTTTCCATTATGTTGTACTTCAGCTCAGCATCTCGGAGGCTCTTACTGAAGAAGGCGATGGGTTGTTCGTAACCTTCCTCATTTTTTTGTAGGAGAACAACAGCCAATGTATGTTCAAAAGCAAACGAAAAAATGAAGAACTCTTTAAGATAGTCTGGACTAGCCAGTACCGGAGCTTCACTAATAACTTTCTTAATATGATCGAAAGATGCCCTTGCTTCTGTCGTCCACTTGACTTCGCTGTTCTTTTTGAGCATATCTGTGATCAGTTTAACAATTTCAGCAAAGTTAGGCACGAATCTTCTCAAAAAATTTATTTTCCCTAGAAAAGATTGAATCTCTTTGACATTTCTAGGAATGGCCAATGTTTCTATGGCCTCTACCATGTTTGGATCAATTCTTATACCATCTCGGGACACTATATGGCCTAGCAATTTACCTTCCTACATTGCAAAATGAGATTTTTTCGGATTTAGTGAAAGACCATACTTACGACATTTCTCAAACGTTTGTTTTAAATGAACAATGTGATCTTCATCTGATTTTGAAAACACAGTGAGATCATCTAGATATATCACTACAAACTTATCTCTTTCACCGATAAAGGCAATATCCATTGCTCGTTGAAATGTGGCTCCTGCATTCATCAATCCAAAAGGCATTTTATCATACATGAAAGTACCCCAAGGAGTAGTAAACGCAGTCTTTTCTCTGTCATGTTCACAAACAACAATTTGGTTATATCCTGAAAAGCCATCAATCATTGACATCCTAGTTGCCCCTACCACTTTTTCTAGTACGTGATCCATTTTCGGTAGAGGGTAGTTATCTTTTAGAGAAGATTTGTTTAAATTTCTGAAATCAACACATAATCTAATCTCTCCATTTTTCTTTCTTACCGGTACTAAATTGGCAACCCAATCAGAATATCTCAAAGGGACAATAATTTTAGCATCCAAAAGTTTCTTAACTTCTTTTTCAATCACAGGTAACAAAATCGGATTGAATTGTCTGAGTTTTTTCCTGAAGGGTTTGACACCTGGTTTAAGTGGGATTTTATGTTCTATCACTGAGGTGTCATAAGTTTTTAAATCTTCGTAAGACCAAGCAAAAACATCTTTATATTTTTTTAGTAACTCTGTATATTTATTTTTATTTTCAATCGACAAAAATTTCGATAATTTTACATTTTTAGGATTATTTACAGTTCCTATATTACAATCTTCAACCTCATCTGGTTGAGGTTGCAGAGTGGATTTAGATGGAATATCTTCATTATTGAAGAGTCTCTCCAAATGGATCAGACCTTTGGGGATTTGGTTATTTTTTAATACAAGCATCCTGTGGTTAGCGATTTTGTCATGGAACTCCTTTACGTCTTCACCTTCTTCCATGATCCAAAAAGGATCATTTTGATTTTCCTGGTCATTATAAGTTTCTGAAAACTCGTCAACAGATTCAATGAATTTCCTGAGTTGTTCATCATCTTCGAAAACCTGCCAATGCTGTACATTATCAGGTATGTAAGGTCGATGTCTGATTTGGATATGATACTTCAAATTAAAAGAAGTTGGGGGATCAAAGGTTGAAGCGGCTTTAGCTAAGGCATCGACCTGTTGATTTTCAGATCTAGGTACAAAATGGAAATTCACGGAAGTGAAGAAATTTTCAACTAAGTCCCATACGCAGTTTCTATAAGTTCTCAACCTAGGATGTTTTGCTTGGTAATGTCGGTTTACCTGTCTTATTATTAATTCGGCATCCCCGAATACTTCAATATTTTTAATATTCATTTTCCGTGCAGCTTCTAAACCAAGTACTAGGGCTTCGTACTCACAGACGTTATTAGTACAATCTATAAACCACTGAAGCCTGTAAGAAAAAGGTATTACAAATTGGTCATCAGGGGCGATAAGGAGTACTCCAGCTCCAGCTCTGTGATATGAAGAAGCTCCATCAAAAAACATCTTCCATGTGCCAATACTATATACATTTTCTTTTATTTCGTTTTTTTGAACTTTTTCTTCGATATATTTATTATCTATATCTACCTCGAAATCATCATCTAAGAATAAAATACAGTTTCCTAAATCTTCGTCAGCTATATACACTGGGTGGTTTGTAGGATTTTTAGGATCACTCACAGTAAATGCCATCTGAGTTTCCCTGTATAGGCGAGTGAATTGACCTCCAAAAACAGGAATCGTTGCGTACGTCATATCTAACTGGATGGACCCTCCAAGTTTAGCACCCCAAGATCTGGACAGTAACATTCCGTATTTTGGTGGGATATTTGCTACTACCACATCCATAAGAATGCTTTTAGAAGGTATTTGTGCTAAGTTAACCACTAGGTCCTTGATCATTCCTATGCATTTAACCCTCCTAGAATCAAAAGAGTACAAATCACCATATGGTCTGGTGACTTCAAGACCAAGCTTATCCATTATGGTTTTGGGCATTACATTATGTGAAGCTCCAGAATCTAACATACAATTGTGTAGAAGGTGATAAAAAACAGTAAGCGTGATATAAAAGGGAGCTACAGTACTTTGGGACCTTCTACATGCGGACCGAAAGATATGATAGGTCTATCATCTTCTAAGTTAATTGAGTCCGCTTGACTTTCCTTTTCAGAAAAATTTATCAGTTTAGCTATCTGTTTCCGGTAAACCGGATTCTTGGCTAATTCTACAAGTGGAATAGGAATTTTAATTTTGCTTATTTCATTTTCTAAGTTAAAATTACCTATGGCCTTTTCATTTTCACTTTGTGGGGTTTCCATAATCTTTTTCTCAGCTTTTTGCTGTGGTGCAACCCTTCTTTCTTTTACAGGTTTTTGAACATTTACAGGTTCTTGAATATTTACAGGTTCTGACTGTACAGGATTATTTGTTTTATCTTTGTTTGCAGACTGTTTGTCTGCAACTTTAAGATTTTCCTCATTTCTATCGTTTTTAGACGAAACCTTCTTTACTGGAACATTAGGAAGATTTTTACTTCGGGACCTTAGGTTATATCTCCCCTGTAAATCAGCGATGATGTCATCTGCAATACTCTGATATGCGTGATCGTCAGTTGCATTGATGGTATCTACATCTTCTGATTTATTTTCTTTTATTAACGATGCCTCATAATCTTGTCTAGACACGTAAGGATATCTGTTATCATCACCAAAACAATCAATATCTTCATCAAGCTGTTCAAATCCACCAAAGTCTTCTTCTCCAATATAATCTTCGGTTTTAAAAGGAGCTTGAACTTTCTGATCTTCACTTTTTATAGTTTTGTGTGGTCCTTGTGGCTCAGGGTTTTTCCGAAAATCTTTTCTGGGAAAATTATCCCTTCTAGGTTTTTCCAATTCCATTTTAGAAATTTTATTGGAGAGTTGTTGGATGACCCTAGCCATCTCATCTATCCTATCTCCAGCGGATTTCCCTGACCCCGAAGGTCTAGCTTGTTCTTTAAATTTTCTGTTATCTTTGTTTACATTTTCTGTCTTTGCTTTTAACTTTCCAGATGCCATCATATTAGATTCAATTTCTACGGCATCATCTTGCATCTTGGGAAGATCTACTGACCTTCTCTCCCTTAACAATAAAGCAAAGTCAGGATCGAAAGCTCCAGCATAGGTTACTTTAGCTGCAGGGTGTGAAGGCTTTACTTCAGCTGGAATTTTGTTATATAGTTTATTAAATCTTTGTGTAAATTCTAATACTGATTCATAATTTTTCTTTTTCAGAGCTCCGAACTCTGTTAGATAATAGAGGTGATCTTTTCTCTCACCCCATTGTCTGATAAATGCATTCTCAAGATCTTGATAAGATCCTAAAGATCCAGCTGGCAAGGATCTAAACCAAGTTCTTACCTGTCCTTCAAATGTTTGAACAAGTAGTCTGGAATAGACATCTTCATGTTCTATTCCCAAAATGTCTGCGAATTGGTCGAAGAAATTAATATATTCGTGTGCGGTTAGATCACCCTCCCCTGTGAATTTGGGGAGACTCTTCATATAATTTTTGGGTAAATCATGAAGAGCTGCAGGAAGAACTAAAGGAGCATACCTAGCGGCTACTTTGGCAAAAATGACAGGAGGTGGTATTTGATTACCTCCACCTCCGCCACCTCCGCCACCTCCTCCAACATTTACTCCAGCCATAGTTGGGTTTGGAACTGAAGTTGTGACAGTGTGTGGGGGAGATCCTGTGAAGACAGGAGATGATACTTCTGGAAAAGAAAAACTGTCAAAAGAGGGTGGGAGCGAAAGTGATCGCTCTATAGTTTCGGAAGAGTCTGATTTTGTAAAATCAGATTGATCAATGTTAAAGGTCGATAAAAGGTTTTGTTTAAAAGATTTTCTTAATTTTAAGATTTTCTCCGGATTTGAGACTGGCGAGGTCTGTTTAGTATCCGGGTTTTTTCGGGTATTTTTTCGGCTACTAGCCAGTTTATTAAATGTGGAGTCGCCAAGTGAAAGATGATTTTAGCCTTACAAGGTTTTATGTTCTTGTTCACTATCAAAAACAGAAATTGTCAATGTCCTTATTTCCCAGGGAATTAATTCGTTACTTCGGTCCCCGGCAACGGCGCCAAAAAGATGTTGTTTCAGAGTTTGTGTTTTAAGGCTATAAAACACACCGTCTAGGCATCCAAAAATGATAATACTTTTAAAACAATAAAACAAAGAAGACTAGATCAGAGTCGGTTTCTCAACTGTCTCTGTCTTTCTTCCCTTTGTTCCTGGATAGTTATATCGCGTTCAATCACTGCCCACGATCGTTCTAACTCGGTTCTATTTGTTGCAGTTTGTAAGATAGTGTTAAATAGGTTCAATGCAATGCTGGTCTGATCTTGTAAACCAGGTTCTACATTTGGTTGTCTCTCGTTAGGGACTGTCATGGGTGATTGATTTTTATACGTTTATAATGTGAATTTTTATAGATTTGTTACTTCAGACATTCAGGGAAGATATTGATAAAACAACTTTAAAACTTAAAACAGAAAAAGTAAAGACACAGTCAAGGTCGTTTCCTGGTTCAGTGACAGTTATGAGATCATAAACAATGGAACATAACACAGAGGAATATAGGGCTTTAATCAAGAAAGAATCCTATATTTCCATTAACAATAATGAAAGAGACGCAGATTTTCTAACAAAAGAAAATATTAAGGAACAGAAGGTTACAGGTCTTGAAATTATTAAAATAATTCCAGAGGAAAAACTGTAACACATTCAACATCCAAACCAATTTGATATCATAAACAACAATTGCATACAATCACAAATTGATTCACTTGCTAGAAATATACATTAAGAAGAAGATTTAACAAATGTAAGTAGACAAAGGAAGAAACATAGTCACTGAGTGACAAGATCCAGAATCTTGTTGTGAATGATTTTCTGATAAACTTCAAGGCTGGTCGTACAAAATTATCTTGTTCCCAAAATTTCTGAAGCCCTGTTTCAGCCTCATGAAATCATATTTATACATTTCTGTTCAAAATTTCTGTTGGTAACTAACCAACTTCCTAACTTCTCGGTTGCAATATACTAATGTCAACTGTTTATAATTTATTACAAAATACTAAAAATAGAAATATTTACAAAGTTTTAATTCTGAGTAAGAAAACTTTCTTTATCTGTTTCAGTTGCTTGAATATGTCTTCCTAAAAAGTTCACCAAAGCCTTGGGAGCCTCGGGTATCTCATTTGCTTCAAGGGAGAAAAAACTTCTTTGTAATCCTGGCAATTGATTTGCAATTGTCTTCTTTGTAGATTTGATTTTCTCTAATCTTGAATTGGGGCCGATCATCCACTTCTCGATTTCTAAAATGTTGACTGCTTTAACATTTGAGATCTCCATTTTCTTTTCTTCAAGTTCGTCTCTTACTTTTAGTTGATGACTATTAATGTTGATTTCCCCTAACGACTCAGAAAATCCATCGGTTTTATCCTGTAATGAATCTTTTTCAATAGAACCAAAGATTCTTTGACAATCATTAATAACTTCTTCTGTTATTTCTTTATATCCTTTCAGCTTTGTTTCCCATACTTTTAACATCACATCTCCTTTCAACTGTTCTGAAATAGACAACTTTTGTGAATGTCCAATTTCTTCCTCCTGTAAAGCAGTGAGTATCCTTTGGAAAGAACTCCTTACCGCTTTAGCTTCCATTTCTTTTAACACGGCCACGTCCCAGGATCTTTTAGATTCATGAAAATAATTCTGGATGGTTTCCAGATTCCAAAATACCCTTTGTTGTTCTTCTTGGATATTAGCATATATCTCAGCTACTTTAATCTTGAATTGATCTATTCCAATTACCTGGTTGGTAATTGAAATGATCTTTTCTTGCAGTAATTTATTTTCAGTGCCTAGTGCCTGCACTTGTTCCTGGGTAGTTTGGATCGTATGCTTTGCTTCGGTTAAAATTTCATTTAACTTTTGAATCTCCTAGATATCTTTGAGCCTGGCTTGTTCAAGGCCCTTTTTTATTCCCCATCCAATTATCTTTTCATTTTCTTTCAAATTTCCCTGTAACTGTGTGATTTCTTGATTCTTCTGCTCTATTGTATTGATCAAATTTTCTACAGAGTACATATTGGCCGATGCTATGGCCCCCATAGACCCTGCTAACTCTGTAGCAAATGCACTATCATGTATTTTTTTCCCATCAATAATGATTTTGTGTTTTTTAACTGTCCTTTCACCTACAGGATGTAACTCCTGCTTCAACACAGCTCTGCGTTTCTTGCTGAAAAAATAATCGGATGATGGCAATTCATCTCTGCTAATTAGTTCCAAGTCACTCACGTACATAGCTCCTTCGTGAGGATTCCCAAAAGTTGCCTGAAGCGGGGTTAATGTTGTAATGGGACTGCCCAATTCTTTTGAAACTGTTCCCCCGGCGGTTTCTGGAATGTCATCGAGGTCTAATGGGTTTGTCTGTATTCCTTTTCCTTTTCCTGTGTGTGCTTCTTTGCCCCGAGAGTCCTCTGTATTCTGAGGGGGTGCCTCAGAATCTCTTGATTTATCTTTACCACTTGCATCATGCTGAACGATGGTCTCAAAACCGGGAGGAATGGTTTCGGATTCATGCTCTGATGTTGATATCTCTCCCTGCAAAATCTTAGGCAAACATTGTCTTCTGTTTCTTTGAAAAGATGCAAACCCCACCTGTGCATCAGGTGACAAGGTCTGCACTTTGCTCTGAACTTCATCATATGACTTGGCATTTCTGAAAACATCATCATAAAATGACTCCTCGTGTTCATATGCTTTTAGCCCACATTGTGCAACATGATTATTAATAATTTGATATGGATCATGTTTCATGTGTTCTATATTCACTAGTTTTACTTCATTCAGTGATTCTGCTTCTGCCTTACAATGACCGAAGTTTAATAAAGTAAATTTTCCTAGATAAACAGGAAAATGTGGCCATGATTTCTTCTGTTGGGTTTTTAATTCAATTCCGATACCGCCATTAGCTAACTGATATGCTACTTCTCTACAAATTAGCCTATATGGAAGTATTTTTGGGAGTGCATGTGGTGGGATAGCACATCCGTAAACGCTAACATATGAGAAATGTTCCTCAATAAACCAATCAACCACTGTCTTAAGGTTTTCCATAATGGCATGTGAAATCCGAGGAGTTTCACGACCAAATAATATTTTGTGCAATGGAATTATCACATAATGACATACCTCATAAAAATTATCTTTGGCATTGTCTTCCCACAGAGCCGAATGATATTTATGAACAGGTTCTGTGCAAGAAGGATTCCAGCTCCAACTCATCAAAGGGAAAGGAGTTCTAAAATAGATAGCATCCATTATATGAGCTGACATGAAAAAGGCCACTAGCTGTCCCTTTTCCCTAGCTGTCTTGTAGTTTGTAACCTCTGTGGTGATGTTGTCTGACAAAATCTTGTGCCAATTGAAACTATGCCCATCTGAAATCTCTTCTAGAAGGGGTGTCCATTATGCACCAAAGTGATTTGAGTCTTTTTTCCCATATAGTCTGCATAGCATCATTACTAAATACCTCATACAATCATTCAATGAAGCAGTAGCGTATATCCCCTGTGCATCGGCCCTAAATTTGTTTTTGTCCATGACCCACTCTTTTATCATGTCCGGGTATGATTGGCCTCCTTCAACGCATTCTTTTTGTTGAAATGCAGCTAAAAACTCAGAATTTAAAGTATGCTTATGATTGGGTGATAACTTATACATTGCTTGGATGTGTTCGGGTCTGAATGAGCCAGTGACCTCTCCTTGCGCGTTCAATATGCTCCTAGTTGGAACGTCTACTTTGTCCAGTGCCCAAATAATCATATCCGTATATGAAACCACTCTCGGGCGTGCAGCAGCTTTGTGAAGACCAGTGTTAGCGATATTTCGGAGATAATTTTCCTCATCATCATCCGAATATGAGAGTTCTCCTTCCATTTTATCTGCAATTGTAGCCCATGATTTGATATTGTGCACTACCCCAGCTGCAGTAGTATCTGAGACGATATCGCCTTCTGGTTGTTCTTCGCCTTTCTTTGAAGCTTTTTTGGGCGCCATAACTATACGTTCACCAACTCTGTGTTTAGTATCCGAGTAGCGAGGTTCCGAAGCGAACAAGAATGCCAATGATGTAGCAGCTTAAAGAAGAGGATACACTATGTGTTTACTTGGATTCCTGTAGCAGAGGAGAGTTCAACTTCAGAATAATGTAAACATTTCAAAACATTATTTCAAATATATGATAATATTTTCGAAATCTTTTCATCTATTCTGAAATAAATGCAAAGATATTCCCAATAAATGCTTTTAATGCCCGTACCTGAGACTTTCCAATATTTTCAAATATATAATAGACACCTGCTGTATACATGACATTTATTAAAAGTTTGAAATTTTAAACATAGTTTTCTGAGAATAATTTTTTATTGTTAATCTTCACTTAAGTTTGAAAATCCTTTCATCGGGGTTTCAGGACTTTTGATGTTAAGAAACTGAGTCATCGTAAAATCCCGATCGCCGAAACTGTGATCTATTAATTAAGTTAATCATTTTATTATCTTAATTAATCCAGATTATCTTTTCGGAGTTTCATTAATCAAGAGTTCGGAAATCGGGAGATCGGGGATCGGGAGATCGGGACCTCTGATGATGTGAAAATTTCTATTCGCGGAATCGCGAATGGCGATTTCCCGATATAATTAGTTACTCTTAATCATACTTAGTAATAATTAGATTACTGTTAAACCTCCCTTAAGAATCAATTATGATCGGGGATCAGGAAATCGGAGAAAACGATGTTAAGTTTTTTTGCTCTTTCAAAACTGCGAGACGCGATTTCCCGATATAATTAGTTCAAAGTTGAAACTCATTTTTAAACGATAATCAAGTTAAAGATGAATTAATCATGTATTAACGTATCGGGAAATCGGGGGTCGGGGTTTCGTGACTTAATATGCATTGAGGATTTGTTATTATCAAATAGCGAACTCCGATATCCAGATATGGTTTTAAAATTCTTAAGTTCTATCATTACGGTTTATTTAGAATATTATTCGAAAAAGTATTTGGAGCATACATTGATTTAAGTTTCAACCATTCTTTTTCCAATAATAAATCCCAAGTGTATTTCAAATTCATTAGATATGAAAAGTTTTGTTTTAGAAAGATTTTAAT
>ML794797.1:375404-388660 GCA_009831015.1 Picea engelmannii
TGCCACAGCTTCATTACAGGAAGTGCTAAGTTTATGGGTAATACCACATCCGTACCATAAACCATCTGAAATGGTGAGGTACCAATAGATTTCTTCGTTCCTATTCGATTTGCCCATAAAGCATACTTTAAATGTAAGTGCCAGGATTTCTTATTTTCCTTTAAGATCTTTTTGATTATGCTGATCAGACTTTTATTAGAAGATTTAGCCAATCCGTTTCCTTGTGGATAATATGTTGTAGAATGTCCAAGGACAATGTTATATTTTTGACAGAAACTAATCATTGCCATTGACTTGAAAGCTTGAGCATTATCTGTTACTATTTTTCTAGGACATCCGAATCTGGCCAATATATTCTCTTCCAAAAATTCTATAACCACTGAGTCAGTGGTTTTCCTAGTAGGAATGGCCTCCACCCACTTGGTGAAGTAATCTGTGGCAGTGAGAATCCATCTATGTTGGGCGCTTGAATGTGGATTTATCTCACCTATGAAATCAAGCCCCCATTGCTGGAAAGGTGCTTCTGTTTTAACTGGAACTAACGGCATAGCGGGTAACTTCTGTTTACCAGTGAAAAACTGACAAGGGTTACAAGCCCTTACCTTAGCATTTACATCAGGAAACAGCTTGGGCCAATAATAACCAGCCCTTAAAATTTTGTATGCTGTTGCTCTCCATGCATGATGTCCTCCACATACCCCTTCATGAAACTGATTAATGACTTCCTCTGTCTATGATTCAACTAAGCAAACTAAGAGGAAACCAAGTGGGTCTTTCCAGTATAACTTTTTCTCTGAGATGCAATATTTAACTGCATGTAATTTTAATGTTCTGGCTTTGGAGGCTGACAATTCATCCGGACATTTCAAGGTTAAAAGATATGTTACTATATCTTTATACCATTCAAGTTTAATAAAGTAAATTTTCCTAGATAAACAGGAAAATGTGGCCATGATTTCTTCTGTTGGGTTTTTAATTCAATTCCGATACCGCCATTAGCTAACTGATATGCTACTTCTCTACAAATTAGCCTATCTAGAAGTATTTTTGGGAGTGCATGTGGTGGGATAGCACATCCGTAAACCCTAACATATGAGAAATGTTCCTCAATAAACCAATCAGCCACTGTCTTAAGGTTTTCCATAATGGCATGTGAAATCCGAGGAGGTTCATGACCAAAGAATATTTTGTGCAATGTAATTATCACATAATGACATACCTCATAAAAATTGTCTTCGGCATTGTCTTCCCACAGAGCCGAATGATATTTATGAACAGGTTTTGTGCAAGAAGGATTCCAGCTCCAACTCATCAAAGGGAAAGGAGTTCTAAAACAGATAGCATCCATTATATGAGCTGACATGAAAAAGGCCACTGGCTGTCCCTTTTCCCTAGATGTCTTGTAGTTTGTAACCTCTGTGGTGATGTTGTCTGACAAAATCTTGTGCCAATTGAAACTATGCCCATCTGAAATCTCTTCTAGAAGGGGTGTCCATTCTGCACCAAAGTGATTTGAGTCTTTTTTCCCATATAGTCTGCATAGCATCATTACTAAATACCTCATACAATCATTCAATGAAGCAGTAGCGTATATCCCCTGTGCATCGGCCCTAAATTTGTTTTTGTCCCTGACCCACTCTTTTATCATGTCCGGGTATGGTTGGCCTCCTTCAACGCATTCTTTTTGTTGAAATGCGGCTAAAAACTCAGAATTTAAAGTATGCTTATGATTGGGTGATAACTTATACATTGCTTGGATGTGTTCGGGTCTGAATGAACCAGTGACCTCTCCTTGCTCGTTCAATATGCTCCTAGTTGGAACGTCTACTTTTTCCAGTGCCCAAATAATCATATCCGTATATGAAACCACTCTCGGGCGTGCAGCAACTTTGTGAAGACCAGTGTTAGCGATATTTCGGAGATAGTTTTCCTCATCATCATCCGAATATGAGAGTTCTCCTTCCATTTTATCTGCAATTGTAGCCCATGATTTGATATTGTGCACTACCCCAGCTGCAGTAGTATCTGAGACGATATCGCCTTCTGGTTGTTCTTCGCCTTTCTTTGAAGCTTTTTTGGGCGCCATAACTATACGTTCACCAGCTCTGTGTTTAGTATTCGAGTAGCGAGGTTCCGAAGCGAACAAGAATGCCAATGATGTAGCAGCTTAAAGAAGAGGATACACTCTGTGTTTACTTGGATTCCTGTAGCAGAGGAGAGTTCAACTTCAGAATAATGTAAACGTTTCAAAACATTATTTCAAATATATGATAATATTTTCGAAATCTTTTCATCTATTCTGAAATAAATGCAAAGATATTCTCAATAAATGCTTTTAATGCCCGTACCTGAGACTTTCCAATATTTTCGAATATATAATAGACACTTGTCGTATACATGACATTTATTAAAAGTTTGAAATTTTAAACATAGTTTTCTGAGAATAATTTGTTATTGTTAATCTTCACTTAAGTTTGAAAATGCTTTCATCGGGGTTTCGGGACTTTCGATGTTAAGAAACTGAGTCATCGTAAAATCTCGATCGCCGAAACTGCGATCTATTAATTAAGTTAATCATTTTATTATCTTAATTAATCCAGATTATCTTTTCCGAGTTTCATTAATCAAGAGTTCGGAAATCGGGAGATCGGGGATCGGGAGATCGGGACCTCTGATGATGTGAAAATTTCTATTCGCGGAATCACGAATGGCGATTTCCCGATATAATTAGTTACTCTTAATCATACTTAGTAATAATTAGATTACTGTTAAACCTCCCTTAAGAATCAATTATGATCGGGGATCGGGAAATCGGAGAAAACGATGTTAAGTTTATTTGCTCTTTCAAAACTGCGAGACGCGATTTCCCGATATAATTAGTTCAAAGTTGAAACTCATTTTTAAACGAAAATCAAGTTAAAGATGAATTAATCACGTATTAACGTATCGGGAAATCAGGGGTCGGGGTTTCGTGACTTAATATGCATTGAGGATTTGTTATTATCAAATAGCGAACTCCGATAGCCAGATATGGTTTTAAAATTCTTAAGTTCTATCATTACGGTTTATTTAGAATATTATTCGAAAAAGTATTTGGAGCATACATTGATTTAAGTTTCAACCATTCTTTTTCCAATAATAAATCCCAAGTGTATTTCAAATTCATTAGATATGAAAAGTTTTGTTTTAGAAAGATTTTAATAATGCAAATACTCCAGGATACCAAAAATTTTGTTCTTAAAGTAAAAATTTAAGTTCTGTTTCAACACCCACAACACCCTCCCTTCCATGATTGAAGACATTTGGGTGTCGTAGTCACCCATAAATCCATCTTGGGTGAGACTGTATTGTGCACTTTGTGCATAGTGTTTTCTTCTGGTCTCCAAAAGGGATGATGGTTTGTAGGGTTTTGTTGGAAAGATAAAGTAGAACCTGGGTCAGCCCAAAACACTCCAACAAATGGTTTCATTGCTGGGGTAGAACCCAGAAGAACATATTGGAAGGAATTTGTTGAGAAGGAAAGTGAAGAGAATGTAGTATTATAAGGGGATGTTCAGACCATGGAATCCAACTAAGGATGAGATTGAAAGATGGTTGAGAAAAAACAACTCGAGTTTTCACATAAGGACAATAGAAACCATAAGTATACACCATGCCAATATTTGGAAATGTATGTATTTACTGATCTTCGTGAGGCATTTTTCTATGGATTTCCACATTTGTTGTAGGAGTGGATACTGAGATTGAAGGAAAATCACTCGACTAATCGGATAAGACTAGTAGAGTGGACTACTGAGAATATTGCGGGTCTAGAAAGAGTTAATAAAAAATTCACAGACAGTCGATTTCTAGATAGATAACATTATTACATGATTCATTACCAAGTTTGCAGTTGATACCACGAAGTCATACACTGCTACAGAGCACAGGTTTTTGAAGGGACCAAAAGGAAGGTATATTAGATCACTTTATACATCAATCAAGATTTTTTTGCATGATAAAGGTGTGATGGCAATGGAGTTCAACAACTAAATCACTTTGCGTGCATGGGGAAGTTGGGGGAAGCACTAAAGATGATTTGATATATGGAGAAGGACCTGGATAGAGGTAAAAAGAAGGAAGAAATGGACCCCATTATGATGGATGAATAATAGACCAAGGAAATAATGGATAAAGCAGGAATGAAACATGATGGAAGACCCTACCAATATAATATTAATATGAAAAAGAGGGCCATAGGAAAAATATTAAAGTGATGAAGAAGAGGTAGAGGATCTTTGTGTTGTGGAGCAGATTGAGAAAATCATGTGCACCACATATGACAGAAAAAATAGAGTTCAAGGGTTTGGCGTAGAAGAAGGCTATCCATTCCAGATCATAATTAGTGTGGAAGCCACAACCCCATGTGTGACTAACACATCGTAAAAGAAAGAACCGGTTAGACAACCAAAAATTAGTAGTAGAAGGATTTTAGTAGGACAAGGATCTAGTGGAAATTAAAGTGGAAGTAAAAGCTCAGGTATTATTAGTCAGTTATCTACACTGCATGGAGGAGGTAGTACAACAAATTTCGTAATGGCAGGAGCAGATCCAACTATTCGGTTACTATATTTTCATGGAGAAGGGTCAGAGGACCCAGATAAACATTTATTTATTTGTGAGAATATTTGAGTAGCTAAACAGATCACGGATGAAGACACAAAAGTGTCTCATCTTGCATTTACATTAAGAGACCGTGCATTAGATTGGTTTATGAGCCTCACAGTAAACATTCCACAAGGAACACCTAAAACCATCGTAGATGTAAAGAAGGCATTAATCAATGAATTCCAACGGCCAAGTTCAGAATATCAATACATGAATGGGATGATAGAAATAAAACAGAAGCCAGGAGAGTCAGTCTTGGAAATCAACCATAAGTTCAAATGATTGAAAGGTAAGTTGAAGTATCCTATAATAGATATGAAGCATAGGCACCTATTCATTAATTCATTTTTTCCACATTTTAAATACCCATTGAGGCAATAGAAGTTCCAGACTCAGGTTGAGGCTTTGCAAGCAACCTTACAATTGGAAGAGAATCAATATCAACATACAGATCCAGTTGTAGAAGAGTTGAGAGTGAATCTCAAGAATCTGACATTCGAGTTGAATCAGAATAAAGGCAAGAGAAAGAGGGAAGTTTTATGGTGCACCTTATGTAGAACAGAAGGGAATCACAAGAATGAGTGCCCAAGATTTGTGTAGTATTTGGTAGTAGGGATGCCAAATCCCTTACCCATAGGAGGATCATGGTGTGAAATATGTAAGACTTGTGGGCATAATATCTATCATTTTCCCTTGATGCAAAAGTATCAAATAGTGCCTAAGAGTACATTTTGTAATTTTTGCAAGTCAGTAGGACATGAGGACAAGGATTGTAAAACCTTGGAAATGATTAAGGAAAGGAACTTGCATGCTTATAGGATGCAAGCTGAACTGATGACAGGTCCACCTGCACAGTATTATAATAATGCACAATAGTTTGCAATGCCACCGTAGTATAATCAAGTGCCACAATATAATACACCACCCACAGACAATCAAGGTAACAGAGGAGGAGGCCATGGAAAAGGAGGCTTTGGAAGTGGTAGAGGACCAATAACCTGTCACAATTGTTAGCAGCCTAGGCATTATGCAAAGGATTTTCCACTTCCACCAGCAACATGCCTGTATTTTTGTGTAGCAGATCACGATACAGAATATTATCCTACACTTCTGACAAAGATATGGGAAAAAGGGCATCAGAATAACCAAAATGTTCCATGGATTTCCATCGAAACTAGAGATAATTGGAAAAAGATAAATATAGTTACTAGAAGTGGAACCAAAACAGGAGCAGATGCAGCAAATCCAAATCAAAACCAGCACCAGTGATTCATAAATAATGCAACACCAGAACAATATTTTGATGCACGTAAGGAAAAGGAGACATTCAAGCAGGCTAGATAAGAGATTGCACAGGAGAATATTTCTTCTACTTCAGGTGCCAAGATAGTAGATGATTCACCAGTATATGATATGCCTCATCCATTTAATCAAACCAACAAAGATCAATCTTCAGAAGAAGTAAGTAATATAAGAAACTTTATGGGGTCTTGCTTAAAGTTATTGAATGATAAAACATCTCTACAAGTGTTACAAAGTCTGTTAGAAAAGTGAAATTATGGAGAAGAAATAAAATTCGAATAGAAGATAGTCAATCATGTCAAAAGGAAGACACGAACAAATATGGAGTTCGGGATGAATGCAAATATTGGAGACTTTAATATGGGTGAAATAATATTAGATTCGAGATCTGACATAAATGATCTTTCTAAGAAGACATGGGAGAACCTACACTAGGATATTCACCCATTCAGTTGAAACTATCAAACCAACATAGAGTGGTACCAATTGGTTGATTGAAAGGCATACCAGTGGATTTAGATGGTGTGTGCACTATGGTATATTTTGAGGTGATTGATATAGTGGATAATACTACACCCTATCCAACATTGTTGGGAATGGGTTGGGAATTTGACAATCAAGCCATTCTCAATTTGAAGACCATGAAAATGTTCTTTGAAATAGGAGAGCACAGATTTATAGCACAATTATACCCATCAAAAGGTGCAAGATATGTTGAACTAGCGACAGACAACTTCATCACAGAAGAGATAAATTAGTTTTATAGAACTACCACATGCAAGGAGGATTACATTAACCCAACAGTAGATGGAATGCTTAGTTGGAGAAGCATCATTTCTTGTGCTTCAGATTCTGATATAGGACTAGAGAATTGAAAACAATGCCTACATGAGATATCTACCAGAATATGTGTGAGAATGATGCATGCACTAAGATAGATTGGCTCAGAGGTAACAGAACCTCCAAATTTTTATGGTAAAAATGATTTGGAATAATTTTTAACAAATTTTGAGCTAGATTCTTTGGAAAATCGAAGGTTGTTAGTTTTAGATATGGCATTGAAAGAAACACCTTCACGTTGGTGGGGTACTAATAAAGATAAGATCAATGATTGGTATCAATGAAAAATATTACTTCCCATTAGAATTGGCGCAGAACAAGAGAATAAATATATGGAGAAATATGATGGAATAGGACATTCCAAGAACATGTAGATAGATGTGTAACCCAATGGAGGTCGATACAACCAAAGGAATGGACACATCACTTCATTCACACATTAGAAGGCATACAAATAAATCGGTATACAGAACTGAAACTGTGCAGAGAAACTGGAAATTGGGAAGATTTGCAGCATAATTTTGTAATTACATTTTCATTTGAGCATGAAAATCCAATGATGGATGCATCACTGAAGTTGGTAAAAGGGAAGATCTTTGAATAAACTGAAGTTGAAATTTTGACATCCTATCAGAATCAAAATCAACAAACAGTCAGACAATTGCTACATTGTTACCATGTCGCAGAAGATGACCCAATAGAATAAAACCCGTGCAATATTCAAATAACAAAAGTTGAAGGGGAAAGAGAAGTAGAAGGCCCAAAGTTATAGTCAGAAGACTTTGTTGCACCACTGAAGATAAAGAAAGTCAATATTGGAACCGAGGAGAATCTGAATATTGTAAGTATTGGTGATTATTGGGACAACTAGATAGTGGAAAGGATAACAAAAATATTGCAAGAGTATAGTGATCTATTCCCAACAACATTTTCAGAAAATGAAAGGGGTAGAAGGAGAAATTGAAGAAATGAAGATTCATCTATGACCAGATGCTAGACAAATAAGAAAAAGACCCTACAAGTTGAATCTAGTACATAAACATAAAGTTAAGGTAGAGATTGATAAAATGTTAGAAGTTGGTATAATAGAACTTGTTCAAGAATTTGAGTGGATTATCCCTATGGTAGTTCAGGAGACAAAGAAAAGGGGAATAAGGATCTGTGTAGATTTGAGGAATTTGAATGATGCCTATCTTCATGATCCCTTCCCTACTCCATTTACAGATGAAGTATTAGATAATGTAGGAGGACAAGAAGCATATTCATTTATTGATAGATTTTCAGGATATCACCAAATCATAATAGCACCAGAGGATCATCATAAGACTACATTTGCTATAAAATGGGGGTCATATCAGTGCACAATGATGCCTTTTGAATTGAAGAATGCCCCTACTATTTTTTTAAGAGTAGTGGTAGTTGCATTTAAAGATTTTATACATAAGTTTTTAGAGTTTTATTTGGATGACTGGACAGTATTTATCTTATTGAAATATCATGTTGAAGTTTTAAGATTGAAACTAGACAGTTGTAGACAATGTCAAATTTCCTTGAATATTAAGAAATGCATATTCAACCCATCATTTGGAATTTTTCTAGGGCATGTGTTGTGTAAAAAGGGTCTACTGGTTGATCATGTGAAGATTGTTGTCATTGTTAATTTACCACCACCTAAGTTAGTGCGCTAATTAAGAGCCACACTCGGTCATACAAGTTACCATAGAAATTTCATAAAGAGCTATGCACAAATTACTACGCCCATGGAGAAATTGTTGAAGAAGGATATCAAGTTTTAGTGGAATGATGAGTGCCAAAAAAGTTTGGACATATTGAAGGAGAAAATGGTGACATCACCAATTTTGGTGTTTCCAGATTGGTCAAAAGAGTTCCATGTTCATGTGGATGGTTGTTACACATTATTTTCATCACCCTTATGACCATTAATGATGTAAACCTATCTGTTGCCTTCAGAGGGGTCAGTGGCCTAAATTCTTGAAGGAAGAAGGGAGAAGAACTTTTCCTGAGAGAAGAAGTTGTGTTTTCCTCTGTAAAACCCCTATTTTGGAGGATTTCCACAGGCTTCTCTATATGAAGGGTGTAGAAATGCCCAATTTCCGCACCTTGCTCTATATCTAGGTTGTGGTGTTTCCGTAGGTTGCTCTATAGCTAGGGTGTGACGGTCTTCGTACGTGGGAAAAAATGAGCATTTTCTCAATGCTTCTATAAGGAGAAGATTCTATGGTGAGGTGCCCTCCGAATGGTTTCGATCTTACTCGCTTTCATGATTTAGTGGGATCATCCTAACCTCCTCACCTTATCCTCTTCAAATTATAAAAGGAGAGGATCTCTCATGGAGAAAGTTAGCTTGATTGGGTTGGAAAGTTCTTGAGCCTTTGAGATTAGAAATTTGGCTTGAGATTATTAGCTTTGTATGTTGGCTTTGAACTTTGTCAAGATAGATTGTGAGTAGATATCAGATCCATGGTCTCATAATCCTTGGAAAAAGGAGTGTGTGGGAAGCAAGGAACTATCGGAAGGAACCTTATGACATCAAGGCATCCAATTGTAATCTCTCTTCATATTATTTAATGTAATACATTGGCATGCTTCTTTCCCATAGAATTATCTTTATTTTATTGCATAATTCCTTGATCATATGTATAGGTTGTCATTGAATATACTTCTACTTCTTTCACTTTGGTTGGTTTGTGTCTCACTGTAGGATCAGTATCACACGAGCACCAAAGTGAAACAGGAACAACAAAGACATAAGTAAGCGACACTTAAAGGTATGTCTCTCGTCTTTTGTTTGGTAATAAATTTGATGATTAGAGCCTAGGGAAAGTGCCATGTTCTATCTTGTTTTGTTCTAGATCTAGGTGGATCTAGGGGGATTGATTTGTGTCCGCACTTAACAATTAACCCGATAACAAAATTGGTGACTCCACTGGGGAACATAATGTTTTCCTAGTTTTCCTTGTTTTATTGCTTTGATTGCTTGGTTTCTATTTTCTGAGTCACTGGGAGATCCATCTTGACTCTCTGACTATTTAACTTCACTGGAAAACCTTCTTAATTTTTAATTTTTTCCATTTTTGTTTGATTTCCACACCCTAATTTGAGGGACAGTGCGGGGACTTAGAATTTCTGCACCCTACCTATTTAGACTAGTACAGAAGCTCTGCACCCTACCTGTTTAGACCAGTGCGAAAGCTCTGCACCCTACCCTTTTATAGCCTGTGGCGATCAAGGATTTCCACATTGTGTTAGTCCACAGCTTGTGGAAATTGTGAAAAAAATTATTTTTTGGTGTTTTTCCCTGCCCAGACCTTGGATTTGGTTTTGGGGTGAATTGTTGGGTCTGTTTATAGTCTGCTTGACAAAATTTGAATCTACTTTCAGCCATATTTTCCTTATTTTTGATTTGTTGGATTTTCAAAGATTTGGTCTCTTGATTTGAGTGTCTTTCAGTTACAAAGCATCATTTTTCTTTAGAATTGTTTAGTGAAAGAACACTTCTTTTTCTGAATAAATCGTGTTAAAAGAGAAACTTAGTTTGTTTTTGTTTTTTTTTGTTTTGAAGTGATTTGCTATTTGTTTTAGTGTCTCTTTGAAACAAAAAATTTTAATTTCTTGCTTTATATTAGATTGGGGGCATCCTTGCATTTGAAGTAGCGAAATTGCATGATTCTTGGCATTTTTTGGTCTCATTGCATGAATCATGTATTGGTGTACAGTCTCTTTGTCTCATTTCTTTAAAATATTGATATTGATGAGTTCAATAAATTTTGGGACATTGTGCTTCTGGGAATGATAAATGTTTTCTCCTTCTCGTATCATAGCTTTCATCGAAATGAAAAGATTGCATCTTCATCTCTTTGCATAACTTTTGAGTCGGTCAAAACACCATATTGTCCACACCATTTTCCTCTTGAGTAACATCAACCATAAAATAAAGAACTTATGAAAATTGATTAGACATTTTTATATTTTTTGGTAGCAAACCTACATTAGATTAGTTGTAGGGCTTTGGAATAGGTGTGAAAGATAACTTTCCAAAGATGCAAACAAACATAGAATATTGAGTTAGGGAGTGGTGAAATCCACTTATTACATTTTGTCTTGGGAAGCCCTTCTAACACAAGGGTCAATCACGAGATCACATTGAGACTGGCAGAGTTACTCACCCTACTTCGTTGGTCTTGGTGTAGAGATTGCACGTATTATGGTGATCGCTTGAAGGTATACCCACAATGATGAGTGGAAGCCTTTCAATTTGATTTCGGGCTAGATACCTTTCCTTTGCACGTGGATCGGACTGTCGACTCTTTCCCCAGGCATCATTGTAGTAATTGGTAACCTTAGTGGCCTTTCTCTTTAGGGTCTTTACACAAGGTGACTGTGGAGGGGCAAGTCTTCACGGTACCTGGAATCGATGTTGGCCAAACTCACTTAGGTTCCTTGGAGGGTATACCCATGATTATGTGTGGGAGCCTACACCAGGGTGTAAGTCCATTAAGCAGGTCATCAATGTAAATTTTCCACCCACTCTATCTCATCCCCTTCTTACTTTGTTCCCGCGACGTTGTATTTCATCACCAACTAGTGTGTTCATTGTGAGAAGGTTTTTGTTTGCTTCCTTTCTTACTAGATTTTTAGCGTGTGTTGTTTGTTCTCCCTAGCAGAATCTAGGTTGTATATTTATTTAATGGTGTCAATTCCTGGAATGACCAATGAAGGAACCCCTTTGCCAGGGGAACCTTTTGTTTTTCCTTCTTACGGAAACATTGGTCCTCCTCACATCACTACTTTGAGCCTTCCAAGTCTCACAATTGGATTACCGATATGGTTGTTTTCCACTCAGGTAGTCCCGAATGCAATTAGTGCTTCATTTGTAAGCACTTCACCCCAAACATCAACCTCATGTTGATCCTTCACCTTCTTCAACAATACGATCTTCTTCGCCTTCTTCACTTGCAAGGTCTTCTTCCATTTCATCTTCTTCACCGAGTGAAAACTCTCAAACTAGTAACTCAGTGAATAAGAAGAAGAAGAAAAGGAAGAATAAGAAGAAGAAAAATAAGCAAGGATCCACACTTCCAACCACTGCCAGACGTGTTGGAAAGAAACCAATTATTGTTGATCATTTTGGGAGTGTTGACGATGCCAAGAACACCCAAACAACCCATAAACCCAAGTACCCTTCTAGGATTTGTAAGGATAGCCATCTTCTTAAGGATTGCCTGGGTCTATACAAGGTTATAGAATCATGGTCTACACGCCCTCGCCAACCCATCTCGTTAGCCTCTGAAACACATGCTGATGACCTCTCATCAACTAGCCATGATATAGTCAGGAAGAAGAAAAGTCGAGCCAAGTTTCCGTGTATGTTATGAAAAGGGTGTCATCTAATTCATCTTTTCCCTCATATGGAAGAAGCCTTGAAATTCCTAGAAGACACGACTGTTTCACAGCCTCAACTTCCAATTGCTTATCGCAATCTTACTCTCGACCCACCTGTAGTTGATGGAATGATCAATATGTCCCTTTCATCGGTCAATATGGTTGATCATGTCGTCAATCTGTTCACGTCCTTAGTCAAACCAGTTGACAAAGTGGTTGATCCGATCCCATATTCAGATGATCCAACTCTCCTGTTAGAGAGTGTCACCAAAGTGGTCGATTCAATCCCATCTTCGGTCGATCCCACTCTCCCGTTAGAGAGTGTCACCCAAGTGGTCGATCTCTTTCCATCTGTCGACCCCATTCTCCCCTTAGAGAATGAAACCCAAGTGGTCGATCTAATATTGTCATCAGTCAATCCTACTCTCCTACTCGAGAGTAAACCTGATACTGCTCACATTTTTCTCGTTGATACAAAATCTACCGTGCTGGGAGACATTCCTCCTTCTCCCCTGGAACCCCCTCCAAGTAATGAGACCATCATTTTTAATTGGGGTGTGCTAGCTGGACCTCATCTTCCCTCTCACATTCCTTTCCATATTACAGTACAGGTCTATGGTCGGGACGTTCCACAGACGTTAATATATGAAGGTGCGTCGTCCTCGATGTTCTTATCTTTTAACATGAATTGCATGTACAGAAGTAAACAAAATTGGATATGCCTGTCTCATGGAATCCTCCATTTCCCATGTAGCTTCATCTGGGCCAAAATGTCTCCACTGCACCTTTACCTATGCAATGGCTTAGTTTCAGAGCAGGGTTTCCTTTTTGTCCAATATGCATTGGGGTTCTGGTAGAAATTCTCCCTCCGATTCCACCTGGATCATAGACCAGTCAATTATATGATTAGCATCATGTACATATTTCTTCAATAGTGAAACATGGAAAACATTATGTGCTTTTACTGTGGGAGGATGTGCTAGCCGATAGGCTACAGGTCCCACTCTATCTAGAACCTCAAAGGGTCCACAATACCGGGGTGCCAACTTGGCACAAGCTCCCAT
>ML794797.1:399514-416930 GCA_009831015.1 Picea engelmannii
ATGAGTTGGCTAATAACCCTAGAAGCCTTGTCGGCTCAAGAAGATAATTTATATTAGGCTATTAGCCTCCAAGAGAAGAAGTCGGCTAGAAATAATAATAATATACTGAACAGACACATACCCAGAAGGAGAAGTCGGCCCCAACAAAACTGGTAGGATTACTATAAATACAGGGCACCAATTCTCATTTGACAGCATCTCAGAATTGTAGTTCTGCAGTTTGGTGCGCACTGCAGTTGTAGTCTGGTGCGCAGGTTTGGAGGTGAGTTGCAGCAGCAGCTAGTTTCAGTTTTGGCTTGGATATCTCTTGGCTAGGGTTTGGGACTATCTGATCAGTCTTTTGTGTTGCGCTATCCTTTGGGAGAGATGCACTGCCCTTTGTTTGGCTATCTATCCTAGGGTTTGCTTCTAGAGGAATTCTCAGTCAAGGTTAAGGTGCTCGGAGGGAGGCTTCGAACTGTGGTTGGGTGAAGAGGATATCGTCAATGGTAAAATGAGCACACCATCTTCTATATTCTAACAAGATAAGGGTATCTCTCTCCCGAGAACCAGGAGTGAAGTCTAAATTAGATCAGTATGCATATAAATAACGATTTAAGAGAACATAAGCCACACGTAGTCTTTCCATTATAAACATACAACTACCAGTACTGATCAAAACATCATACAGACATTCTTATACTGAAATTATTCACAAATTCACAGCTTATGAGCATAATTGTCAGAATACATATATTTCAAGATGCCAAAGGAAAAACACTTATCAGAAAGTAACACCAGGGGTTATACAACTGCTGAGAGGGGTGCTCGTTTCCACCCAACCGTAGGCTCAGTGACTCCCAACAGATTTACCACTAGCCACCCCCAAGATGAGACCACGATGTTGTGAGATTGTGTCTCTGTTTGCCAGTGACCGGGAACGAAGGTTACTCTCCTTCCTCTCTGCTATCACTCACTCTGCATATCGCCAGAGTTTTCTTTCTCCGCTCACATCTCCCCCCCAATCGCTTCTCTCCCACGCCTTATCCTCTTGCGAGGTTGCGTGTGGTGTGATTTCCCTCGCGCTGGTCAGGCCTGACGGCTCTATGGATGGGCAGTTCTCCTCCCCATCCCTCATTAATTCTTGAGGAGCCATCTACCTACCAGCCCGTGAGACATTTAATTCGGGGCCAGCGAGCCTCTTTTGGTTCTCTGGGCTAGTGAAGTCCAAATACGGTATTGATTCTCAATGGAAGTTAACACCACCTTTCCAGGTGCCTTCTACCGCCTTTCTGCAGCCATCGTGGTCTCTTTTTCAGCACATCCCCTCTCAGCAATCCTGCAATATAAATGCATAATGTTATTCACATTCATCGACCTTTTCCACAAGGTCCATTCACATCACATATTCACATTTCTGAGTTTGCCACAGTTCTGGGCCAGTCCAATTATTTTTACAAACTGGGGGAAACAAGGTGTTACACCATCCCTTAGCATTCAAAAGTTCAAGCATAGTTTACTTTCGTTCAATCTTGTGTAAAAATGAAACCACCTACCTCAAGCATAGTTTCCTCTAGTTCGATCTTGTGTAAAATTGAAACCAAATCCAAGCATAGTTTTTGCTAGTTTTAAGCTTGTGTAAAAAATAAAATCTATCCCAAGCATAGTTTTGTTTTGTTTTAAAGCTTGTGTAAAAATGAAAACAATCCCGAGCTTAGTATTTGTTATTTCTCATGCTCGTAAATCAATGAGAATGTAAACGAGTATACTTTTATCACTTTTTTGGACTCGTTAAGGTTATACGAAAAATGAAACCCTATGGAGTTCCCTTTAAGCTCTTTTCAAACTCTCTAAACATGAAACGATTATCGAGCGACCTTGTTCTTTTCACGCTCGTTAAAGTATTAGAAATCACATTTGATGAGTGGTAGGTTATCACTTTTTCGATCCCATCAAACTAATTTACAAAAAAGGAATTGAGAGAGTTCTCTTTAAGTGTTTTTCAGACACTCTAAACATGAAAAACCCCCGAGTTTTCTCTCTTTGGAATCATTAAACAAACATTGAAAGACCCATATGGGACTGAACCACTCCTTCTTAGGGTTCGTTAAACATACTCCAAGGGACTCATCCAAAGGATGAGCTTAAAATTCAAGCATATGTTATCCTCCTCAATCTTGTGTAAAAATAAAGAGGTACTCGCTAGAAATGGTGGGGGAAAAATTGGGAAAAAAATGTGTCTAAACCTGTATTCCATGGAAGATTCACCATTGAACATGATACCCTTTCACTTGCCTTGTGTCTAGGTTGGAAAATCGAATTGTCTCTTTTTTTATAAGTAAGAAGTATTATATATTAAAAGCCTTCCAGAACCAAAGTGGAGTTTCAAAATACATAAATAGCCATACTGTAATTACTGGACTGCCCCAATAGAGGGGAAACCAGTCCAGCCAGCAGAGGATTCAAGCATAAGTAGTGTGATAAACTAAGAAAAATAGTCTTAGACAAACTGGTCATTAGTTAAAACTAAAAGAGGCTAACAAGACCTCAAATAACACTATAGGCCTAGACATCTGGCATATAACCTGGCCAGGTGGCATGGAAGTCCTCGATCCAAGGTTCCTCCTCGACATACGTCACCTGGTCCACCCATTGCACTTCAACTTTCACATTGCTCACGGTTATATCAACACTTGTCGTAGTATCCTGCAACAGTCGCCTTATCGAGTCCACCTCCACAACCATGGTCTCATGCCTGACCTACTCTAGTCTAATCTCTGCTGAGTGCTGCACCTTGACGTTTCCTCCACCAGTAGCTACACAGGGTTCCTCCACTGAAGTCGCTTATGTCGGGTCCGAGGGGAAAGCCTCATGCATGGAGGAGAGAAGCTGAAGAAGGACCAAAACCTTTTCATATGTGGCTTGTAGGAGAAATTGAAGGTCCTCCACCCCCTAGCGGAGTTCAAAGACCAAACCATAAAGGATGGCCAGGCTTTCTCTGAGCTGCGTGCCATTGAAGGAGTCAGAGGACTGGTACCCGATGTTCCTAGGCTTACGAGGAGGAGGAGTCTCGCCTCCTGAGTTCCTTAGAGAGTCAAGGACTGGTATAGGGGCCGAATCAACCACAAGAGGGGTGAGAAGGAGACTCGAGGAGGAGCTCGGCGTTTGGGGGATGATTGCTAGATAGTTAAACTACAAAACTGGCGGAGTGGGAGAGGGAGAAATGAAAAGCTCGGGCTGGAGGGGAGGGGAGGAGCAGATGGAGGGTGAGTCGGGAGGTGAGACCGAAGGCCGGCAAGGTTTCCATGGAGAACCCCTCCACGGCCTCCCCCTTGGACGCAACATAAGGTGGTTCTTGTAACTGGCCGAAGAGACTAGGTGCACCAGGCAGAGGTAGAAATCCTGGAGGCGAGTAGGGGCTGCAGAGAGCCAGAAAGTTTGAACAAGATCAGGCCATGGCAGCGAAGCAAGGAGCCCTTCGGGATGCAAGCAGAGATGAGGGACACACATCAGTAGCCAAGCCATACGAAGACACACATAAGGAGAGGGAGACTACATAAATGCTCTTTCACATCGTAGTAAGAGCTATTTAATGCCGGAGGAGGGTGGCGGGTGGTGGCACGAGTCCGTCACATGGCTCCATGCCCCGGTGGCTGGTGCCTGCCTCCATTGTATGCCAAGTGTGTTGCACTAACACCCCATCCGGGGGGGCATCCACCATTCCAGCTTTGCGGATACAATGCTGGAGAATAGGGTGATCAGGATCCAGGGCTGAGTTGCACAGGAGTTCCGGTCCACTCCAATTGGCACCCATATTAGCTAGTTCATTCGCAACTTGATTCGCCTTCCTCCTGATGTGAGCAGGAATGACAACCTGATTTGATTGCAGTAAATATGTGATGATCTGTAGCCCATGTGATAGTCTCCATCTAGGCGATATTCTGTCTGGGTTTGCTCCATTTAAAATTCTGTGCAGTAGGTTGATGATGACTTGAGAGTCCCCCTCGACAATTAGCTTGGTGAAATTGTTTTTGATGGCTAATTGCAGTCCTTTGATAAGACCCCAGAGTTCTACTGCATTGTTCATGGAATGACCAAGGGAGACTGCACTTATGAGAAGGATGTGCCCATGATGGGTGCGGAAGACTACTCCATAGCCTGCAGCTTCTGGATTGCCCTTAGAGGCCCCGTCAAAATTGAGCTTGATGAAATCCTCTGGGGGAGGAGACCAAAAGGAGGGGCTGCTAGAAGGGGGGGTAAGAGAAGAGGAGGGGAGAGCCTGAAGAGAGGGGAGTGGGGTCCAATGCTGAAGGACAGAGAGTTCAGAGGGAGTGTTGGTCAAGTCTGCATCGGACCACTTCCAAAGGTGGAGAGTTTCCAAGATGTTGCGATGGCATTGATGCCAGCAATGTTGCCACGGGAGGGAGATACTTCTGAAAAGTCTTTTGTTCCTTTATTTTCAAGTTAGCCAAAGGATAAAGCCTGGTAGAAGTTGCCAAATACTATTAAGAAGGGGGGAATGGAAAGCCTGGTCCCTCCAGTTTGTAATGGTTTCGAGGATGCTATCTCTGTGGCAGTCCGAGGTGCGCATGATAAGCGTCGCTTGATCCCAGATTTGAGCAGTGTAAGGGCAAGAATTGAGGAGATGGTTCATCGTTTCCTCTGCCTCTCCACAAAGTATGAATAAAGAGGGCCCAACAAAACCCCTTTTCGAGAGGTTGTCCCAGGTTAGGATGCTTGAATGGGAGACCAACCAGAGGAAGAGGGTGATTTTCGGCCAGTGTTTAAGACTCTAGATTTTGTGCCAAAATTTCATAGCAGGGAGGGGGTCTATTTGAGTTTTGATCTGGTAGGCTTCCAGTGTGCTGAAGGTGCCCTGTGGCATGTATCCCCACCAAAGAATATCCTCTCCTACAATTTTGGGAATTTTCCATTTGGCCAGCTCTTCTTGCCAAGGTGCCAGATCCACATGCGCCTCCAGGTTAATGCGTTCCCTGTCCAAGTCCCAACAGCACTAGGTGTCTTTCGGGGGATTGTTCTGCCAATAGTCAACTACTCTTGTCAGGCCTGCCCATGTAGCTTGGGTGCAGATGTCGTGGGCCCAGTCCTCAGTGTCCAGAATTGGCCATTGTTGCCAGGAGTCTTGCCAGAAAAGAGCAGTTTCCCCATTTCCGATTTCCCAGAAGGCGTGCCGAGTCACCAGCTGTCTGTTCTACTTGGCCGCTATCCAAATTAAGGAGCCTGGGTTGTCCCCATTCCAACAAATTAGGTTCTTCTCTGCCACATTTGGAGTGTATTTCTTCCTCCAGAGTCTGGCCCAGAGATCCTTTGGATTTTTTAACCATCGCCACCAAATTTTGGCGCTTAGAACCTTGTTCATTATGAAGGGATCCCGTAATCCCAAGCCTCCTTGCTCCTTGGGCCGACAGAGTTTTTCCCATATGACTAATGCTATTTTCTTCCCTGTGTTGAGGCCTTGCCAAATGAAGTTTCTTTGTAAGCTTTTGATGGTTTTGAGGATGAACTTTGGGGCAGCCAACACAGAAAAAGAATAACTCGGAAGGGCCTAAAGAATAGCTTGGAGGAGAGTGAGACGATTGGGAAGGTTTAAGGCTCTGAAGGTCTAGGAGGAAAGCCTCTTGGTAAAGGAGGATAAAAGATGTTCCCATGAGGAATTCCGGAGGGCATTGTCAATCAAGGGGATGCCAAGGTATTTCGATGGAAGGGACCTTCTGTTGAAACCTAGGATAACAGAGATATGGCACTGGATCGGAGGGGGCGTATTGAAGAAAAAGATTTTGGATTTATCCTTATTGCAGTCTAGACCTGAGGCATCTGAGAAGGTTTGGAGGATCTCCAGGAGAGAGTTGGCTTCGTGGACCATTGGGCTGCCCATCAAGAGGGTGTCTTCCACAAATTGGTTATGCGAGATAGGGGGGGAGATGTCGTGCAGGGTTAGACCTGTCAGAAGGTTGTTTTCGATTGTTGCATGGATGGAATGGATAAGACCTTCAACCAAGATGATGAAGAGGAAAGGGGAGAGGGGATCTCCCTGTCTAATCCCTCTTGAGGGGGAGAAGGGTCGCGAGGGAACACCATTAATGAGAAGAGAGAAGAAATCCGAGGAGGTTAGATTCATAATCCAAGTTACCCAGCTCTAATCAAAACCAAAATCTAGGAGTATTGCTCGCATATATTCCCAGCTTATCATATCAAAGGCTTTAGAGAGGTCTAACTTGAGGAGCATACCAGGTGTTTTGGTCTTCTACAGAGAGTGAATCACTTCATGGGCTAGGATGACACTGTCCAGGATTTGTCTATCCTCAACATATCCTGATTGCTCTGGGGATATGATTGTTGGTAAGATAAGCTTGAGTCTCCAGGCTATCACTTTTGTAAGGAGTTTGTAGATGATGTTGCAAAGAGCTATAGGCATGAACTACTTGGGCTGATGTGCCTGCCCCTCTTTGGGAACTAAGGTGAGGAAAGTAGCATTGAGAGCCTGGAGGACCTGTCCAGTGGAAATAGAATCTTCCAAAATTTCCCAAACCTCTATCCTGATCATCGGCCAACAATGGTGGAAAAAGTCGTTGGTGAAATCGTTGGGACTAGGAGCCTTGCATTTAGGGGTGTCCTGAAGCGCTTGGTCCACTTCCTCGATTGTGAAGGGCCAGAGAAGAGCTATGTTTTTCTCCTGGGTAACGAGGGAGGGCACATGCCGCGTAACCTTATTGATGGCCTCATGTCTATCTGGGAGGGGTTTTGTAAGGAGGTTTTGAAAATAGTCGATCAAGGTTGTTTCCATGTCACCATGGGAGTGAATGGTTTCCCCGTCATCTGAGATGAGATGCATGATCTTATTAGAGTGTCTTCTTTGGATAACAGTTCTGTGAAAGAATTTGGTATTGTGTTCCCCTTCCTTGAGCCATTGGATACGTGATTTTTGTTTCCATAAGATCTCTTATTGTCTTTTCCTAGATTCAAGCTATTGATTTGCTTTTATTTCCTGGGCTTTTAGCTCATTTGTTAACCCCTGCAGTCTGATCTGATGTTGAATATCACCCTTTTGTTCTACAGCTATTTTTGGGAGTCAAAGATATTGCCAAAGGTATGCTTGTTACAAAGTTTGAGAGTTTGTTTGAGATTCTTTAACTTTTGTTGGAATCTGTACATTTTGGATCCACGAGGGACCTCTGTCTCCCTCCACCAATCCTGGATATTTGCTCAGAAATCAGGGTGGTCAAGCCAGAACTATTCAAACCTAAAGGGTTTCTTACCAGGTGTGGCTGGGACATCCAACCATAACTGTATAGGCCAGCGATATGAACCAGAGAAGTTCAAGATAGTAGATTCCATTGCCGTACCTTCCATCATAAGGGAGTCAGAGATGAAGAATCGATCTAGTTTGCAAGTAATTTGGTGTATTCCAGTCCTTCTATTTGTCCAAGTGTGAATGACATTGTTGGCCTCTAGGTCAAAAAGGTGAAGATCGTCTATGAGGCTATTGAAGTCGCTGGAGTCCCGATCCAGTCGTCTTGATCCTCCTTTTTTTTCCTCTAGGTTGCGAATGATATTGAAATCTCCACCAACAGTCCATCTATTATAATGTGTTAGACTAGATAAGTAACTCAGGCTCTTGAGGAAGGCCTTCTTATCCCTTGGGCTCGCCGGGCCAGACATTGGTCAGGTGTCCGGGCTTGTTTGAGCCTATGAGCCTATAATCTGTTGTGATGGACCATTTGGTGGTGAGGAATTTTTCCAGCAGCACTGTGTTGGTGTTCAAGAGAATATCCAATCCTCCAGTTGTACCTGTGGTGTCGATTGAGGCTGCTACCCCTTGCTTCCAGCAGTAGGGAAGTAGCCTGTCAATGTCTTCTGAAGTGCATTTTGTTTCCTGCAAAAGTACTATGTCTGGTTTTTCCGCTAAGATCAGATCCCGTAGCATTTTTTACTTGCTACGTCCATTGAGGCCTCTGATATTCCACGAGATGATATTCATAATGACGGGGGGTGGGGAGAGGAGGGATGCTATCTGAGATCAAGTGGATTTGTCCCGAGTTTACCATAAAGTGTCCTATTTCTTGTATGAGCTTGTTAGTGGATTTCCTCCCCCTTTTCTTTTTGTCTTTCTGGGTTTTATTTGGGTTTTTTTACTGACTGCCCTGGATTCCTAGGGCTTTGCTAGCTCAAGCTGAGGACCCAGCTGAAGAGTTGAGAAATACCTTGTGCACCTTCCATAGTTGATCCCTGGGTATAGTGTAAAGTTTTTGATGCCTGTAGACATGCTCGAGGTGCTCCAGATCCACCCTGACTAGGTCTTGCTCCTCCAGATCCATTTCCTCATCCCCGTCCTCTGTCTCCTGCAAGTCTTGTGGATCCCGAGCCATGTCTAGGGGAGGGAGATCCAACTCCTTACCCTGTGGGGGCCGTTCATTTCTTTGGCATGTGGACTGAGGTCCATTGTCCAGAGGTGGTACATTTGGGTTCGCAGGGGTTGTGGGGTTTTCTGGTTGGTCTTGTAAGATTGCAAACTTATTGCTGGTTGAGGGATCTTTACTTACCTGGGCTGGTTTTTTTCTTCCTCCGTGTTGTCTTTTCCCTGCTAGTTGTACAAATCCATCCTTGTCTTTTCCGCTTTCTGGGTTCCCTTCTTTGTGAGTCGTATTGAGAGGGAACTCTCTGAAGAGATGACCATGTTCGTGGCATTTCCTGCATTGGAATGGAATGTGTTCGTAGTCGATGGTTTGGGACCAGTCCTCGTCATGATATTCCAGTGTGATGGATCCTAGAAGCGGCTTGGCTATGTTCAGGTACACACAGATTCATGCATAAGATGTGTAGCGTCGCTGCTTGGTGGCTTCGGAGGACTTAACATAGATGCCAATGGTGTTGCTAATGCCGACCAGGACCTCTTCCAGCCAGAATTCCGGGGGAAGAGAGTACAATCTAATCCATACCGACATGTGGGCAAAGTCTTCCTTCTCAGGGCTGAAATTCTCTGTCTAGAATCTTAAAAAGAGTCCTACCGAGTTGTAGATGTATGGCCCCCCATCAAAGATGCGATTGCAATCCTCAAGGTTGTGGAGGATGATTGTGAAGAACCCCTTGGAACCCAGTTGTAACTCATAGTGACCTTTTGGTTTCCACCAATGTTGTATCCATTTGACCAGATCACGCTCAGAAGGCCAGAGCCCTAGAAATTTTCCCACCAGGGCATAGTCTCGCATGTATTTCTTTTGCTCTTCTATGCGTGGTGAGCTGATAATGTATTTTGGGGTCTGTGGTGCCTATGGGATGCATTTACCCAACATCCATGGAGTTGACGTAGTTGTAGGGATAGTCTCTTTATCTGGATCGATGTCCATCTCCCGATCCTTGAAGGTCCCTTCCGCTAGAAGCTCCGAGCGCAAATTTGGTGGCGGCTCAAAGGTCGATCGTTTCGCTCCTTCTGCAGGGTTTCCATTTGCTATGACTTGGATATAGGAGATGCCAGTCGTCTCCCCCTCCCTGCAAGACATGAGCCCCAATAGGGCAGTCGTTGTGGTAGCACAGTTCAAAGTAGCTGAGAAGCCCTAAACCCTCGATGCAGAGCTGATCCGTGCAAATTGAGGACTAAAATCCAATTGTCTCTTGATCATACTCCTTTATAAGATTACAAATTGGTCTGTGATCCCTGTTGTTGAGTCAACATTTCCAAGACAGTTGTCGTGTCTTCAATATTTTCGAAGAGAATTTCAACCCACAAATCCTTCTATTGTGTCGGCCATTTCTGCAGTCCTTAAACCTTCTATTGCATTGGCCATCCCTGAGTTAGTCCTGAATCACTTGTTACTCTGATCTACATCAAATCTTGTTACTTGTTTCATGTCATTGATGGGGGATACATTAAGGCCCTCTTGTGACGAGTCTTTTCCTGTCGACTTCAACTCATTATCCAAGAATTAGACTTAGAAACTAATTGGTACCTTGTAACGTTCATGCCTCAATGGCAAGTTTCCTCGCTTTCGACAGTGGTTTTCATTATTCACTCCTGATCGAAATATTCTGCTGAGTATTTGACCTCAGCTCATTGATTCACATTCATTGGATTGTACTAGTGTACCTTGGGAGTCATTGAAATTAATGGTGATGTCCCTTGCACTTTTTAACAGTATTCATTAATGACTGGTAATCAAGTGGTTTCTACTGTGTTCGACTTCAGCACATGTATTCACATGGTTAGATTCGTACAATAGAGCGGTGGAGATGAAGACCCTGGATGTTTTCTGACAAATCCAGGTTATGTTGGAGTATATTCAAGTTGTACTGTCGCATAGATCCACATTGTATGTCTCGTGGCTATGTTCAAATTTGAGTCTTTAACACATAGGTCCACAATGTATTCTTGGTGGCTATGTTTAGATTTGAGTCATATTGGCATGGATCCACAGTGTATGTTTGGTGGCCATGACCTATCTTACTTGACATGGATCTTCACATGTCGGCACTTATGCTTTGAGTCATTTGTATTCTAAGTATGGGAATTCCTACCTTAGTGATGATATATTATTGTACTGTATTTCCTTATTTGTTGGCAGGTTTCCGACCGACGTGTTCTTTGTTCCCTACACACATACGAAAAAGTATTTCAGCTATCACTCTGTTCTAACTTCATACTTTGGGGGGCTCTATGTTACACATTATTTTTATCACCCTTATGACTGTTAATGATGTAAACCTATTTTTTGCCTTTAGAGGGGTCAGTGGCCTTAATTCCTGAAGGAAGAAGGGAGAAGAACTTTTCCTGAGAGAAGAAGTTGTGTTTTCCTCTGTAAAAACCCTATTTTGGAGGATTTCTGCAAGTTTCTCTATATGCAAGGTGCGAAAATGCCTGATTTTTGCACCTTGCTCTATATCTATGTTGCGAAGTTTTCGCAGGTTGCTCTATAGCTAGGGTGCGTCGACTTTTGTACGTGGGAAAAAACAAGCATTTTCTCGATGGTTCTAGAAGGAAAAGCTTCTATGGTGAGGTGGCCTCCGAATGGTTTGGATCTTACTCACTTTCATGATTTAGTGGGATCATCCTAACCTCCTCACCTTATCCTCTTCAACTTACAAAAGGAGAGGATCTCTCATGGAGAAAGTTAGCTTGAGATTGTTAGCTTGGTATGTTGGCTTTGAGCTTTGTTAAGATAGATTGTGAGTAGCTATCAGATCCATGGTCTCAGAATCCTTGGAGCAAGAAGTGTGTGGGAAGCAAGGAATTGTTGGAAGGAACCTTATGACATCAAGGCATATGATTGTAATCTCTCTTCCTATTATTTAATATAATATAGTGACATGCTTCTTTCCCATAGAATTATCTTTATTTTATTGCATAATTCCTTGATCATATGCATAGATTCTCATTGAATATGCTTCTACTGCTTTCACTTTGGTTGGTTTGTGTCTCACTGCAAGATCAATATCAAAAGAGCACCGGAGTGAAACGGGAACAACAAAGACATAAGGAAGTGACACTTAAAGGTATGTCTCTCATCTTTTGTTTGGTAGTAAATTTGATGAATAGAGCCTAGGGAAAGCTCCATGTCCCGTCTTGTTTTGTTCTAGATCTAGGTGGATCTAGGGGGATTGATTTGTGTCATTACTTAACAATTAACCTGATAACAATGCCTCTTCAGTAGCACTCAAAGAAGTATTAACGCAACCAAGAGAAGGTGATATAGATCACCTACTAGCATCTGCAAGTAGGAAACTCTCAAATTCAAAACATGATTATAATACAACAGAGAGAGAAGGTTTGGATATGGTATATGAATTACAAAATTTTAGACATTATTTTTTAGGCCAACATTTTAAAATGTTCACAGATCATTATGCTCTCAGATACCTAGTCAAAAAGCCAGTTTTGGGGGGGAGAATATGTATATGGTTGTTGTTATTTCAATAGTTTAATTTGGAAGTAGTGGTGAAACCTAGAAGATTGAATCCAAGGCTAGATCATATGTCCATAATAACTAATGGAGAGGAACCAAGCAGCTTGGAGGACAATTTTCTTGAGACGCAACTCTTTTCAGTACAGATTTCTGATGAATACTTTGTTGATATTATTGAATTTTTAAGTACATGATTTTACCCAAAGGAATATAATACTGAGCGGAAGAAGAATTTGGTGGTTAGAGCTGCAGATTAACAACTTATTGTAGGACACTTGTATAAATTAGGTGCATAAAATATTCTAAGGAGATGTGTCATGGAACATCAACATCCTATCATTTTAGTAGAAGCACATGAAGGAATAGCTAGAGGACATTATGCAGGTAAAGCTACTGCACAGAAGATATTGCACGCATGACTATGGTGGCCAATAGTTCACAAAGATGCAAAGGAGTCAATAGTTCACAAAGATGCAAAGGAGTATTTTCAGAATTGTAATGTCTGTTAGAGGGTAGGAAATCCATCCAGGAGAGATGAGATGCCACTAAAACCTCGGGTAACTCTTAAAGTGTATGATAAATGGGAAATAAAATTTGTAGGACCAATCAATCCACCAGCTAGAAGGTCAGGAGAAAGTTACATCATTACAACGGCAAAGTATTTAACCATATGGGATGAAATAGCAGCAGTAAAATATTGCAACGTGGAAATTGTAGTGCACTTCTTGTTTGAACAAGTAATCACAATATTTGGATGCCCTAGAATTTTGATGAGTGATCAGGGAACTCATGTTATCAATATTACCATCTAGGAAATGACTGAATAATTTGAGATACACCATTAGAAGAGCACTCCATACCATCCTTGGGCTAATGGAATAGTGAAAGCATTTAATAAGATATTAGAGAATCCCTTAACTAAAATTTGCAATGTAAACAGGGATGATTGGAATTTGAAGATTCCAACAGTATTATGGGCTTATAGAACCACATGTAAGAAACTCACAGGGAATACACCTTTCAGATTGGTGTATGTGCACGGAGCATTAGTTCCCTTGGAATATTTGATACCCATTCTGCACAGTGCAACCATTACAAACATGATAGAAATAGGCACAATACAAGAAAGATTGTCTCAACTCATGGAACTAGAAGAGGACAATATTATGGTTGGTTTCCATCAGGAAGTACAGAAAGAAAAGGAAAAATCTTGGAATGATAGACACATTAAGAAGAATAAATTTAAGAAAGGATATCAGGTTCTCCTCTATGACAACAAATATTTACAAAATCCAGGAAAATTCAGGATGCACTGGCTAGGGCCATATGAAATAAAATCTATCAAAGATGGAGGTGTTGTGCAGCTGCAGGATTTAACAGGCAAAGAGATTCAAGAATTGGTGAATGGAAGTCGACTGAAATTGTATAGGGACAATCGAATTAGTAACCCTTATTAGATGTAACACAGTAGATTAAAGTTGTACATAGTGTATATAGTAGGAGCTAAAAAGAAAAAGAAAAAGAAAAATTGAAAAAATGAGAAAAATACAAAAATATGTAGTAGATGGATAAGCATTAAGAAGGAGGTTAGAAAATACAACGTGCAATAGATAGAAAGTGGTATGATAGAACTTGAATACACTACATGCTGGAGAAGTGTGACAAGACAGAAAAAGTAGCGCGTCAATGCATAGAATGGCCTGAAAAAGAGAAAGCGATGGTCGGAAAAGTGCATCATGACAGAGAATTTATAACATGACTTATAAAAGTAGAAAACATGCATGAGAAGACTCATTGTGACTTTGTGCAAACGAGAGCTAAGGAGGAAAACTTAGTGCGAGCAGGTATTTCTGAGGTATTCATTGAATATTTAGAGCAACTCGTTCAAGATCTAATAGAATGCAACCACCAAAGGTTGGAGCTCCCAATCAGGTAACAAGGAAAACACACAGTGCCATGAGGTATCCATAGGACCAGGAAGCATAAGAAGAAAACCCTATTCAGCCAGAAGGAGTAGTAGTTGTGGATGCAATTCCATCCCTTGTCATTGAACTGATTAGCCCCACCATAGTAGAAGAAAAGGATTCGGCGACCACGGAAGTGGAGGTCGGCCCTTAGGGAAAAATATAGAACCCTACCATAGAGCAGAACCCTACACAATAACTTGGTTTAGGAGTAGCACAACTATTGAAAGATGGAGATGAGGAGCGAACAGAGTCAGATGAGCCCCGATTACAGGTCGAAACAGCACAACCCATGTTGAAAGTTCTAAAACAACTGAGAGGGGGGGTGAATCAGTTGTATGTGAGCTTAAACAATTTTAAGTCTGTTAAAACATTATTAATATTTCTTCATGTGGTCATCAACAATATAGCATATGGACAGTAAAAGTAAAGACCATCAGTCACACATAAAATACACACAAAGACAGATTTTCATGAGGAAACCCATAAAGGGAGAAAACCTCTTCTTCTTCGAAATGATAGGCAGTCTTTTTCAATTCTGTACATCATTTACAATTGAGCACCAACTCAATGTGAGGCTACTACCTCTATTTTACAAGCTGCAACTTGTTTGAGAGCTCCAACTCTCTGGTTTCTCTAGCACCTACTAGAAGGAAGCACCAACTCCCTGAATATTCCAGCACCAACTGGATGGAAGCACCAACTTCCTGAATGTTCCAGCACCAACTGGATGGAAGCACCAACTTCTAGTTACACAGGCTCCAACCTGTATAACAGAGAACACTTGTTCTCTCTAGCACCACCCTACCACCCTTGTTTCTCTAGCAACAACCAGATGGAAGTTACAACTTCCTATGTTCAAGCACCCACTTGAACTTCTGAGGACAACAGTCCTCCCGAGCACCTCCCAACCTTCCTAAAAGATTAAAAGATGAATACACATACAATTTATGCAGATAAATCACTTCTTACCATTCTTTTTCTGTTCTGTAAGTCTTCTCATTCTCTGTCTATTCAACAAGTCTCCTCTGCATCTCATTGTTCTGTCATTCTTCTCTTCTTCTGCTTGCTCTATCGTTCTGCTCTGCTTCTGCTCTCCTCTATCATTTTGCTCTTCATTTCATCTCATCCTGTACCTCCTCTCAAATGTCACACTACACATCTTTTTCTTACTGCTTCATTCTTTTTCCCTTCAGAACAACCAACCAAATTCAGTCTCGCTCATTTTCTTTTATACATGCTTCCTTGACGATTCCACTTCCCCTTCCAATAGGTAATACAAGGACATCTGTCTTGGAAACTGAAACGCTAACTGATTTGTCATTATCAGTCCATTTCTCTTAACGGATTCATAACTGAAGTGTTAAAGAACAACAACCCTTCGATCAATACTTGATCCAACGGTTCAGATCCCATCGAGATTTCACTCATCGCGATCTCTGAAACTCCGAAATGGAGCTTATCTGGACCAACTCCTTCTCTTCCCGTGACTAAGGGCTGTGACCAAGGCTTTATGTAAAAGGTGCTTTCGCGATTTCTCATATCACGAATTTGTAATTCATGTTGCAATCCTTACCATATCCCGAATCACGAAATTTCGATATGGTATAAGATCAACGGTCCAGATCTGAGTTTGATTTGACGGCTACGATTGAAGTGAAATATCGCACATCATGATTTCGACATTTCTAACATTCAAAATTCTTGTCACTTCCAAATCACGATTCGTGAAACTCCGAGATAGGCTGTGATCAACGGTCCAGGTATGAACTTGGCTCAACGGCTACAATTGAGTCGTGATATCGCATATCGCGAAATCAGGGTTTCTAATGTCAAGTGACTTTGTCAATTCAAAGTCCCGATCCCTGATACTCCATGCAGACAATCAACGGTCCAGATCACTTCTAACTTTAACGGCTGCGATTACATCGCGAAATCGGGGTTTTCGTTGCATTGTGTTCTTTGCATTTTGAAATCACGATCCCCGATTCTCCGATGAAGGAAATCAATGGTCCAGATCTCATTCTTTCTTTAACAGCTACGATCAAATCATGAAATCGCATATCGCGATTTCGGGGTTTTCGTTGTCGAGTGAATTGGACATTTCAAAGTCTCGATCCCCGATTCTCTGATGAAGAAAATCAGCGGTTCAGATCAACCTAGATCTCGACGGCTCAGATTAGATCGTGATTTTTCACATCGCAATCACTCCCACTTCTCCTTGTACTTTAAAGAGTGTGCAGGTTATCCTTGATCCGACAATGGTCAGGTCTTGCGCTTGGATCTAACGACTGAGATCTGTCCTCCTCTTCAATGTCTTCATTCATATCTAACAGACCTCGTTCTTTCAGGAGATTTGAATGGGATCCAACGGTCACTGACTCTTCTCCTCCCGATTATTGTTGCGCTGCTATTCATTGTTGTTGTCATCACTGCAACCACAACTGTACTTTCCATCAATGACAAGTTATACGCTGATTCACTGTCTGTTAACTGAATTTGCCAACAATCTCCCCCTTTGGCATTGATGGCAACACTTTCATTGAAACTTAACTCTCCTCTGCATTTGACCATTCAGACTCTCCTCTGCATTCGGCCAATCAAGCTCGACTCTGTTCCCGAAACATTTTGACTCGACTCCTTTCTCCCCCTTTGACATCAATGTCAAAGAAGAAACATTCTTCCACTGATCTTGTTGCAGAACATACTCCCCCTTTTATCTATAAGCATTTAGGAAATTTACCAAATATTCAATAAGCACTCCCCCTGACCAGGTGCACATATTATACACAAGATTTTATAACCCCCAACTTTTGACGAAGATATCCAAAAGGAGTTGTTGCTAATGGTTTAGTAAAGATATCAGCAATCTGTTCTGTAGAGGGTATATAGTTCAGTTGAACAATTCTGTTTGAAACTTGTTCTCTGAGGAAATGATACTTTATAGGAATATGCTTAGTCTTGGAATGAAGAACAAGATTTTTGGAGACACTTATGGCACTGGTGTTATCACAATGAATTGGGATAGGATCAGTGTAAGTTACCTTCAAATATGCAAGGGTTTGTATCATCCATAAGATCTGTGTGCATCAGGTAGCAGCAGCAATGTATTTTGCCTCTGTAGTGGATAATGAAATGGATCCTTGCTTTTTACTAACCCATGCAACTAATGAGTCACCTAGAAAAAATGCTCCTCCACTGGTGCTCTTTCTCTCATCAACACAGTTAGCCCAGTCTGCATCTGAATAGGCAGTTAACTGGAAATTCTGATTTCTAGGATACCACAGTCCATATGTCATTGTTCCCTTCAGATATTTAAATATTCTCTTCACATCTGCCAAATGACTTTGTTTAGGAGCAGACTGAAAACGACCTACCATTCCAACAGCTTGCATTATATCAGGACGGGATTCTATGATGTACAGAAGACTGCCTATCATTGAACGATATGTCCTTTGATCAACATCAGGTGAGATATCATCTTTGCTCAGCTTGCAACCAACCACCATAGGTGTACTGACTGTAGAGGAATCTTCCATCTGAAATTTCTTCAATATC
>ML794797.1:419805-437382 GCA_009831015.1 Picea engelmannii
ATTTATCTTTGTTAATTCTCATTTCATATGCAGTTAGAGTTCCTAGAAGTTGATCAATGGACAGAGTCTTGAGATCATTTAATTCTTCTATTGCAGAGACTTTTGGATTAAATTTATCAGGCAGAGATCTTAAAATCTTCTGAGCTAAGAGTGAGTCATCAAACGTCTCACCTAGACCCTTCATGGCATTTACAAGTTCTTCAACTCTTAAAAAATACTTGCTAATTGTTTCATCTTCACTCATCTTTAGTTGTTCAAATTTCAATCTGTAGGTTTGAAGTTTGGCACCTTTTACTTTCTCATTTCCTTCATAATTGTTAATGAGTTTATCCCACATTGCTTTGGCGATATCAAGATGCATCACCTTTACAAAATCAGCTTCAGCAAGTCCATTCAAGATAGCATTCATCCCCTTAGCATTAAAACTAAACTCTAACTTATCATCCTTGTTGGCTAGCACAACCAGCTTTGTGTATCCAGTCTCTACTACATCCCAAACATTAGCACCCAAGGCCATTTAATATGTTCTCATTCTAATCTTACAGAAGGAAAAATTTGTTCCATCAAACAGAGGGGGCTTAGAGGCTGAAGTCCCTTCATGACTTGTCATGTTTAAGATTACAGATCTACCTTTAAATAAAAGGAACCCGCTCTGATACCAATTGTTGAAAGTACTAAAACAACTGAGAGGGGGGGTGAATCAGTTGTATGTGAGCTTAAACAATTTTAAGTATGTTAAAACATTATTAATATTTCTTCATGTGGTCATCAACAATATAGCATATGGACAGTAAAAGTAAAGACCATCAGTCACACATAAAATACACACAGAGACAGATTTTCACCAGGAAACCCATAAAGGGAGAAAACCTCTTCTTCTTCGAAATGATAGGCAATCTTTTTCAATTATGTACATCATTTACAATTGAGCACCAACTCAATGTGAGGCTGCTACCTCTATTTTACAAGATGCAACTTGTTTGAGAGCTCCAACTCTATGGTTTCTCTAGCACCTACTAGAAGGAAGCACCAACTCCCTGAATATTCCAGCACCAACTGGATGGAAGCACCAACTTCCTGAATGTTCCAGCACCAATTATATGGAAGCACAACTTCTAGTTACATAGGCTCCAACCTGTATAACAGAGAACACTTGTTCTCCCTAGCACCACCCTGTCACCCTTGTTTCTCTCGCAACAACCAAATGGAAGTTTTAACTTCCTGTGTTCAAGCACCCACTTGAACTTCTGAGGACAACAGTCCTCCTGAGCACCTCCCAACCTCCCTAAAAGATTAAAAGATGAATACACATACAATTTATGCAGATAATTCACTTCTTACCATTCTTTTTCTATTCTGTAAGTCTTCTCATTCTCTGTCCATTCAGCAAGTCTCCTCTGCATCACATTGTTCTGTCAATCTACTCTTCTTCTGCTTTCTCTATCGTTTTTCTCTGCTTCTTCTCTCCTCTATCATTCTGCTCTTCATTTCATCTCATCCTGTACCTCCTCTCAAATGTCACACTACACATATTTTTCTTACTGCTTCATTCTTTTTCCCTTCAGAACAGCCAACCAAATTTAGTCTCACTCATTTTCTTTTATACACACTTCCTTGACGATTCCACTTCCCCTTCCAATAGGTAATACAAGGACATCTGTCTTGGCAACTGAAACGCTAATCGATTTGTCATTATCAGTCCATTTCTCTTAACGGATTCATAACTGAAGCATTAAAGAACAACAACCCTTCGATCAATACTTGATCCAACGGTTCAGATCCCATCGGGATTTCACTCATCGCGATCTCTGAAACTCCGAAATGGAGCTTATTTGGACCAACTCCTTCTCTTCCCGTGACCAAGGGTTGTTACCAAGGCTTTATGTAAAAGGTGCTTTCACAATTTCTCATATCGCAAATTCGTAATTCATGTTGCAATCCTTACCATATCCCGAATCACAAAATTCCGATATGGTATAAGATCAACGGTCCAGATCTGAGTTTGATTTGACGGCTACGATTGAAGCGCAATATCTCACATCGCGATTTCGGCATTTCTAACGTTCAAAATTCTTGTCACTTCCAAATCGCGATTCGCGAAACTCCGAGATAGGCTGTGATCAATGGTCTAGGTATGACCTTGGCTCAATGGCTACGATTGAGTCGTGATATTGCATATCGCGAAATAGGGGTTTCTGATGTCAAGTGACTTTGTCAATTCAAAGTCCCGATCCCCGATACTCCATGCAGACAATCAATGGTCCAGATCATTTCTAACTTTAACGGCTGCGATTACATCGTGAAATCGCATATCGCGAAATCGGGGTTTTCGTTGCATTGTGTTCTTTTCATTTTGAAATCGTGATCCCCGATTCTACGATGAAGGAAATCAATGGTCTAGATCTCATTCTTTCTTTAACGGCTACGATCAAATCGCGAAATCGCATATCGCGATTTCAAGGTTTTCGTTGTCGAGTGAATTGGACATTTCAAAGTCCCGATCCCCGATAATCTGATGAGGAAAATCAGCGATTCAGATCAACCTAGATCTCGACGGCTCAGATTAGATCGTGATTTTGCACATCGCAATCACTCCCACTTCTCCTTGTACTTTAAAGAGTGTGCAGGTTATCCTTGATCCGACAATGGTTGGGTCTTGCGCTTGGATCTAACGACTGAGCTATGTCCTCCTCTTCAATGTCTTCATTCAGATCTAACGGCCCTCGTTCTTTTGGGAGATTTGAATGGGATCCAATGGTCACTGACTCTTCTCCTCCCAATTATTGTTGCGCTGCTATTCATTGTTGTTGTCATCACTGCAACCACAACTGTACTTGCCATCAATGACAAGTTATACGTTGATTCGCTGTTTGTTAACTGAATTTGCCAACAACCCATTGTAGCATAACCAGTGCAGTAGATAGAGGAACAATTAAAGTTTGAGGATATCACAGAACAACAGAATTCATATGTAGAAGAAGATAAGGATACATACCAGGAAGCAAGGTCATCAACAATGACAGAGAAGACAAAGGGAAAACATATAGCACAAATATCATCGGGCAAACATAAATAATTAACACTGACACTGTCGCGCATACCTAAAGAAGTGAAGATCCTTCCTGGCATGGTAGGATGTGTGGATATACTGAAGTGTGTTGATCATGACATGATAGAAACAAACAGGTTCCCAGAGTTTGTTCCACAAGTATACATGGAAATAAAAGGAGCGGGTCCATGAGGAGATCCAATTTTGGAGCTGAAAAAATGGATTGCATGATTGTATAGCACATGGATCATGAAACTCCTAGAGATTCCCCATTTTGGGAGAGGGAAAGATGTAAATTCCTATGTGAAACAACTACTAGCACTAGTACATGGAGGTATCTTATGGATGGATAGGCCAATATCAATAGATGTGGATCTAATTGCAGAGATCACAAGTTTACCAACAGATGGAGAAAAACCATAGTAGTACATGGACGACAAGACAAAGGAAAAATCCTTAGGAGAGGAGATGAAGAAAAAATATGGCAATGATAGAGGGTCCCGAGGAATAATCATTAACTGAATCAGTGAACTGGTAATGATATTGGCGACAAAATTAATGGCATGCAAACTTTTGAGGAAGTGTCGCGAGGAAGAAGCACTTGTAGGACTCATAGAAGAAGTCATGCAATGAATAGAGGGGAGTATACTTAGTTGGGCTCTGTATCTACTTAATTTATTTTTGGAGGATTGCAAGGATGCACAAAATTTAGGTACAAAATTTCATTATTCGTGGTTGATAATATTGATAGCACTGGTTGGTTGGGGAGAACCAAAATACAGAGTGTTTTACCAGTGGCCAAGGAAATTCCATGTAACAAGGTTGTAAATGTGTTGAACTTGCACATAATAGACATATATAAACAATAATACACACATTTGCATAGAGAATTGGAGAAAGAAGAAGAAGGAGAGAAAGAATGAAAGAATTCTCATTAACCGTTGTGAATAATGAATAATTTACACATTATATACTATGTATAGCTCAATGAGTGCACACTAGAGGTGAACCAATGCACCATAGTGGTGGTCTAGAGTGATCTCTATACACACCAATAGTTATGGGAGTGAACTGCCACCTAGTCTAGTCTCTCAGGTAGTTACAGGAGTGAATTGCCACCTAGTTGAGTTAACTAGTCAACTAGTCTTAAGTTAACTGACTGAACATAGAGTAGTGAGGAGTTAACTTAGGGAATCAAGACTAATGTGCCAATTTGGTGATGATCCCAAGGCAATGTCGAATTAGCATGGTGATGATCCCAATGTTGCATAGTGATAAAACCAATGCAACACCTAAAATCAACTCAACTAGTCCAACTGAAGTGTCAACTGAAAGAGAATATTCTCCAGGTGGAATATTATCCCCTAAAATATAGGATACTAGATAATGACTAATTATGACTAATAAACAAGGAAAACCCTTAGGAAAAATAAATCCTAGATGTGTTTGAAGTAACTCCGACACCCCCCCTGAACATCACTATGGTGAAAATAAAGAATGGGTCCCAGCAACGAGGCCATGTTAGGTACCCATATACAAAAGATACACGGAAAATAAAGTGAGGAAAGAGGGGAAACCTCATGTGAAAACCCCCCCCTCAAGGTACAATGTATAAAAAAAGAAGAACTACAGTTGCTAGGAAACTGTGTCCTTCACTCCAAGACGACCTCACAAAGAATGGAACTTCTTCTCAGTGAAGGTATTGGTGAATATTTTTGTCGTTTGTTCTGCTAAGGATGGAACTATAAGTCGATGATCCCTTCATGTACTAATTCCTAGATGTATAGCATGTGGATATCGATGTGCTTCATCCGCTGCCTCATAACTGGATCTCTGCAGAACTTCAGAGTGCTCTGGTTGTAACACCAGATGACGATCGGCGATGAAACTGAATGGCCAACTCAATGAGAAAATTTTGTAGCCACATAGCTTGAATGGTTATGTTAACTACCCCTCTATACTCTACCTCAGCTGAAGATAGAGCAATGGAATCTTTCTTCTTGCTCGATCAACAGATAGGCCTGGAACCAACACTGAGTGAGTAACCAGATGTGGACTTGCGATCAGTGTTATCGCCAACCCAGTCAAGATCATTAAACACAATGAGATCTCATGTAGATTTTGTTGCATAATGAATCCCAAAGATGATGGTGCCCTGAACGTATCGAAGGATACACTTTGTAGCTTTCCAATGTAGCTCATGCAATTCCTGCATGAACCTGGAAACTGTGCCAACTTCATATGAGATCTCTGGTATAGAGTGTGTGAGATACAAAAAGATCCCCACTAGTTGTTTGTACAGTGTGTTGTCAACCAGTGGAGTCTCCCCACCATCCTCAAGTTTGACTCCTGATAGGAAAGGAGTCGGAGCAGAATTGCAGTCTATCATGTGAAATCTCTCAAGGAGATCTCGTGCATACTTGGCTTGAGACAGTTTGATGCCTGATGCATCCTAACTAATCTCGAGTCCAAGGAAGAAGTGTAGTGGACCCATGTCTGTCATCAAAAACCTGTCATGTAGAATCCTCTTGACTGCAACAATCACTAAAGTTGAGCACTCGGTGATCCTCAAATCATCAACATACAGAACTAAAAGTAGAAGTGAATCAGTCGTCCTGAGCATGTAGACATTCGGGTCTAATTTACAATGTACAAAGTTCTGTGACAATAGGTAGGAATCCATCTTGGCATACCATGCGCTCAAAGCCTGATTAAGTCCATAAAGTGACTTCTTTAGTTGACAGAACAAAGATGAGTCCTGCATAAATCCTCGGGGCTGATCCATGTAGATCTCCTCAGAGATATCACCATGAGGAAATGCATTCTTCACATGCATTTGATGGACTTCCCATCCCTTGGTTGCCGCAATGGAAAGGGCCAATCGAATGGAATCCATCTTTGCTACTAGAGCAAAGGTGTTATCATAGTCAATACCATGAACCTGTTGAAATCCTTTAGCAACAAGACTAGCTTTATATCTTCTAATCTATCCATCCATTGCACTCTTGGTCCTGTAGACCCATCTACATCTAACAATTTTCCTCCCAGAAGGAAGGGGAACCAGATCCCAAGTCTAGTTCTCGAGGAGGGAGTTGTACTCCTCCTGCATGGCGGATTCCCAAAATGGATTTCCAGCAGCCTCGCCATAAGACTGTGGATGGAAGATTGAACCAAGAAAATATTCCTAGAGGGTAATGGTTCAGTGGCAGTGAGTGCAACAGGAGGCTCCTTGAAATCATATCGATTCCTCCTTTTATCGGTTGGATCACCAATGAGATCCCCTTCATCCTGAAGAGTAGTCTGTGCACACTTGGGCCTCTTCTCTGGCTTTGCAACTACATCTGGATGCTCTGACTCTACATCTGACTGTACTAACTCTGAATCTTAATCATCTGATTCCTTTGAATTGGAACTCTCATCTAAAGAAGATTCAGCAAGTGCTTTCTCATCATCTCGAACAGGTGGAAGAGTGAAGGTGTTTGCATGCAACTGCTGAGGTACATGTGAGACACTTTCCTCGAATTAGACACTATGCTCAATGATGAGCCGGTCTGAGGAAAGATCAATAAGCCAATATCCCTTCACATCATTAGGGTATCCAACAAAAATGCACTCAGTGCTCTGTGGATCAAGTGCCTTCCTCTTTTTAGAGGGAATATAAGGCCCATGCACATGAACCAAAAATGCGAAAGTGGGTCACTTTCAGTCTGAGACCGCTCCAAGCCTCATATGGGGTCTTATCCTTGAAAGATCTATGGGGAGATCTATTTTGGATGTATGTTGCAAAGTTAAGTGCTTCGTCCCATAGTCTATGTGGTAGAGACTTTGTATGAAGCATGCAATATGCCATCTCCTTTAGAGATCGATTTTTTCGCTCATCAACTCTGTTTTGCTGCAGAGTATAGGGAATTGTGTGCTAAAACTGAATCCCAGCTACCTCATGGAAAAGATTGTGGATCTCATGATTCACATACTCTCTTCTGTTATTAGTTCGAAGGAGTTTGATCTTCTTTCCGCACAGTGTCTCAACCAGGGCTTTGAAATCTTTGAGGTGTTGAAAGACCTCAGATTTTTTCCTGAGAAAGTAGATCCATGTAAAATGTGAGAAATTGTCAACAAAAATGAGAACAAACCTTTCTTTTCTGATCGATGGATGCAGAAAAGGACCCATGAGGTCACTGTGGATCATATCTAAAGGTGTGGAAGCTCGTCGAGACTCTCCCTTGTCAAATTTCTCTTGAGGGTGTTTCCCGAGAACACATCCCTCACACACTCCCTTGGAGAAATGGATGTCTAGTATACCATCAACCAATTTGTGCTTTCTAAGATGTTGCATGTATCTTAAATTAAAATGTCCAAACCTTTCGTGCCATATCCTACTACTTTCATCAGCATGAGTAAGAAGTAAAGCAAAATTAGGTTCAATGAATTTAGAAAAAGTATACAATCTAGACTGATGATTTACCTCACATGTAGCAACCCTGGAGTTGGTTTTCATATCATAGATGTCCATGGAATTTGGTGTGAATATGACTTTCTTTCTGGTGCTGAAATTCGTCATCTGATACACGGAGAGGAGGTTGACAAAAAGTTTGGGAACATGCAACACGTTCTCGAAGCTTCCATTGGTGAGTTCAATCCTTCCTTTTCCAGTGACTTTGAAAAAAGAGTTGTCCCCCATAAGAATGGGAGGACCTTTGCATGCATCCAAAGAATAATATACTTCTTTTGAGGCAGCCATGTGATGTGATTCTCTTGAATCAACGATCCAAGCATCGGGAGAGGATTTGATCGCAATCAAGGCATGGCTAGAATTGCCTTTCTTGGAATTTAGATCTTTTGGCTTCTTCTTCTTGGCACCCTCAGGGATGTGATATCCAAGGTTGTTTTTCTGAAGTATTTGAGACATCATATCTATTTTTTTTTTCATGCATGTGGATTCTGAATGGAATCCTTTGTGACAATATGTTCATTTCTTACCTTTTCTTCCATTTTATCCTTTGGATCCATAGGCATCAGTGAAGGGTTTTGTGTACCCTTCCTTCTTCAGATGTGCATGATCTTTTAGTTTATTTTTATCTTTAGATTTCTGATATTTTTGGCTGCCATCATGCACAGTGAGTACATGCGCCCTTAGGCCTTTGATTGTGCCCATGTTGATGAGCTTGATTTTCTCTTGTGTCAAGGATTTGATAAAATCCTCAAGAGAAGGCATCTTCCAGGTGGCTCCAGAGGCGAATCTAACAGTATGGAATGTGAATATGAATACAGATAATTCAGGACCAAGCTTGGATAGAATGGTGAGAACCATTTGTTTCTCCTCCTTCGATTTATCAACCCCGCAAGCTTTGAGTTGAGATAGTAAATCCTTGAATTTTGTAAAGAAATATAGGATATTATCGAAGCTTTTTGGATCCAATGTGAGAAGCTCCACCTCCAACATGTGTCCCCTCATCTCATATTGTTTTCCAAAGAGCCCTTCCAAGGTAGTACAGGATTCATTGGGAGTCTTACAGGAAGATATATGAAAAAGGAGATTGGGAGAAATAAGATTGCAAATTGTTCCAAGTGCCTCATCCATGCAATTTAAGTACTTGGATTTTTCTATGGTTGATGTAGGTTCTATATCTATATTCAAGGTTAACCTGTACAACCCTATGGTTTGGATATGTATGGCTATTTTCTCCGTCCATGCAAAATAGTTGTAAGGTGTAAGAATGAATTCTTTTTGGAATCCCATCTTTCAGTTGTCTTCAATCTTTTGTACTTGCAAAACATTTTGTTGTATCTTTTGCTTAGCGGTCCGTCAGCTCTGATACCATGTAAATGTTTTGAACCTACACATAATAGATCTATATAAAAAATAATACGCACATTTGCAGAGAGAATTGGAGAAAGAAGAAGAAGGAGATAAAGAATGAAATAATTCTCATTAACCGTTGTGAATAATGAATAATTTACACATGATATACTTTGTATAGCTCAATAAGTGTGCACTAGAGGTGAACCAATGCACCATAGTGGTGTTCTAGAGTGATATGGACACACACCAACAGTTACAGGAGTGAACTTCCACCTAGTCTAGAATCTCAGGCAATTATGGGAGTGAACTGCCACCTAGTTGAGTTAACTAGTCAACTAGTCTTCAGTTAACTAACTGAACATAGAGTAGTGAGGAGTTAACTCAGGGAATCAAGGCTAATGTGCCAGTTTGGTGATGATCCCAAGGCAAGGTACAATTATCATGGTTATGATCCCAATGTTGCATGGTGATAAAACCAATGCAACATCTAAACTCAATTCAACTAGTCAAACTGAAGTGTCAACTGAAAGAGAATATTCTCCAGGTGGAATATTCTCCCCTAAAATATAGGAGACTAGATAATGACTAATTATGACTAATAAACAAGGAAAAAACTTAGGAAAAAAAAATCCTAAGTGTGTGTGAAGTAACTCCAACAAAGGTATACAACCCTATGGAAGAAATCATATGCAAAACAAAGGAAGGCAAATGCCAACATATTTGCTATTTATTTTGATGAGATGCAGGAGAAGTTGGATAATACCTAGAGAATCACTCCAGAAGTAGTGAAAGAATATCAAAGCATATCCAAATTTTAAGAAACAAGGCACAATATGTCGATCCAAGCCAAGAGAGATCCTAAGAAGGAGTGGCTACAGTTGAGATGCTATGTCACATGAGAGAAAGTGTAGTGAGCCATGGAGGATTGGCCTGAAGAATGGAAGGTTCCAGTAAATTCAAAGAAAATGACAAGACCTAAACCAACATAGGTTGGCACTTCAAAGCAGTTAATTAGACCAACAACCAATACGAGGAAAGCAACAAAGTGCATGAAATAAATAGGGGCTAGTACAACCACTATACAACTAAGGAAGAAAAATACTATCTCGAAGGATTCAGCGAAGGAGAAGGAGAGTGTAGTGGAACCAAATGGAAGAGCACAGAAGGATACAAATATTCCTATGCCGGAGGAAATCGGAGGTGGATATCTCCTATATATGGATATACTAGTGATAATTGTGCAGACAAAGACACTGCCAAAGAAAAGAGAAGTATTGTAGTTAGTAGGATAGCGCAAGATGATGAAGGCACACAAGGGTGTCCCTGAACTAAAAATTATTGAAGATGATGCAGATTTAGTCACAGAGAGAGTACAAGATCGAATTGCAGAAGCATGGGATGATGTTGAAAGAAAAGGGAGGAGATAATTAAGAAATTGACAGGGGTCAAGGATACACTGGAACTACTACAACGCAATAGAAAGAGTAGGCGCAACAACAACAAACTTCTAAGGAAAGAACAGTTCCAGAAGAGGAGACAGTACAAATCATAGCCATGGGGAATGAAAATGTTTGGATCACTCAGGTAATGTTGCAGGTTGACGATGATACAACGCAAAATCCCCTAAAATACATAGATCATTTGAACTTGGCATTGCCCAAGGTTCCAATGAAGGAGTTGTACAAACTTCAAATTAGTGTCACGTAGGAGATTCAGTTGAGGGCCCATGCATATGCAACAAGTTTACAATTGGCCAAAAAAGTAAAGAATACATTGGATATGACACTTAACCAGGTGCAGGTTGAGAGGGAACAAGAAAAGGAGTGCACTGGCGGAATATAGCAACAACTGGAAGAAGTGTTCGAAATTGTTGTTAACAACGCGTAGGAAGAGAATTTACCAACATAGGTGAAAAATGAGAAGATAACGCAGGCTATGGAGAATTACATGAGCTAAATTACAGAGTTGAAAGAAATCCTAGCACCGAGCACTCCTCCATAATTCAAAACACAAAGGGAGAAGGAGGCTATAGGTCATACGGAGAGCATTGCATAGAGGATCCAGGAAATCACAGAGCTCTACAACAAGAGTGCGTAGTTATGGACAAGCTTGTAAGAGGATGCGAAACTACAGGAGTTAGAAAAAAAATATGAAGGGATAAATAATGTAGTACAAGAACCGAAGCAGAGGTAGAAAATGATGACCAAAGTGGATAGGATGAAAAGTACGCAAGATATGAAGAAATTGCAGGCAGAGTTTAAGATTATACAAGCAGAGAAGCTGTCAAGGTAGACTAAGTTGGAACCACTACAAGAAGGCACATACTAAATGCTAATATAGATTGACATAGATAAAGGTCATATTGAAAAATTTGGAGTGGAAAGTAAATAATTACTGAAGGAGCATATTTCTGCTCAGATTGTAGAGACTGTAGTAGAAGACAGCGCACAAGTAAAATCTAGAGTTGAAGAAATTTCAAGCAGGTTTCAGGTGCTGGAGAAGTCAGTGCAGGAAGCAAACACTAACTGAGTGGCTCGAGAAGAACCATAGGTGAGTGTTGGGGGCCTATTGGTGCTGGCCATTTTTTGGAAAAAATAATTAAATTATGAAGACAATAAGAAATTGGACCAGAAAAGAAGCGCGCACCAGAAAACAGGGAAAAGTAGCGCGGGAAAACAGGGAAAATCAGCGTAGGAAAGAGGAAAGTCAAAGGAAGGAAGAAGGACACAGATTGATGAAGAAATGGTTATATTTTGGACCAACCACACAAAGGGAGCTAGAATGTGGCAAAACATAATCCACTTAGAGTTTGTGGGCTAGGGTTTTGGTCATTGTTGTAACAGGTTTTAACCCATTTTGTAATATAAATAGATAGTAGTGAGATAGAAGGGGAGAGGATTGTTGGTTGTTGAACACGTGTGTGTTTTTGGTGAGAGAATGATCTGAGGAGATCAGTGAGGATTATCATATGATATTAGAGTCAATTTTAGAGACAGAGATATGGATTGTAATCGAGTGTAAGGTCACAAGCTGTGGAGCTTAGTGCGATCTTGTTAGCCTCACTACTTCTTATGTAATGCGCACAGCTCTATAACTTGATGAAGACTAATAAAAGAGAAAAGAAAGCCAGATGTTTGTGGACGTAGCCTGGGGGGGTGAACCACAGTAAAACCTGTGTCTCTAAGTGGAATGTATGTCTTGTTTCTTGCAATGGTTTATGATGAATGAATGAATCTGTTTGTAATAAAATGCAGTGCACACTAGATTAGAAAAATATAATTACTGCAGAGTGAACTTTAATGAATATAGAATGATAGATATAGTTATGATGATGTGTTAGAATGTTAGATATGATGTATGTTGAGGTATAAATAATGTCTGACATCCCCACAATAACCTCCCTTCCATGATTGTAGACATCTAGGTCATGTAGTCACCCATAAAGCCATCTCGAGTGAGACTTCCTTGTGCGCAGTGTTTCCTTTTGGTATCCATAAGGGACAATGGTTTGTAGGGTTTTTTTGGAAACCTAAAGTAAAACCCAAGTCATCCCAAAACACTCCAACACCATTATCATCATTCTACTGCTAATTAGTGAAATTTCTGTCGGATTACTTTCTTGTTTTCATGATTGAAACTTTTTGTTGTAGAAAATATTTCCTATAGCCATTTGGTTGTTACAAACACTCTGAAAACACCATACAATCCTCCTCTAATGCCACTAAAGTTTGTGCTAAAATATTTGGAATTAATCTACATGTTTTGTGCTTCATCTCTCAATAAATATTTGATGCTTTGAGTGGTTAAATTTGCAGTAATTAGTTGTATTCCTTGTTGATATATACTCTTGTTTACTTTTGTATTTTGGGAAAGAAATCTTAATTTTATTTTCCACCTAATCTTTCAACTTGTATACTTGTGTCTTCTTGTGTCTCGAGTAGGTACAAATATCTTCCGTAGGTACTCAGGCACTTGGAAAACATTAACCATCTCCAAGAATTGTTTCCAAGCCACTTTCAATTTATCAAGTTGACCTGTAGGGGTATCACTTCCATAAAATCACTTTTCATTTAATTTCCCCCTAGGGTCACCCAGGATTCCCCCTTGTGTTGGATTTCTCCTTCACTAAAGTGAGGGGAGGGTTTATCTAAGGTGATAGTGGGTAGACTCTCCCACAGTTATCACCATCTTGTGGATTGGGTTGGGATTTTTCCAACCTACATTTTTTGCAATAACATTTTGGTGTCATTTCCAGGGAGGATTTTGAATCCTCTTTCATGTTGTAATGACACTTCGGCAAGCTTCCATCCCAAAGCATTTATCTCTAGATTTTCTGGTGAATCCACTTGAAGGACGTTCTCGTTCCACCTTTGATGACATCTTCTTGAAGCTCATCTGGCGACTCCACCATCCCAGAATCTACTTTCCCTCCAGGGAGATTCAATCCTTCTAAGGTTTATCAAGGAAGGCCTCCTCTTCAACCTATCATTGTCAAGATACTTTTCCAAGGTACCCTTCCCCTTTCTCCAATGGCTCGCCCTTGGGAAAAATACCTCTACAAACCCTTGACCATGGCCACTATCCTTGAATATCCCAATGTCATGCCAAGAGAATCTCACATGAAATGGTTGCCAAAGTTCTTGGGAAATAATGTGATCACAACTTACGATCATATCTACGCCATGGGCCAAGACATGGAGAACATAGAAGTAGAACACGAGGATGTAGCAATGAGGCTACTAGCTTCATAAATGACCGATGATGCCCAAAGATGGTTCAAGGGCCTTCCTAATAATCACATGGCATCTTATGAAGATGCTTTTGAGTTGTTCAAGAATATATGGACAACAAAGAAGGACAATGAAATGTTTGTATCTCAGTTCAAACGTATAAAGAATAAATAAAATGAGATAGTGAGTGAATTTGACAATAGGTTTGAGTGAATTTGACAATTGTACAACCAAATGCTAACAGATCTACGTCCTTTAGGTGCAGTTGTTCATCTCCTTTATATGAATTCTTTCGATGGGTAATTTTGTTTCATCCTAAAGGATAAGAACCCCACAACCCTATCACAATCCAAAGAGTATAGCACGGAGATTGAAGAGAATATTCTTGACTCCAAGGTTCACCCTTTTCAGTATCCTCATACCAAGACAGAAGTAAAGACTAAAGCTTCTAGTAGTAGTGCATCGGATCCAATCACTCTCTTGAATAAGAAGATAGATCAGATGAGTACTAAATTTGTCTATGCTCAAAATCAAATCATGGGCCTCTTGACCACTGTGGAGAGAAATCAGTCTGCCCCCAAACCTCAGTTTACTAGACAATAGAGAGAGACCATAGGTTGGAGGAAAAAACCACAACTAAAGGCAAAGGCTCCTGACACATTGAACCTGGTTGGGATGGTCAACATAGAAGAAACACATTGGTGTTCTCCATGTCAAGAACCTCATTGAGAGGATGAATATCCCCAACGTGATGAAGATTCCACTAATAGTATGAACATCATGGACAAGATTTTAATTTCCAAGAAGAAGACATTACTCAGGAACAAATTGATGAAGTCAAAATAAGAGGAGCAAGAGAAGGTTGACTCCGAGTGTTAAATCAGTTAACAAAGGATCATAGAAAGGAATTTAGGAAAAGGGAAATTCTGACATACACAAGAAGAAAAAAGACTTCAATTCTTCCACTACAACCTTCCACTCTACTACAACCATAAGTGGAAGTTCCTCTTCCATCTATAGAGAGGGTGGTCCCACCACCTCAACCTCTAGTCCATGAGTTGCTTCCATGGCAAACTTCAACAAAATATAAGACTTAGTTGAACATAGACGTGTCGACCATGTTTGGGAAGTTAAATATGGCAATCCCTATGACAGAGATGTGTAAGATTCCTTCTGTGAGGATGGAAGTCTTGAAGTTATTGAAAGTACTAGCTGAGAAGGAGGACCCTCCAATCATATTGAATACCATGTATCTTGATCAGCAGAGGGATAGTAACCCTCCCTTCTATCTTTCTTTGGGCATAAATGCTCTCCGCTTGAATAATTGTATGATGGACTTCGGGGCCTCAACAAATGTCATGTCCTTGAAGGTGATGGAACAAATCGGTTTGAGGATGACCCGACCATATGGGAATGTCTGCGGTATTGATTCCAAGAAGGTCAAATTTTATGGACTTTGTGAAAATGTTGAAGTTTACTTGATTAATTTTCCTCATATCGGCCTCACTATGAACATAGTGGTGATTGATGTTCCAGATGCTTGGGGAATGCTTCTATCAAGAAGTTGGTCTGCTATTCTTGGGGATTTCCTTAGTATGGATGAGACTTTTGATATTTTATATAGTCGAGAGAGGACTAAGAAGCATGTGATGGATCCAAATAGTCCTGATTACACTAGTGAGTGTGACTTTGATGTACTTCGCCAAATCACTTAGGATGACCCATGGGACATGCCTTTTGCGTAGGAAGATTTCATAGATATTCTACTCTCAAGGACAAATGAATACGAGGAGAAGCTTGCAAAATTCCAAGGGAAATAACTATGATCCATCAAGATATTGAAGAAGGAAGAAGATAACTAAAGCAAAGAACATGAAAAATCCATTAAAGATGCAGTCAACACATAACCTCCTTCCTATCCTTACATTGAGAATATACGTTACATCAACTAAAGTGAAGGAAGTCTTGCATTAATGTGGGATAAGAGGAAGGGAAAGCCTAAATATGATCAGAAGGATGATGGCTCGTGTCTTGGCCCTTACATCATCAAGAAGAAGTATGAGAAAGAGAAATGCTACTCAGCAGCCTTGGATGGGAGAAAGATGCCATTACCAGTAGATGGGCCTCTTCTCTGACCCTACATGCAAGGTACTTGAGTTCTTCAAGGCCCAGGCCCTAGGTAAGTAAGTAGGTCATATTTATTTCTTGCATTTTCATTCTGATTGCTCATGATAGCCTAGTTGCATTTCATTTTTTATTTTCATTTTGCTCTACTTGCATTTTTTATTTACATGTTTCTTTTTCATCATATATATGAAAAATACAAAAAAATATCTTTTCTAGATTAGTTGTTAATTTTGAATTTTTGGATTTCATTATATGAATAAAGGATGAGTAAGCCATCCTACACTTAACAGTTTGTTGTATCAATGTGTGTAGGCACAGGTCTACCAAGAGATGTTGCGGTTCTCATGCACTCTACGACGAGTACATGTCCCCAAGTAGGAGAAAGATGTTATCCCCAATTCCTAGGGATAACTAAGGAGATGATGTCTTGAGGCCCTCAGGTTGCATACATGGAGTATCGAGAGACATATGGTTGACAATATCCACTTTCAAAGACATAGGCCTGCCTCACCACCATAGATCTCATATTCATCATGATGGCATCCGCCACACCATATTGGTTTTGGAAGACATTGGGTCTTGCTCCATGAGGTACAAGCCAGGTATTATGGTGTGTGTCATTTCAATATTTGAGGCATTTGAGTGTGTTGCATTTAAAGCTTCTTTTGATTATCTAACTTCTTCTTGAAAGTTATTCTCTTTTCCTTGTTTCACCTTGGTGGTTGACATTGCGCCCCAATAAGTGGTCACCATTAGGGATGGGTTTGCTACTAGGAGGTTCCCTTGACGATCCATCATGCCATTCTCAATCATACTTTCCACTTTACATACTTCATCCCCTCACCTCTTTATCTTTTGGAATTTTCAGCTGTATTGACCCAAGAAGGGATTGTCCCTCATTTCATGGGAAGAAGGGGTTGAAGGCCCAGAGGGAATGTAGATGGAAAAAGATAAAATCCAAATCATAACCTTCCATATTCTCTCCCAAAGAGGTCTTGAGAACAATTAAATGTTTCTCCTAAGAAATTAAAAGACCTGCAAAATCAAACACATATATATAACTATCCCACATGTTGAGGGATCTACACAAGTGCATTACAAGCTAGATTGTATCCCCGTGGCACTCTTTGTACCTCTCCCTTCAAGTGACATTGTGGTACTTCCCCCCAAGCTATATGTTACCCCATAGGGAGTACCTAGTTGTTATGGACCTTAATTACTTAATGAAATTAAATGGGCTTGGAAAAATGATGCATTGAAAACGAAGGTGCAACAAACCCTCTAAAAAGGCACCCATAAATGAGACACTACGATCTATTGTAGGTCATGAACCCAATTCCCAAAAGTCTTTCCCCCATCCACTTCATCTTCTCCACATGATGTATAGGAGGTCCACCTAGGAAACACTCCTTGACTTAGGGAATGATTCACCCAATAGATCATTTTGTCAACCCTCCCATACCTAAACTTGGCAAGTTTCATAGGGTCTTTGAGCACTTGTTTAATTTGATGTGGTGGTTTTTGATGCACATGCTAAGGTGGCTCTATTATTGATTTTATTTACTTATCATGATGCATTTTACTTGAGATCATTGGATGTTGTATTCATTGTCTTTGCAGGACCTTGCTTGGTGGACAATTTTGGAAGAACAAGCCTAGCTTGGGCTTCCTTGGGGCATGAATCCCATAGGGTGGATACCATTTCCCACACACCATATGATGATGGTATCCTTTGGAGACTTGAAATACACCATGGAATATCTCACCTAGCCCCTACAAGCCCAATGTTTTTCCTTTGGAGGTCAAAACGTCACTTTGGAGGGATTGATGTCACCCTAGGGCTAAGGTTTTGGTGGTGGTGGTGTTGA